>OX103972.1:35479370-35581482 GCA_944470395.2 Schistosoma turkestanicum | reverse complement strand
AGACTATAATAAGTCAAGTGACTTCTTGGATGGCCTAACAATGTGTCTTATGAAGGCTTTTATGAAAGTTCTACAAAGTTAACGGAAAGTTAAAGTAGAATAATACAGCTTCCAAGTTCGCTATGGCTTTCTGTGTTTTTTTTTTAATATGGCATCAATTCATTACTTATTTACCATCATAATAAGAAACTAGCTACTGCAGTGAGATTATTTTTGACTTGTGGTCAGTAAAAATACGATATAAATAGCCAGTGATCGAGTATAGGAAACCCCCTAAGTATATTAAGCTATTATTATTATATATAAAATATTTGTTACATCTTAATTTTCTATCTTGATTTCACACTGTGTGACTATACTCCATTTTTTTGTGCTAATAAACGGTGATTCGTTGATCGAAAATATTATATCGGCATATAGTGTTACCTAGCCTTTTGTGAATTCACTGTGTCATCCTATTGTCGGCAAATGCTTTATTATTAATTTTCTTATTACATTAAATTTCATTCATCTATTAATTGGTTTGAATAGAGAAATAAGAAGACATATTTTGTGAGATAGTACCATTTCGTGCTTTCTCGTCAGTCACATACAAGCAACATGTTATTTGTGTAAATACAGTTTTGAAGATAAGGTCAAAATTTCTTATTTAGCATGACATTCACTCACTAGAACCATGGTAAACAAAGGTCAACATACAGTTAGTTGTTTTTGAACACATAAAGTTGGACTTTTCCGACCAATCAAGATAGCTTCGAGTAGTTTCAGTGTGTGTGGGTTTTGATTACATGTCACAACTCTAAAGGCTGATTTTAGGTCAATTTGATGACCACTCATCATTAGATGTTTTGCAATGGACGAGGCTGGGTTTCTTGATCGATTTTGAGATGATGGGCTAGGTTGATGAAACATGGATTTGATTAGCCATTTTGGAATATGTTCCCCTATCCTGTCTTCCAATCGGCGATCTGTCCTCCCTAAGTAACTTTCTCCGCAGTTACATGTGAATTGGTAAATACAGTGGGTTACTTATATATGTTCAACTTATGATTCAGTCGTATTTATCAAGTAGTTATCATATGTTTTGTTCACTCATCTTTTGTCACTTGTTTTACTTACTTACTGATGAGACACTTGCTTTTAAGCTTCACTTGGACCATTCTCATTCATAATTTCATTCTTGCATATTTCTTTTTATATCTCAGACTTTAATGTGAAGCAAAATTAATTTCACTAGGTAATATACTTACCTTTATCCTCCTTTCATATTTATATTTTCTTTAATCATATTCAGCCTGGTGACTGACGAAATCTCAGCGCGGATATAGAAAGCTCGATTTGCTTTTGCCAATTTATGCCGTTTATGGCGTAGGCGAGATATCCGTTCGCTAACCAAAGGACGGGTGTACTGCGCAGCAGTTCGCTCCGTTCTCCTATATGGATGCGAAACATGGCCGGTAAGAGTAGACGATATTCGTAGGTTACTAGTATTCGATCATAGATGTCTTAGAAGCGTTGCTCGTATATCGTGGGACAACCGAGTAAGCAATGCTGTCGTTAGGAAACGAGTTCTAGGTAAGGATGGCAGATCAATCGATGAAGTGGTGAAACTTCATCAGTTGAGGTGGTTGGGACATATGTTACGTATGGCTAACCACCGACTGCCTCGACGAGCTATGTTTTGTGGTGTAGGAGTAGGTTGGAAGAAAGCTAGGGGTGGCCAAACCAAAACACGGCAGAAATTCTTGAAGTCACTCACAAGTGAACTGAGTCATGTTGTAGATGTAGACTACCTGGTTGGGGCCCGCGAGACGAAATTCACCAATGGTTAGAGACCTTGAACGACATGGCTCAAAATCGTTTGCAATGGCTCAGGTGCATCCACTCTTTGTGTCCTCTCAAATCCTAATCTTCTCGATTCGTCAACACATTTATCTTCGTCTTTCTAACCTTATCTCACTGAATTATACTTCTTGAATAATATCTTCAAACCCTATTCTTCTTCATCACCATTAATACCTCTACTATCTTTATCACTATGGCATTTAATTTGACATTTGCGTCTCTGTGCTAATGTGGTATGGTAACATGAACTTATGTACATACGTACGAAGTTCTACGTTGCAACTGACTGACTGACTGACTAATCATATTCAGTATTTATAAAATGCTTAAGCACACTAATCAAATCAGATAGTAAACTTGCATATTTCGACTGTTAAGTCTCAGACTCTAACCCTGTTCTACTTTGGTGTGGGGCGACCGGGCAATATCATTGGTTCTCACGCTTAGAATATATATGCATCTTATCTGAGTACTTGTTGTTTGTATAATCGTTTAAAATATCTTTTTTTTTTTGCATCCTAGTACTTTTTTTCCTTCTGCTTTTCTTAAACAACAGATTACAGTTAAAGATGGTGGTTTAAAACTTATCCAAGTTCAAGACAATGGCTGTGGTATACATCAAGCAGATTTACCAATTCTATGTGAACGCTTTACTACGAGCAAATTAAAAGTTGGTGGCTATTATTATTATTATTATATCTTATGTTTTCCTAGTTATTTTCTTCCACAATTATTTCATTTCCATATAGTTAGTTGTATTGTGATTTCATAGATAATGATGACAAACAAACAAACAAACACTTATCGTTTATTGTAACCACTTAAAGATAGATATTCGATTAGTTCTGATGATTATATAACAGATACTGTTGATCTTTGTATAATAAAACTTGAATAGCTTTGGGAATCCGAGCGTCGCCATGACGCGAGTCTATCGACAGGGATCAAATGTACAATACTGATTTGTGAGATAATTAAATCTAACTTTTAGGATATTTTGTTAATTTATATTCTGTCAAAAATTTTTTTGCATTCAATAATGCTGGTGCAATGAATGGAAAACTTCAAGACCAGATAAAATATAGGTAGAGTATCTTTAACAGAAACAGTTTACTAATAAAATAATAATCTTCAGACTTTTTTATTCATAAAACAACAAGCAGATTATTAAATGTCTTCTTTCACATATCTTCTTGTCGTTAAAAGATTTTGATCGCGTTATGTGTTTCGATCCAGCACTCTGCCTTCCAGTAGTAGTAGTAGTCTGTGGGTGACACTCGGTTGCATACTACTTATAACCCACCACACTGGGATTCAGCATGGTTTATTTGAGATGGTTGGAGACTTATTCGAAAGGTGGCTTCAAGACTTTTTCATATATTCTAATACCCAAGTTTACAAAAAACTGATACGCATTCAATTAAAGATTATATAGAATGAAGAATCATAGTATTAACGTGTCATATCGTTTTTGACGATGAAAAGAAGCTAGGGGCGACCAAACCAAAACATGATACAATTTCATGAAGTTACTGAAAACTCAACCGATTCATATTGGTAAGTGTAGACTACCTGGTTGGGGTCCGCGAGATGACAGCAACCGATGGTTAGAGACCTTGAACGATATGACTCAAAATCGTTTGCAATGGCGCAGATGCACTCACTCTTTGTGTTCTCTGAAATTCTAATCTTCCGAATTCCTCATCACGTCTACCTTTTCTCGAATTTATTTCACTGAATTATGCTTCTTGAATAATCTCTTCTAACTTTAATCTTCTCCATTACCTCTATTCTACTAACTTTGCCACTTATGTGGTTCGAATTGACAATTGCGTCTCTGTATTAATGTTGTGATATGGCAACCTAAACTGATGTATGTACGTACAACGTCTTACCTTGTAGCCGACTGACTTACTGGTATCATACAATTCAATGCTTTGTGATAGATAGTATTATAACGTCAGCTAGAAATAAAACTCACTAGTAATGGCAGTGTAGTTTTCTTTGAGATGATTTTTTTCTGTACACAATAAAATAAATAAACTTTTGTGAATAATGAAATCAATCTTAATTGTATTTTTTAAATGTACACTATTTTCATTAATATTTCTAGTCTTCTTATTATTATCATCATTGTAACTTAATCGATATCTCTTTCATTCCATATCAACGAGTGGGATTCTGATAAATCGATAATAAAAAAGAACTGATATCACATGAACTGAAATTAGTTCATCTATAATTCTTCACTCTGTACCATGTTTTTTTCTGTTATTCTCACTGCTATTCTTGCTATGATAACAATAGAGTTTATACTAATAGTTGAAAATGAATTAGTTGCTTATATCAACTGGTAAACAGTGGTAATTTGTCATTATTATTGATTTATGCTTCGATAATCTTTCGTGGCATGGCTCGAAACCGTTTGCAATAGTGCCGGTGCATTTATGAAGACGTCAACATCTGGAGGGAAGCATGGTATCAACTGGATAGTTAGGACGTAGCTGGACGATCTGGACTTCGCAGATGACCTGGCTCTTCTATCGCACACTCAACAACAAATGCAAGAGAAGACGACCAGTGTAGCAGCAGCCTCTGCAGCAGTAGGTATCAACATACATAAAGGAAAAAGCAAAATTCTCCGATGCAACACAACATGCACCAACCAAATCACTCTTGATGGAGATGCTTTCGAGGACGTTAACAACTTTACATATCTGGGCAGCATCATCGACGAGAAAGGTGGATCGGATGCAGATGTGAGGGCACGGATTGGCAAAGCGAGGGCTGCATTTGTACAGTTGAAAAATATCTGGAACTCCAAACAACTTTCAAACAAAACCAAAATCAGGATTTTCAATACAAATGTCAAGACAGTTCTACTGTATGGAGCGGAAACATGGAGAACTACGAAAGGCATCATCCACAAGATACAAGTATTTATTAACAGTTGTCTACGCAAAATACTTCGTATTCGTTGGCCAGACACCATCAGCAACAACGAACTGTGGGAGAGAACAAGTCAGATTCCAGTGGAAGAGGAAATCAGGAAGAAGCGGTCGAAGTGGATAGGACACACACTACGAAAAGCACCTAACTGTGTCACAAGACAAGCCCTCACATGGAACCCTCAAGGCAAAAGGAAAAGAGGAAGGCCAAGAAACACACTACGCCGAGAAATAGAGAAAGATATGAGAGGAATGAACAAACATTGGACAGAACTGGAGAGGGAAGCCCAAGACAGAGTTGGTTGGAGAAAACTGGTGAGCGGCCTATGCTCCATTGTGGGTAACAGGCGTAAGTAAGTAAGTAAGTAAGTCTCTCAAATCCTAATCTTCTTGATTCTTTAACACCTCTAGTTTTGTCTTTCTAAACTTATCTCACTGAATCATCCTTCTTGAATAATATCTTCTAATCTTAACCTCTCCGATTATTTCTAATACCTTTACTACCTCTACTACTATAGGATTTGAATTGACAATTACATCTCTGTGCTGATGTGGTATGGCAACATGAACTGATGTACGTACATAATTACGAAGTTCTACGTTGCATTTGACTGACTGACGTGATAAGATATTGAATCTTGTTCAAGACATAAATTTTGACCAGTTAGTTTGAAAGCAAGTGATTTGGAAAAAAAAATCTCACTTTGATGATGGCCTCTTTCATAAAAATTTTTTCTCCTTCAGTTTTATTGAGATTTTTTATTAAATATCTTAATCATATAATTTTTTTATTACTTTTCTTGTAGGAATTTTCAGATTTAAGTAAAATTTCTACATTTGGTTTTCGTGGTGAAGCTCTCTCTAGTCTTAGTCATGTTGCTTTGGTGACTGTGACAACACGTACAGCAAATCAAAGCTGTGCTTATAAAGTTAAATATCATGCTGGAGTTGCTGTTACGAAACCGGTACCTTGTGCCGGTAATCCAGGAACTACTATTGTTGCAGAGAATTTATTTTACAATGTACCTATTAGAAAATCTGCTTTAAAAAATGGAAGAGAAGAATTATCTAAGGTGATAGATGTAGTTGCTCAGTGAGTTGATTGAAATTTTTTAATATTTATTGTCAATTTAGAACTTGCAGTAATAAGCACAACCTGGTTTGTTACTGATCGATAGATTCAAAATGCATATTTTTTAAAATTTTATTTGTGGCTCTAAACAGCTTTGAATGTACTGATGAAACTTGTAGTCTTTCTTAAGCAGTATGAGTTTCTCTGTATTTTTATTCATATTGTTGTCATGCTACTTATTAAAAGTTTAAGTAGTTTTAGACAGATCATAATCTTTTTTTTTAAATTTTTACAATTATAAGGTGTTTTTTAACCTTTTAAATACCGTATTTATATGTTTTCCAATTAATTATAACATTCTAAATCAGTTGTAATGTGGGTTAATCAACCAAAGCTATTTTACTTTAGTCAAACCAAAAGTCTACATATTATATAACCAAGTGAGAGTGGAAGATTTTCACATAGTTTTATCCAAATTGTAATCGATTCTTAGAGCGAAATAAGGAAATTCTATCAGACTTAAACCAATTTTCATATGATATAGTCTCTAAACTTCAAAGTAAGTAAGAAGTAAGCACTTTTTTTCATTGATCTAAATTCGGTTGTATTATTTTGTATGTTTTGTATGAACATGAATTATTTAGCAGAATTTATTCCATGTTCTTTTTTATTCTTTACTTTAGATATGCTATTCATTATGCTCAACAATGTGGATTTCATTTACATTCTGAAAGTGCTACTGGAAAAAGCTCAATTGAACAAGGTTAGGAGATAAAGTTTATAATCATATAGTTTTTTGTTTATGTATAATCGAATGAATTAGTATGGAAGGTTAATAGCGTAAAATGCATAGTAGTTGAAAAATACCACATGATGTTATGACTTTGTTAAATTTACAGGATAGGGAGTTAGGTGTTTTGAAGTTCTAGGTATTTTTACGTGCACATTCTGTAGATAACATGTCGAAAAGTTTTGCTTTTCCGTCCGAATAATCGACATTTGACTATTTTCAATGATAAAGATGAAATTTCGATCAGGGAAGTAAATAAATCAATCGAAATAGTGTGACAAGTGTATCAGAGGTCAATGGATTTTTTCTCATTTCTTAATATAACTTATGCCGTTAATTCTTTGTATATAACGATGCTGTACACTTGTCAGTCGTAAAAGACTCTAAGCAACAACGTGGTTGTTGTTTTAAGGAATAAATTTTCCACCTGAAATATGCGAGTCATATCATCTTATTATTTCATAACTAACACAATTACTAGCTTGCTTTCGCCTGTTACCCCCGATGGAGCATAGGCCACCGACCAGTTTTTTCCAACCGACTCTGTCCTGGGCTTCCCTTTCCAGTTCTGTCCAATGTTTGTTCAATCTTCTCATATCTTTCTCTATTTCTTGGGGTAATGTGTTTCTTGGCCTTCCTCTTCTCCTTTTGCCTTGAGGGTTCCATGTGAGAGCTTTTCTTGTGACGCAGTTGGGCGCTTTTCGCAGTGTGTGTCCTATCCACTTCCACCGCTTCTTCCTGATTTCCTCCTCCACTGGAATCTTGTTTGTTCTCTCTCACAGTATGCTGTTGCTGAAAGTGTCTAGCCAACGAATCCGAAGTATTTTGCGTAGACAACTGTATCTTGTGGATGATGACTATCGTAGTTCTCCAAGTTTCCGCTCCATACAACTAACACAATACTAAGGTTTAATAAAGTGAATTGGAAATCAACATTTCTGTCGATTTTTAGGAGTCTATTGTCATATACATGTATACGTACGTGTATGTGAATAGTTACATGAGTGATTGTGTTGTTGTGACTGATTTAGTTGATATTCGTTTTACGAAAGTCTGAGATACTGATAAGATCTCTCTACTTCAAGGTATAAATAAATATTCGATGGATCTTTGTGTTGATACATATTTTTTTGTTTTGCAATGAAACCGCTAAACCTTATAAATAATGCTTTGATTTGTAAATAAATATATCCGGTTATAATAGGATTTTTTACATACTAAACACAGTCATGCACACAAAACACGTTTAACAGCCTTTTGAGAACTGATTTAGAAAAATGCCAGAAGGTGGTCATTTTCTAGTGTAACTCTGTTAGCTAATCATAACTATTTAGACTTAATTCATCGAAATTATACTAGTTTATAATATGTGTTGAAACAGCGTCATTGTATTTCATAAAATAATAAAATGTACTTTTGAACAAAATGTAATTCGACTTGTGTTCATATTTCTTTTGGCTGTTATTTGATTTGTTTCTCTGACTAGTTTATCACCATAATAATAATAATAATAATAATAATAATAATAATAATAATAATAATCATGAAGATGTGTGTTTTTCAAAAAAAATACAGAATACTTTATTGCCTGCATTCCTCATTCATTTTCTAGTGTTAGGGTGTCATTCTCTTTCTTTTAGTCTTTTTATTTATTGTAAAACAAATTTCTTTCTAGTTAAAATAAATAAATTTTCTAGATTATTGTCATTTCTATCAGTAATAATAATGCATCACATTTTATTATTATGATTATGATTTCTTTTAAATATTTTATTTTGACTATAAGTAATATGTTGTATTATAGTCAGTCTTGTTATGATTATTATTATTATTATTGTAACTGTTACTAGTATTTTCCTACTATTAAACCTTTCTATGATTTCATTTAAAAAGTACACATTACATTTCATCTCTCTCTGTCTCTATCTATCTATCTATCTATCTATCTTGAAATTATGTTAACCGATGTATGGCTTAGTTAGTTGGTCAGTTAGTTAGTTAGTTAGTTAGTTAGTTAGTTAGTTAAGTCTCTCTCTCTCTCTAACTTTTCATCGACATTTTTGTGTCTGTTTCTTGAAATGTTCAACTTGTTATTTTACACATCAATATGTATTTCCTCTGAAAGTAATTTTTCTACAATCTATGATTATTTTTGATGATAATAAATATCATAAAATTCTATTGATCATTACCACCAACCAATCAACCAACCAACATTGTTTATCTATAATACGCATACATTTTTCAATGTCCTATGGCAAAAAAAACAGAATACTAATTTCAGGTTAGAATATATGTAATATATCTATCTATCTATCTATCTATCTATCTATCTATATAATACATATAGAATTGATCATATGATTTATTTTTCTTTTTAAATCTAGTAGTGAAATGATTAAATTACAATAAATAGACTAAGGGAATGAATATGTAATTCTTTTGTATACTAAGTAGTTTCGCTGAATTTATTCTCGCTTGTCAAAAAGTAGGAAAATGCAGAAATATAGGTCAGTTTATTGTGCACGTTTAATTGAGTATAATATTAATAATAATAATAATAATAATAATAATAATAATAATAATAGTAATAATAATGACTGATTTAGATTAATTCGCAAGTATTTTTTCTTGATGTCAGAGTATTTTTTTCCCCAATCATAACTGTATGTTGAATGCATACTACTTGGTGATAATATAATTTAAAATGTATTTCATGGTATTTTGATGAGTTTAAGGGTGAACTTGAATAGGATATTTTTATGTTGATCGATGAAGTATTGAAACTTCATCAGTTGAGGTGGTTGGGACATGTGTTACGTATGCCGAACCACTGACTGCCTCAACGAGCTTTGTTTTGTGGTGTAGGAATAGGTTGGAAGAAAGCTAGGGGCGGCCAAACTAAAACATAACACAAATCCATGAAATCACTGACAAGTGGACTGAGTCATGTTGGTAGATGTAGGCTATCTGGTTGGAGTCAGCGATACGAAAGTCACCAATGGTTAGAGACCTTGAATGACATGGCTCAGAATCGTTTGCGATGGCGCAGGTGCATCCACTCTCTATTCTCTGAAATTCTAACCTTCTGAATTCCTCATCACCTTTATCTTTTTCTTTTTAGGTTTATTTCACTAGATTCCCATTCTTGAATAATATCCTCGAACCCTAATCTTTCGCCATTGTTGCTAAAACTTCTACTATCTCTACCACTATGTGATTTGAACTGACAGTTGCGTCTCTGTGCTAATGTGGTATGGCAAGCTGAACTGATGTACATACGTACGAAGTTCTGTGTTATGTCTGTCTGTCTGTCTGTGATGATAGATTGACCCACTCATAGTAAGTTCACTCGTTTCCAATCCTACCAACTGGAAAACCAGAAAGACCAGTTCATTATCAACAACTCACGTAATTCTATATTCTAAGTATATGTCAGCAACAAAGTAAAAATAATTAATCGTAATGAATACATAATTAGGGCATTGATCGCATGAAGCTGAACAATTTATTTTTATTACTTACCCAAACGTCATATAATCATGATTTTTTGTAAATATTTTAAATTCATTTTCCCTGTGGTTGCCAATAGTATTTTTGTTCTTTTCTCCTTAACAATAAGACAGGAAACGTGTCATGTGATATCCGAATAGAGATGCCCATCTACATCTTTTTTTTTAGTTTTATTCTACTTCAAAATCATGACCTTTCCCTTATTTCAATGTTCTATAATGATTAGCAAACAATTAAATGTCACAAAATTAAGTAAATTGTAGTTCAGTTCATAACTGGCATTGCGATCATTTGTTTTTTTCGAACATTCAACCAATATTTTTTAAAATTGCACTTTATGAATTTGCTTTAAAATACGTTTTCTAATTATTATATAGGTTTTTGTACTCATTCCAGGACATATTGTACATGTTGTCAGTTTTTCGGTTCAATGAAATTCCTGACTTATTCACCTGTTATATTTCTCCAGATTATAAATAAACGACAACATTGGAAATCTTAATTGTTTTAAGTTACCATAGTCACAAAAAGTTTGGTAATGCAACGTTATGTTACCACATTTCATTGAGATTAATGTATATGTTATCAACTTTACTTAATCATGTGAGCAGTTAAATTGAATAAATTCGTATTGCTGAACTCTCATTGTTGCTCTTATATATATATATATATATATATATATATATATATATATATATATAATTTTTCTCCAATCATTCTATTCAACTCAAATGACAGAAAAATTCCCAAGAATCCTAACTAGTGTAACCTGTCAGTGGTTAGCTGCAAATTATCCATATGTTACCTATGTTAGATTTATACCGGTAATCTCGAATTCGTACAATATTTAGGCTTGCAATTTCATTTTCTACTGATAATCGACTTGATATTTTTCATTTATATTTAAAGCAAATGGTTAATATCACTGTTAGTTTAAACGATCCATAGAAGATAACCTAAAGGGGCAGGTGCATCCACTCTTTGTGTTCTCCCACATTCTAATCGTCTGAATTTCTAATCACCTCTATCTTTCTCTTTTTAAATTTATTTCACTAGTTTACACTGCTTGAATAATTTCTTCGAACCCTAATCTTCTCCATCACCAGTAATACTTCTACTATCTCTACCATTATGGGATTTGAACTGACAATTGCATCTGTGTGCTAATATGGTATGTCAACATGAACTAATGTATGTTTGTACAAAGTTTTACGTGTTAAGTAACTGACTGACTTAAGATAACAAAGTTATTGTCTTTTGATTTGATGGTTTTCCGACTAACGACATCCAATTATGGTTTTGTAAAACATAAAATTCTGACTTGCATTTAAACACTGAGCTTTCAACTACTGATTTCATACTGTAAACGTATAGTTGCATTAAATAAAACTAGCCTAAGCCCCTAACCTTTAAACGATAAAATAAGTGTTCAAAGCTAAGTGCCTAAATTATATATACATGATCACAGTACATAATGTAATCGAGTTGTTGATTTGAATTTTTTTTTGAAATACCTAATAAAAATAGTTAGAATCATTTTAAACATATTACGGTTGTTAAATCCCCAGAACTCTCTTGTTAAATATCTTTATTTTGGATTTATTTCATGGATCGATCAGTTGACCTTGAGATCACATTTCCCACCAGGAAAATCCTTGTCTGTGATTGGTTGATGTGTTATTTTAGTGTGCTATTTTTGTGACTGTCCCAAGTACGTTTCTATGGAGTTTAAATAAACGCAATTTGAGTGCTTGGATTGATTGTGTGCTGGCTGGGCGTTTGTAGAATATAGTTTCTACACTATATCAAGACTTCTTGCTGGTACAGTTGAGACAATCGGATCACGGTAGCCTACCTAGACTCTGGTTCCTTGTTTTGTTTTGTAACTCGACTAAGGTGAATCCGTAATAGTTTTAAGGATACATAGAGACGAGTACAACACTTTTAAACTGTGGACAATTAACCTTGAACTACTAGATCCTAACTTACTGGCTGGCTATTGGGTGAGCTTGTGAAATTTAAAACTAATCATTGATAATGTTGGTCTGATAGGAGCAGCAAGTTTGTGTATTTTTGGTAGCCCGTGAAAACGAAAAAATAAAAAAGGAAAAACAAGCAAACTCACAATGTAAATGATAATTTTTCACTTTATTCTCCATTGTTTTTATTATTGGTTCGCCTTTCACTAGATATTGCATCATTCATATTAAGAGTTTAGAAATCTGACTTGACATTGAAAATTTTCCATTGATTCCTAAGGGAATATTATTTCTTCGTGTTTATTTTCTATACCAGTTGTCTTTATAAGTTAATTATGAATATCAACAGAATAATAATTCATAAGAAAAATTAATTTTCTCAGTACTTTTTTTATTGTTAAGTCTATTTCATGTGTTATTCAGTAGAGAAATAAAATCTAAAATCAATGAAGCCCAGTTAATCATCAAGAGGCTTTGTTTGATTACTAATCTGCTAACTTTTAAGTTGAAATTCCTCCCGACCCATTTTGGTTTGGTGGGCAAAAAGTCTCCTACCCCTCCCATAAGAAAACCAACTTGCTAAAAAAACACTAATCAGAATGGTCGGCTGCCTATACTCCCTTAAGGGTTACAGGCGTAGTTAAGAGTTAGACATTAACACCATTGGATGTCGGCCCAGTGGTCCAGAGGTTAGGTGTTCGTGTGCAAGATTCGTGGATGCGCACTGCTGATGAGTCCCATACCAGGACGAAACGGTCGTCCAGTGCTTGTGGGTTTCTAACGGTGGTCTAACAATATTTGATTGATGGTTTCAAATGTTAGTTACGTCATATCCGTCCACGGAAGAGATAGGGGTGTCACGAATTTCTTCTGAACACATAAATTAGGGTTGAATGTGCGTATTCCTATGGCTTCTGCAATGTGTAGGAGACGGGATCGAACTCCGTTGGGAAATGATGGAGGTATACGATAGATGTGTAAGTAAGTTTGTGTGTACTCTGGTTTGGACTGCCAACTAGTTTGTAACACTTTTCCTTAAAACCTAAGTACCTAAATTCATACTGCGTAAAAATTGAATTAGCGACTGTTGATACTGCACTGTCACTCTGCTGATTAACAATATTTGACTGTTTTTAAATCAATGAATAATGAATGATAAATGGTCCTCAGTAATTCATATGTTTTTATTTCACATATTTGAAATGAACAGTTCACAATTCTTCTTTTATCTTTTTATTAAAAAAAAACGAACAAACAAACTGATTTCCAATTTTCCAAATAAAATTTAAATGAATTTTATTCTTTATATCATAAAAATCTGTTTGAATGCTTTGTTTTCATTTTCAGTAGTTTATTAATTTTATCGACTTAAAATAAACTGCTTCCTACAAAATGTGCTAGCGCTTACAAAATTTGAATTTTCCAAATAAGAATTAATGTATTACTGTTTCATAGATGTGTGTTTATTTGTCTTGTTCGATTTGTAAGAGATAAATAGTACCAGAAAAATCATCACATAGACTAACAGTCACAATGTTTTGAAGGCTTAAAATTTTACTGAGATATTGGTAAATGGTTGATTAGAAAAAGATTAATATATAAGTTATTGTCTCAATTTCCTGTTAAGAACATTTTTGAGAAATAGTTGAAGTTATGTTATAGAATAATTCATAGGTGAAATTTTGCTTTGACGAATTGAATGTCCCACAAATTTCAATTTAGTCAGCTGGTTTGTATCATAGGACATAAACCTAAACGTAATCAGTAAACTACACTTTATCACTGTGTACTGTATCTAGTATAAAACACATAAACGGTAGTCATTGGGATGATGAACACATTTTTCTGTTTTTAAAATCCCAGTAGTAATTAGTCTACTTAATTATGATTAAGTATTAAAATGCTATATTGATTAAAAATCTTTGATTTCTTTTTGCTTAAACAAAATATACTGTTTTCTTTCTAGATTTGCGTACATCTGCTGGTTGGTCAAGAATGGATGCAGTACGTGCTGTGATTGGTTTATCTATGGAACAGAATTTAATCTCTTTCACTAGTTCCCAATGTTCATCATCAGAATCGACACGTTTAGCTATAGAACGTTATGGTCTACGCTATGAAGGTTTATTGACTGCACCAAATCAAGTTTCTTCAGGTAAATTATTATTTTGCTGAGTTGAATTATTACAAGTTGTTTATGATAGATTTTCTAACAAATAATGAGGCAACTAATTTAAATTATTTTATTTCGCATTGAAATTATCAATCAATTAGTGTTAGACCACTATTGGAAACATAAAATCACTGGACGGCCTTTTCGTCCTGGTATAGGACTTATCAGCAGTGCGTATCCAAGATTTCCGCACCTCACGGGATTCGAACCTGGGACATTCGGTCTTGTGTGCGAACGCCTAACCTTTGAACATAAGGCCTCTGATAAAAATTTCCTTTCTACTTACCTAATTAGCGTAGACTTGATCATGCAACTTACGTAATACACACCTGCAGTCAGCTCATATCAGTAAAAAACAATATGAGTTAACTACTGAACATTGTATGCCTTATTCTATCATTTTCACAATCGATTAATTGTTTTCCGTTTGATAATCATAATAAATGTACTTATGATTTCTAGAATATTTATTTTACTATGAATTCAACAAGCTCTCATGTCAAGCAATACACTAAAAGACATTTACATCAATTTTAACATCTTATTAAGATGTTTCACATACATTCTGAAAGATGATGTGACTGTATCGCTAGGAAATTCGGACCCGACTCAAATTCAAAGACACTGGAAGTTCTGAAATTTGATTTTATCGTCCACAAAAACAGTATGACAAGCAACCAAAGAAATAAGTTCCTTTTTTTCGTAACATACAAAAGGAATTAACTCATAGTTGTATATCATCATTGTTAATTCATTAGATTAGTTCTTTCATATCTTTATACTGTCATATTCTTATTCATTGTAGTACACTTGCCTGTACAATTTTAATAACAGTGAATCAACATTCTCTAAAATGCTGAGTACAGAACAAACGTTACGTTTACAACAGTCAAATGTTATATATATATATATTACCTTTTAGTTGCGGTTTAATACTTATACCGTATTTTGTTGCCATTCTTATAAGTCACAATGAATACACTGATAGATGAATCTTTTAAAGTTTACTGGTTTTCAGCTTAGTAGTAACTGTTTGAGTTCTACAATGTAGTATTCTATGGCTAGTGCTATTTCTATCGAATCAAAGGTTTCAAATACTCTAAATAAATGTCAATGTATCGGTATATAAGCAGCATATTTTAATTTCTTTTGAAACCATGAATCGATCATTGTTGGGACACCATTCAGTCAGTGGGTGTAGGAAGGATTTGATTTCGACCAGATTGGTCTCTCGTGCTGTTACGGGTATGAGGGCGGTTGTCACTTCCCGGCTGCCCACACCATGGAAGGTTGTTTCTTGAGGGACCTGAAAAGGAAGATAGATTAGTGTTGGCCTTGGAGACCTGGATGCGTGACCGCATAGTCCAAGGGACAACTGCTTGAGGCCGGTCACGCAGGGCCTTTTTATGAAAGGTATTTTGAGGATTAGCTCCGCTCTTAAAGGCCCTTAGTGGGCACCCTTACCCAAAGAGATGGAAATCCGTGAGGTAGTGTGAGGCGTGACATTTTTAGGGTCGACCTTTTCTAACCCTTCCTTCCTTGTGAGAAGGCAGCATCGCTGCAGATGCTGGTTGTTTGAGGGAAACACCTTACTGCTGTCACACCCCTCTGCAGTCAGCAGTACGACTTCGCCCTCAGACCTGGGGTAGCTGCTTTTAGTCTGATCGTTCTTCAGTCGACCTACCTGGCATGGTAGAACCTTCAGGAACATATGTTCCAGCCAGCATAGCTCGGTTGGGTCATCACGGTAGGCAAGCTTGATCACCTTGTCAAGGTAGCAGCTGCGGTCGGGTGGACGCCATTAGAAAACATGGAAGCACTGGATGGCCGTTTCGTCCTAGTACGGGGCTCATCAGCGGTACGCATCCACGACTCCTGCTCACCTCAGTAGAATCCAGAACCTTCTCTCTTGTGCGTGAACACTTGACCTCTAGACCACTGGGTCGGCATTCAACAGTGTTATTGTCTAACTTTGATAAATCCAAGGTTTTGCGCAACGTCAATTCGTTTATTAGTTTTCACCGTGCAATTTGTTGTTGAGAGATTTATTTGTATCAGTAGAACATCGTACTCTTTAACTACTGTAAAAATGATGAAATCAGTTGTCGGGTAATTCAAATCGCATCAGCCGTTCTGTATCTCACTACTAATAGACTTATTCAGTTTTCTATAGACAATGTAGTTTTTAACAAGAACACGAAGCTAGTAAAGCTTATTTCTTCAGAAAATCAATTTCCAAATTATATTTATTACAAAAATTTACTCGTGCATGTGTAAATAAATTATTTCAGAATAATCGCTAAGTATGTTCAACACAAATGGAAATTTGGTAGAAAAGCTAACATCAGATTCTTTGATCTTAAATGATATTCATAAAGGTTATCCACCTTCTTAAGTTTTATTGAACTTTGTCATAGGTATTCTTTTGAAGATAATGCTTTCATTGTCTACCAGGCGATACACTTGTTGACTTAAAAGACGTTGACAAAATGTAAAGATTTTTGATTTGCAATAGATAATAATGCAATCATGTTTGGAATGCGATTTTCTCTCTCGAAATGCAAACTTTTGCTTCAGGACTTGTTTTTGTGAATGACGAACCTAATAGTGAGTGAAGAAGTTAAGCTCGTCGACAACTTTACTTATCTTGGGAGCCTTATCAGTCTTGATGGTTTGGTATCTGACGTAATCTCGACACGGATAGAGAAGTCTCTGTTGGCCTTTGCCAACTTATGCAACTTGTGACGTAGGTGAGATATCCGTTTGCCAACAAAAAGAAGAATGTACCGTGAAGTAGTTTGCTTCATGCTACTTAATGGTTGTGAAGCATGTTCATTAAGCACAGAGGATGTTAGTTGCTTGCTAGTATTTGATCATAGGTGTCTTGGACACATTGTTGGTGTATATTTTTATCAGGGAGTAAGCAATGCGTGACTGAGGAACAGGGTAGTAGATGAGGACAACAAATCGATTGATGAGGTAGTCAATGTTGACCAAGTGAGGTGTTTGGAACATGTCATAAGTGTCATTGATTGAGCCATGTCGGTAGATGCAGATTACCTAGTTAGTTTGTTTTTTTATTTATTTTAACCGATGGTTGGTGGCATTAGGTGATGTGGTTCACAATCGTTTGAGATGATGCAGATGCATTCACTCCTTGTATTCTTTAAGATTCTGGGTCTTAATACCTCCGTTTACCTAGTTTTCTAGTGGTTCTGCTCGATATTTACTGCCACCAGTGATTCTATCACCACTTCTACTACTCTGTAATTTATCTTGACAATGTTATCTTGATATTCTCATTTAATATGGTAACTTAAACCAAGTTCTGTGTTGCATATGAACTGATTCACTGACTGTAATAAATCGTTACTTTATCACTAATCTCCATAAATTTTATACTCACAAAAGTATTTGACTATTTTCGAAGATAATATGAAGTTTAGACGAATTTATGTTAACAATTACAATTATTTTGTTATTGACGTATGCTTATTACTTTGACCTACAGAATCAAAATAGAAAACTGGTATTTTATCCTACCGATTGTTATTTAATGTGGAATATTAATTTCTTTATCAACAGAAAATTATTTCGTAAATCTGCATTCTATATATATATATATATATATATATATATATATATATATATATATATATATATGTTCATGTAGTAATACGAATGTGCTTCACCTCATCTTTTATCATTACTAGGGTGTTAATGAGTCTCATCAGCGTAGATGTCCTGTTGTCTGACGAAATCTCGGCGCGGATAAAGAAAGCTCGATCGGCTTTTGCTAACTTGCGTCATTTATGGCGAAGGCGAGATATCCTTTTGCTAAACAAAGGTCGAGTCTACTGCGCAGCAGTTCGCTCTCTCCTACTTTATGGGTGTGAAACATGGCCGTTAAGAGTAGAAAATATTCGTAGGTTACTGGTTTTCGATTATAGGTGTCTCTGAAACATTGCTCATGTATTATGGGACACCTGAGTCAGCAATGTTGTTGTTAGGAAACGGGTGCTTGGTGAGGATGGCAGATCAATAGATGAAGTAATGAAACTTCATCAGTTGAGGTGGTTGGGACATGTGTTACGTATGCCCATTCACTGACTCCCTCGACGAGCTATGTTTTGCGATATAGGAATAGGTTGGACGAAAGCTGGGGGTGGCATGTCAGAAATTCATGAAGTCACTGACAAGTGGACTGAGTCATATTTGTATATGTAGGATACCTTGTTGGGGTCCGCGAGATGTTAGTAATCGATGGTTAGAGACCCTGAACGATATGGCTCAAGACCCTTTGGATCGGCACAGATGCATTCATTCTTTGTGTTCTCTCAAATCCTAAACTTTTCAATTCCTCATCACTTTATGTTTATTTTTTTTAAGTCTGTTTCACTAGATTCTACTCCTTGAATAATATTTTCTAATCTTAACCTCTCCGACTACTGCTAATACTTTTACTTCCTCTACTACAATCGGATTTGAATTGACAATTGGCTCTCTGTGGTAATGTGGTATGGAAACTTGAACTTAAGCACGTATGTACGTACGAAGTTATACGTTGCTGTTAATTGATTGATTTTTTAATTAGAAAAAAATAGTGTTTTATGAAAAAAGTACACCAAAAGCAAAGCATTAACCTAATTATTAAATACACTATAAAATAGGCAATTTTCTCAAATTATCAATAACACATTTATTGGATTTTGTACTTTATAGGGAATACATTATTTTTTTTCTAATTATTTTCATTATCATTTTTTTTTAGAGTTCTATAGTAGCATTATATTGAATTTTATATGGTATCCATATCTATACGTATTAGTGTCATACGCTAATTTTATTTTTTTTTGGTTTTTATAATGAGAGATGAGGAGATTACTACTAATTTTTGAAATTTTAATGTTCATTAAAACGTAAAACGTTTATTATACTATAAAATATATTGAGAATAAATTTTTGTTTTACACAAATATGCCCTTTTAGTTTTTGGAGTATATTTCATTTTAAGTATACAGTTTGATAATGATTCTCTTACTTACTTACTCTTGTTACCCCCAATAGAGAGTATAGGTCACTGACCAGCATCGAAAAACCTACTTGCTGACCCGAACCTTTTGCAGTTCTGTCCTATTTTTGTTCATTCTTCTCATGTCTGTCTTCATTTCCCGGTATAATCGGTTCCTTGGCCTTTTTCTTTTCTGTTGACATCGTTAAAAAGATGTTTCTTTTTTAAAATCTATCTAACACTAATCATACTGTTTAAAATATGAATGTGCATTAATTAGATGTCTGGAAGTATTCAACCGCTCATACTGTCGACTACTTTGGTGCATGGTAAAAATATATAAATTCTTTCAGAATGAATAAAGTGACAGAACTACAATTGTTAGGGGTAAAATAAACAGGAGAAATATTCTGTTTCATGACTGTTATGAATAGTCTTTGTATTTTAGGTATTCTTTTAACTGATCAATGATGCTTCACTTTCCAAATTAACATCTTTTCATAATCATGTAATCCAGTGCTTTATTAATCTGGAGAAATGTTATTCTGCTTCACGTCGTTTGTTGTCTTGTCTTGTACTTTTTTATTTTTAAGCAGGTTCGCAAAGGGTTAAATCTGTCTCATAGTTATTAGCGATATTGTCGTGTCATCATGTTCTGATCCTGTCATGAACTTGGTGTGCTTCATTAAGAGATTTTAAAGAGTCTAACAAAACTGCAGCTGTGATTCTAATCATTGAGCGCAACAAATAATTCATTAAAAATTCCCCGTTTAAAATATTCCTTTAGTTGTTTGTTTGAGATTTTCTAGCTCAAGATACTCTACTCTTTCATGAGGATTCATGCTTAATTCTCTAACTGTTAGTTAGGCGTACTCACCAGTGACTAGCTTCTTGAAGAAGTTCTCGGAGTTCTAGTGAGAAGACGTGATCAGTGGAGTTCAACCCTGTCGGGTGTAGGCAATAACTACCGATGACAAATGAGTGAGGTTGCGCAAAATCCCTAGATCAGTCAGAGTTAGACATTAATACCATTGGATGCCGGCCCAGTGGTCCAATGGTTAGGCGTTCGCGCACAATACCGAAGGTTCTTGGTTCGAATCCTGAGAGGTGCAGGAGTCGTGGATGCGTGCCGCTGATGAGTCCCATACCAGGACGAAACGGCTCTCTAGTGCTTCCAGGTTTCTAATGGTGGTCTAACAATGGCCGATTGATGATTTCAAATGTGTTAGTTCATCAATTTCTAGGATTAGGCTACTATTCAATTAGAATCGATTATCTCAATTACACGTGATCACAACTCATGCTGATGCTAATATAGAAGGTTGGATCCTTATTGAATAGAAAAGTGATTTTTTCAAAACACTAATTATGATATATATGAGTTTAGACTTAATAATTCAATAACGCTGATGTGCATATGAAATAGGCAATTGTGTGTAGACTGTACAAACTTCCATTCTAATTTATGTTTATGTCAATAAAATTCATACCATTCATTTGAAAATAATACCTAATCAGTCAATTGATCGAACATCGACTGTAATGGGCATGATCTTGTATCATTTATACGAATTTTAGGGAACTGGTAATATTTTTCTGTAATATGAATTATCTTCATAGTGTTTTTACACATTTGAAATCATCAATCAATCATTGTTAGACAACTATTAGAAACCTGGAAGCACTGGACGGCAGGTTAGGCGTTCGCGCACAAGACCGAAGGCCTCAGGTTCTAATCCTGCGAGTTGCAGCGGTCGTGGATGCGCACTGCTGATGAAACGGCCGTCCATTGCTTGTGAGTTTCTAACGGTGATTTGACAATGATTGATTGATGATTTCAAATATGAGTTATCATTTGTTTTATCAATATCAATACTGTAATTTTGTTTGATTCAATTAACTATTTTCAAATATTGATTAAACGGTCTTCTTTAATTGTTGTATTGTTTCCCAATACTCCAAACAAAACATCACTATAAACTTGATAATTGAACATCACACACATATATTCACGTGTTTGATTTGATTGTGACCAATATGGTCTCGTATGCTGTTAAGGGTATGAGGGCGGTTGTCACGTCCCGGCTTCCCATACCGTGGAAGGGTGTTTCTTGAGGAGCCTGAAAAGGAAGATAGATTAGTGTCCGTCTTAAAGACCTGGGAGTATAACCGCAGAGCCCAAGAGACAACTTCTTGAGGCTGATCACGCACGACCTTTTTATGTGTAGTATTTAAAGCGTTAGCTTGGCTATTTTTAAAAGCCCTTATTAGACAGCCCTTACCGACGGAGACGGAAATTCGTGATGTAAAGTGAGGTGTGACATTTTTAGGGTCGACCTTTTCTAACCCTTCCTTCCTTGTGAAAAGGCAGCATCACTGCAGATGCTGGTTGTCCGAGGGAAACACCTTACTGCTGCGTCACCTCTCTACAGTCAGCAGTATGATTTCGCACTCATATCTTGAGTAGCTGCCTTTAGTCTCATCGTTCTTCAATCGACCAGCCTGGCATGGTAGAACCTTCAGGAACATAAGTTCCAGCCAATATAGCTCGGTTGGGTCATCGCGATAGACAAGCTCGACCACCACATCAAGGTGGCAGCTACAGTCGGGATTCAAAAGTTTAAATAACAATGGACGCTTTTGTTTTGATTATAGTTGTCTTTTTTTTTGTTCTTACTCCTACAGGTGTAAATCCATCTTTAAAATTTAATCTATTCATTAATAATCGTCTAGTTAATTGTACATCAATAAAACGTATTGTTGAATGTGCTTATTCATCAGTGATTTCACGTACTCTATCATGGAATTCAATGGATCAAGAACGACAAAGAGTAATCAATAAGAAATCTACGCATTCAAATATAATGTTTAAATCGTCAACATGTCATTCATTATATGTTTATTTAAATATTCAATTACCTGCGCATACTTTAGATGTTAATGTACATCCAACTAAAGCTGAAGTGAATTTTCTTCATGAGGTTAGATTATTCATACTTTTTTTCTTATTGTATGTATGCAGTGAATGTGAACATAGGTGGGGCAACCGAATTGTATTTAACGAAAATTACAGAGTTACTCAGTAAAATTGGAAAACCATATCGTAAATCGTTCATTTGCAAAAGATCAGTTCATCCTATGGAACTAGACTGTTCCTGTTGCCAAACATCAATCCATTGTCACTATTCATGCGTTTCATACAAATTCCATTGTTTTCTGACTCTTCCTTTCTTGATCTTCCCCCCATATTATGCTACCAGACTTAACGTTGACACTCACGTTATATACTACTTATAAGTAGCTCGCACCACAGCACCACATGTATGTGTTGATTCATATGGATTCATTGAAATTGGATAAATCTTTTTGATTCTGTTTTGTTTTGGTTTTCTTGTTATGACTAATTTGAGGTTTAAGTAAAAAAAGTCAACGTACCTGTATTGAGATTATTGATCGATTTAGTTGACAACAATCGAAATCCTTCTTATGATAAGTACAACGTGATTCATATAATCACTACATTCTTGTTTATTCTAGGATGAAATAGTGAATGGACTACAAGATGCCATTGAACATGCCTTATTATCATCGGCACAAATTCGAACATTCATTAGGAATTCTTTGCCAACATCAATTAATTTTAAAAATTCCAAAGAATTAACTATCCCAAATGATAAATCAATAGATCACACTTCTAAAGATTCGCATACTACACCACAACTTGTTTATAGACCACATGAAAAAGTACGCATTGATATACGTGAACAACAACTTGAACGTTTTCTATCACCTCAGTCAAATTACATCAGTAATAATAATAGTAATACAGAGAATAATAAACATAAATTATCACGTGATAATGGTAGTAATAATAATAATAATAATGATTCATTGAAAAAATCCATTGCGGAAATGAGTCCAGATATTGAAGTGGATTCGGATGAAGCTGATGAAATATTGAAATCTAATTTATTACAAGAGAATAATTCTTTGAATGATTACAATGAATTGGATAGAAGAAGCACAATAGAGTTAGTAAAATGTTATATATTTTTTATAATCCTAATTGTGAATACATGTACTAATGAAATTATGCATAAATAAAATGAGAACAAAATGCCAATGCTTATCATGGACTGTGATATCAGCTTGAGAAAGCTACTAAATTAGAATGTAATGAACTTTATCTCATCGACCATAGCCGCTACCCTGACGTGGTAGTTGGGTTTGAGTATGACGATGACTTGGCTTAGACATATTCCTTGGAACAAATGTTCTTTTAGGTCCTGCCATTCCAGGCAGGTTAATTGGAGTCTTAACTTCCAAGGACGAAACCGTACTACTGACTCTAGAAGGGGTGTGATAGTGGTAAGTTATTTCCCTTAGACGACTAGCCTCTGTAGCAATACTGCCTTTTTCACAGCTTAAGGAAGGAGTAAGAAAAGGTAGACTACTTCATCT
The DNA here is from genome assembly GCA_944470395.2 of Schistosoma turkestanicum. Classification (NCBI taxonomy): domain Eukaryota; kingdom Metazoa; phylum Platyhelminthes; class Trematoda; order Strigeidida; family Schistosomatidae; genus Schistosoma; species Schistosoma turkestanicum. Next base: position 35,557,690 of record OX103972.1, on the reverse strand, counting down.
TACCCCACAGGTTTCTGTCTTCCGTGTTAAGGCCTTTTAATGTGAGGAGTTAATACGTCAAAAACTGATTATTAAAAGGTCGTGCCAGATCAGTCTCAAGCAGTTGTCCCTTGGAGTCGGTAGTCTCGCTTCTAGTTCACTAGAACCAACACTAACTCGTCTTCCTTTTCAGTTACCTCAAGAAGAAATATCGTCCCATGGTGTGAACAGCCGGGAAGTGACGACTGTTGTCATACCTCTAATTAGCACACAAGATCATCATATTCATTACCGGATTTCTCCTTCACCTCTGAATAACTTTTTTATCTCTATAACTAACTTTTCGTGTATATCTTCATCACCTCATGTCACTAATGATAATGATTTAAATCCACGAAACGTTATCCCTGTTCTCGTGAAACCAATCGCAAGCTATAAAATTATTCTGTTTTTCCGAAACACATATTCAAGATTCAAGTAGAGTTATTCACTTAACCTCACCATGTCAATATAAAGAACCGACATGCTGGGTAGAACATTTTAAAGAGTAGTTCGACTGGCCTTCCGCCACACTTCAGTCACCCACGATCTCCAATCAACCTGAATAGCAGGCTGATTCAAGCCCTCCGACTGTTAGTGAAGTTACAAAAACTATAGGCAATCTGAAGCGAAGAGCAGCAGGACCTGATAGATTAACCCATGAGAATTTGATAGATGGTGGTCCAGTTTTAGCAGTGAAACTGACGGAAATCTTAGGGTAGAATCTGGACGTATTATTATCTGACTGGTCTCAATCGGGAATGATCTCAGACTATAAGAAAGGAGAAAAGTCCTCTTGTGACAGTCACAGACGAATCAGTTTGACTAATATAGTGTCTAAAACATTAAATCCAATAACACTCCGACCCCTAACTAGTGCACATGAAGTGCAGACTAGAAAAAACCAGGCTGGTTTCAGACCTGGACACGTGGCTGTATAGACCAGATATTCACAATACGACAGGTCCTGGAACACAGACACCCATTTAGGCGTCCTACAATAGTTGTCTTCTGGACCTTAAGGTGGCATTTGACTCTCTCAGTCGTGAGGTTCTGCAGCAATGACTACCATTTAAAAGAGTACAAAAGAATTACTTTAACTTTGTACAAGCTTTCTACCTAACCAGGCTCGTTTAAGAGCTTGACGTGGATATATATATATATATATATATATATATATATATATATATATATATATATATATATATATATATATATAATTATTTCTATAATCTGTCGTATTCTCTGATTTTGTTTTATATTCACATACATTTACTTCAAAGTTTGTCTATAGACATGCTCTCTTGTCGAACAAAAGCTAAAAGATATCTAAGCTTTACCTTCCTCGTTTTTTTTTCTCAGAGTCACTGATGACCAATGCAACTTAAATCATAACAAACAAGAAAAGTATTCAGAAGAAAATGAATTAACCACTCCAACTGAGAAAAGTTTACAATCATTCACTAGTAATGAGATGAATGCTGATATCACTGCTAATTTAACATCTAAGCCATTAATAAAATCCGATACAAATTTATTATCTTCACAAAATACTACTACTAATACCACGGATGAATTACTTAAAAAATCTAATACACTTTTAAATTATTCAACTAGTAATAATAATATGACAGAATCATCAAAACCTCGTCATCGGACAGTCTATTTAATGAGTATTCTTGCATTAAAACATACTTTAGAAAGTGATATAGATCAATCAATCAAAACTACATTACGTTCATGTAAATTTATTGGTTTTATTGATGAAACAAGGTGTTTAGCTCAACATCATACAGAATTATTGCTGATACGCTTAAAACCATTAAGTCAAGCATTATTCTATCAGTTATTATTAACAAATTTTGGCAATCATGGAGAAGTGAGTAATATTTATTGGATATTTGGTTTTTTTTTACTTGTTTTAAATATCCTTTCTAATATATGTTAATAATGTATGCGTTCTAATGATGAACTGTGTGTGTGGGGTTCTGTGTTGACTTGAATTCCAAAGAAGTACATTAACCTTATGAAGGCTCTTTATTCGAACACCACCGGTCGAGTAAGAGCTTATGGCGAACTGTCATCGGAATTCTTTACGTCAAGTGGTGTCCGTCAGGGCTGCCCACTCTCCCCATTCTTGTTTAACTTTGTCGTAGATATGCTTTTAGTTTTGATATTATCATCGTCTGAATTTTCAGGAATAAAACTTCTACCAGGAGACACGCTTGCTGGCTTAGCATATGCTGATGATATCGTTCTACTTGGTGAAGACGCTGACAAAATTCAGAGTAATCTGACTACCCTGAGCAACAATACAATGTAAGCATTTTCGGGATGCGGTTTTCCCCCTCGAAATGCAAAATGCTGCGTCAAGACTGGGTTGCATCGGCACCTGAACTAGTGATAAGAAGTGAAGCAGTTAAGGGTGTCGATCGCTTCACTTATCTCGAGAGTCTCATCAGTGCTGATGGCCTGGTGTCTGACGAAATCTCAGCACGGATACAGAAGGCTCGATTGGCTTTTGCCAAGTTGCGTCATCTATGGCGTAAGTGAGATATCCGTTTGCTGACTAAAGGACGAGTATACTGCTCAGTAGTTTGCTCCGTCCTACTATATGGGTGTGAAACATGGCCAGTTAGAGTAGAAGATATTCATAAGCTACTGGTTTTCGATCATAGGTGTCTTCGAAGCATTGCTCGTATATCCTGGGACAACCGTATAAGCAATGCTGTTGTTAGGATACAGGTCTTATGGAAGAGTTTTACATCAATAGATGAAGTAATAAAAACTTCATCAGTTGAGGTGGTTGGAATGGAACATATGTTACGTATACCTAACCACCGACTGCCCCGCCAAGCTATGTTTTCAGGTGCAGGAGTAGGTTGGAAGCGAGCTAGGGACGGAAAAACCAAAACATGGCAGAAATGCATGAAGTAACGGACAAGTGGACTGTGTCATGCTGGTAGCTGTTGGCTACCTTGTTGAGGTCTGCGAGACGTATGTCACCGATGGTTAGAGACCTTGGATGACATGGCTCAAAATCGTTTGCAATGGCGCAGGTGCATCCATTCCTTGTGTTCTCTCAAATTCAATTCTACTGAATTCCTCACCATCTCTGTCTTTCTCCTTCTAAATTTATCTCACTGAATTGTACTTCTCCAATCATATTTTCGAACCCTAATATTCTCCATTACTGCTTATACTTCCACTATCGCTATCACTATGGCATTTTAACTGACCGTTACGTTTCTGTGCTGATGCAGTATGACAACCTGAAGTTATGTATCCGTGTACGAAGTTTACGTTGTAACTGACTGACTGACTTTCTTTTGAATTAGTTCACAATAGATTAAAACCGACAAGTCAAGAAAACACTAAGATTACTATTACATGATACTGAATAAAAAAACTCATATTTTTGAACATGTTGCTAATTATCAGTGATATAGATTCTTATCTTCTTAAAAATATTAAGTTGAAGATAGTTCATGTGTGTATATATATGCAGTTGTCGATCCATTTTTATGTCACCCTTTTATGATGTTCAGGGAATAGGAAAAACGTGTTGTGATATTTATTGTACGCTGACAATTCCATATTGTACTAACCATATAATATTGACCAAAGTTAATCGTAAAAATAACTTTTGTTATAATAATCATATCAGTTTGGAAGTGAACTAGTAGTTTAAGATAAGCTCTTTTATAAATATCTAACTAACTTACCTGCTGGATTTATTCGGGTTTTTGATTTATGCAATTTTGTGCAAAAACTAATTATACTACTCAATTACGCTGATGGAAATAAGTAATATGTAGTTGAAATCTGTTTGTCGAATCTTCTTACATTTTCTTCACTCTGTTCATTTCTATCATACATTTTCTTATTCTTAATTTCTCTTTCTGTACTGTTTTCGTATGCGGCAATTCACTTTGATACAAGATCTTTTATATATATATATATATTTATCGTTTCCGTTTTTCATTGGCTAATATAAACTACAAAGTTCACTTTCTTCGTATCAATGAAATCAAGTGGAAAATTGGAAATAATTTTGACAATTTTTTTTTCAATCTTCCCAATATGCAATGCAAATAACCATTGCTTAATTATTTCTTTAGTATTTTATTTTATTATTATTATTATTATTATTATTATTGTACTTATTGAAATATAAAAAAAATCAAAGTTTACATTATTTCCTTATTTGTTTGTATATTTATTATTCTATTTGGAAATAAACCAACTTGCCTACCTATCATATCATTCACGTGAATATAGAAGTTTAACTAAATTGAATAAAACTTATCTAATTATTTAATTAATTCAATAAATGATTTCTAATCAATAATTATTTCATGTATACCAATGAATTAACAAACTTTGTATTGTTTACATCTTATTTCATTCACGTGTATATAATATAGGTGGATGCCATTTAAAAATTGCGGGAGATTTTTTTTAAAAATTGTTCATTTTTTTTCATTTGATAAAACAGAAAAACAAAGTGATTCAAAATTTTAATTTTAATTCAAATGTACTAGTAATTTATTCATTATGAACTTATCATTTTTGTTTTTTTTTAAATTATCAATCAACTATGTTTCGTGTTTCTTATTGATACTTATTTAATTACGTCTGTTTATCCTTAATGGAATATAGGCCGCCGACCAGTTTTCTCCAGCCTACTTTGTCATGGGCTTTCCTTTCTAGGTTTTTTCGATTGTTATTCGTCCTTTTTCTGTCTGCTTCCCACGATGTATGGGCATTCTATGTACTCATATTAATGGTTACTTTGGTTCTCAGAAGGGGCATCGCCCTGTTGACTTCCGAAGAAACTTGGCTTTCATTACGAGGCGTCATAATTCTTCTAAATGAAGATGTGCCAACTTTCAGAGCAGAGTTGAAATAGTTTGAATTATTTTTTCTGGTTAGTGTTTCTTTAATGAATTGATTTCCTATGGGATGGAGTCGCTAACCACATGCCCGACCCTCCTCCTTTATCCGGGTTTGGGATCGACAGTAACTGTAGAAAGGCTCCAAGCGGAGTTTCTTATAGTTGCTACTCTAACTCAAATTTACTGGATCTTTTCTGATCTCTAGATAACTGACAAGTATTTAGATGAAAGGAATCGGAAACAGATCAATACGATATAGATTTGTTCATGTGATTTATGAGTTTATTTTAACCTCAGTTTCAAGTCGTAGACCCAAGTGTTATTTGCCTATCAGTCGGGATCACACAATAAAAATTGGCAGTGTTTTTCTTAAGTTCATTTTCATCGTCTTTCACAAAACTCACCGTCATCATTAGCCAGCAGAGATCAAAACTGTTGATATCAATCAAATAAATACAAAAAGGAAATCATTTGAATAGTTGGTTTTATTTTATTCAATTGTAAACTCTCTGACTTTTCAATGTATTCCAGTTAAAATCCAGGGTGGAACAATTGTGTTTTATCTTGTAAAGTGATACTGTTAAAATTCCCTTCATGACCAATTTCCATACATTGAAAATTGATTCCCTCTTCTTCCATATACAACAAAAAATGTTTCTATGTTTCTATAAACCAAACTTATTGTTTCAACGAATCTATAATACACGTGTTATTGAAACAATCACAGTAAAGATGTAACTATAATTATTTAACCGATATTCAATTCATAACAATAACAAGGCTTTTGCAATAAAATCAAATCTTTTCAAGTAATCAGAAATATTTTATGTGAAAGTTAACTATTCAAAACCTTTGAACTTGTAAATCGTTCAGTCCCCTCAGTATCTATATTGTTCTTTGTATCAATAACCTGCTGTGTCTATTGGATTCGATTTCGACCAATTTGATCTCGTGCACTGTTACGGGTATGAGGGCGGGTGTCACTTCCCGGCTGCGCACACCGCAGAAGGGTGTTTCTTGAAGGACCTGAAAAGGAAGGTAGATTAGTATCCGTCTTAGAGACCTGAGAGCGTGACCGCAGAGTCAAAGGGACAGCTGCTTGAGGCCAGTCGCGCACGGCCTTTTCATGAGGTTTTCAGATTAGTATCTCCGCTCTTCTTAAGAGCCTTTAGTGGGCACCCTTACCACCGGAGACGGAAATCCGTGTGGTAGGGTGAGGTGTGACATTTTTAGGGTCGACCTTTTCTAACCCTTCCTTCCTTGTGAGAAGGCAGCAGCGTCGCTGCAGATGCTGGTTGTCCTAGGGAAACATCTTACTGCTGTCACGCCCCTCTACAGTCAACAGTACGACTTCGCCTTCAGACCTTGAGAAGCAGCTGCTTTTAGTCTGATCGTTCTCCAATCGACCTGCCTAGCATGGTAGAACCTATAAGAACATATGTTCCAGCCAATATTGAGCTCGGTTGTGTCGGGGATTTGAATTGACAATTGCGTCTCTGTACTAATATGGTACAGCAACCTGAACTGATGTACTTACGTACGAAGTTCTACGTTGTAACTGACTGACTGACTGCTATTGGACTCCATGTAGGTTATGCGGAATGATGTCCGTTGCTAATCTGTAAAGCAGATCTTATTTCTAAATCAAGGTTCATTGAATAGATAAGTAGTTAGTTTCTGTTCAACAATAATTATACTGCTGTCAAATAAATTAAATATTATTTCATTGAACTACCTGTTGTACTGCTGTATATCTCATTAGAGTCCATAACCTTTATTATTTGATCGAATGCTTTATTGGTATCTTCCTCAACTGTGTTATTATTTTTTGTTAGATAATACTTCGTGAACCAGCTCCATTAGCTGATCTTTTATCTATAGGACATGAATATCTACGACAATCATCACGTAAATTATCTCATCTCAATTCATTGGAATTTATTCAAGAAGCTACTGCTACTCTTGTTAAGCATGCATCTATGCTATGGGATTATTTTTCAATTAAAATAACTATCGATTCCAATGGAAATCAAGTACTGACTGGAATTCCATTAATTATAGCTAAGTAAGTTTGTTTGTTTTGTTATTGTTAAATATATTTTCGAATTGAAATTACAAACTACGCCTATTTTTCAACAAGTAATTTAGATTTTTTCAGTTCAATACTAACTACCGATTTTTATTTGCCAATAATCGCAACTTCGGTTAGTATGTGAACGTCATGTTTTTCCTTTTTTTTTACAGTCGAATCGAATGCATAATTTATGAATGGAAAAATGTTTAACGTGAATCATTTCAATAATTCAGATATAATTCTTGAGAATTTAATTAAATGTTTCCCATGTGTGGAAATGTGATTTATTTCAGTAATTTATTGATAATTGGTAGTTTTGTAAATCTTGTAGGAAAATATATAACTCTGAGTGTTGGTAAATGCAAAAAACTTCATATTAACTTCATTTATATTTTTCGAATAGCTAATGAGCATTGCATACTACTGACCTCACATAATACTGAAATAAAAAATATTACAGTTTTGAAAGGAATCATATTTTCAATTCATCTTTGTAGTGGAGAGGTTAATCAGTTCGTACAATGTTCAGATTTTAACCTTTAAGTCACAGGTTTGATTCTCATTCCACCTGTTTTGGTGTAAATAATCAGATACTACTATGTTTATTTATAAATACTCCGCCGATCAGGATTCTCCAACTAACTCTGTCCCAGCCTCTCTCCTTTCCAGTTGTTCCTCATTGCTGTTCATTCTTTTCATGTCCTTCTTCAATTGTCGATGCAATGTGCTTTTTGGTCTACCTCTTTTCTTTTGTTCTTAAGAATTCTAAATGTCGCTCTTGCTTAGCTTATCCGTGTCTTCACATCTGTACCAGCTTCATCTTGCTAAATAATGATACTGTCCAGATATGTAAAGGTTTCTAGATCATTCAGAGCTTCTCCGTCAAGTGTGATTTGGTTGGTGCACGTCGTACTGTGATAAAGTATCTTGCTTTTCCCCTTGTGTATATTGAAGCCTACTACTGCAGAAGCTGCTGCTACACTGGCTATCTTCTCCTGTATTCGTTGTTGCGTGTGGGACAGTAAGGCTAGATCATCTGCGAAATGTAAATCGTCCAGCTGCATCCAAACTATCCACTATATTCTGTGCTTCCCCTCAGATGTTGAAATTTTCATAACCCAGTGAACCACTAGAAAAAAGAAAAAGACTTTGCAATGTAGTCCATCGTAAGAATTCCGTATGATGTTAACTATCTTCTCAGGTACACTTTAATGTCGAGGAAGCCTACATAGTATCATCCTGTCCACACTATCAAATACTTTCTCGTAGTCAATGAAGTTGATATAGAGTGGTGAGTTCCATTCAATTGATTGTTCCACAATGATCCGTAATGTAGCAATTTGGTCGGTGCACGATCGGTCTTTACGGAATCCAGCTTGTCGGTCTCGAAGTTGGTCGTCTATGGGGTTTTTCATTCTGTTTAATAACAGGCTGCTGAAGACTTGGCTCGGTATTGAGAGATGCGCGATGCCTTTGTAGTTCTTACACTGACTGTGGTCGCCTTTGTTCGGTATCTTGATCAAGTATCCATCTTTCCAGTCTCTTGTTACTTGTTCTTCCTCCTAAATCTTGCTGAACAGAGCGTGCAACATTTCCGCAGTTATTGCTATGTCTGCTTTCATTGCCTCAGTTTGTACGTTGTCTACAACTGCTGCTTTACCACTGTTGGATCGTCTGATGGTTATGCTAATGTTTTATAATGTGGTTGAGCCATCATTGATTAGGAGGTCCGTGGATACTGCTTCGATGTCGAGTGGGTTCATTTGGGCTAGCTGGTTCAAGAGATCCTTAAAGTGCTCTACCCATCTGTTTTGCTGATCTTCGATGTTAGTGATTACTTTGCCTTCCTTGCTTTCCACTGGTCGTTCTGATTTACGATATTTTCCAGCAAGGTTGTTCATTGTATCGTATAGTTGTCTCATGTTTCCTTCTCTTGTCGCCTTTTTCTCCTTCATCTTTCCCTGAAGTTAATCCTTTTTGTCCAGCCTACGTCCAATCGGTTTCACTTATTTCAAACACCCCAAGATTGTGTCTTTTCATTTCCTCACTATTTTGAACGGTTCTTCCGGTTTCCCATATTGATTGTTGCCCTGCTTGTTGTAAGGGCCATCGGCCTCGTGACTTCCGAAGGAACTTGGCTTTCGCTGTGAGGCGTGATGATTTCTCTAACCGAAGACGTTCTAACTTCCAGATCAGAGCTTGAATGGTTTGATGCTTTTTCACCGAGTTAATTTCTCACGGAATCGGGTCGCTAACTTCATGCTTATCCCTCTTTCGTTATCCGGGTTTGGTTCCGACAGTAACCGTAACTCGGCTCCAGGCGGAGTTATATATATACGTATATATACATATTTAGTATGATATAGCTGAAGTACATATACTTCATTTCTGAAGCAAATTTCTTTGTTCTGTATTTAAAATCATCCCACAGAATATTGTTACAATTGTTCTCTGAATAAAATAATTTGAAAATTTCAATTAAAACTCAAAACATTTTAAATTATGGTTACCTACATCATGAATACAAAAGAGTTAATATTATACATAAGTAATCTTCTTACTATTTGATACAAGCTAGCAACAATATTTATTCTCTCTATGACAACAAATAGGGGTAGTTTGAAGTTGTAGTTCAAGTCAATTAGATTTTTCATATCATTTCACTTATATTGCATTGAATTGAAATTTTTTTTATTTTTTTATTCTAAGGCCAAATTTATCAATTTGACTAAAACCTAGATATAGATATGTTGTCAATTTTCAATTTTCTGTTAACAATAAATGTGTATTAGTAGGATTGTATGTGTACTAATAAAATGATATTTAGCTGTTTAACATTTATACATCATGACTTCATAATGAAGTTTTATTATTTGAATGATGTTGAAATCTCAATTAGTTAGTGTTAGACTAATCAATTTTTTGTTGTATTATAGTAGATGTGATTAATTTCAGCAACAGTCGGAATGTTAATGATCATTCTGATTAAGTACTGTTCAAATTATGAAAGAATCATAAAACCTTAAGAACAATTGAATAAATCAGTCAGGCAGTCAGTCAGTTACAATGTAAAACTTCATATATGGATACATAAGTTCATGTTGCCATACAACATTAACACAGAGACGCAATTATCAGTTCAAATCCCATAGTGATAGAGATAGTAGAAGGATTAGCGGTTGGGGAGAAGATTAGGGTTTCGAAGAAATTATATAATAAGTATAGTTCAGTGAAATAACTTTAGAAAGAGAAAGATAGAGGTGATGAGGAATTCAGAAGATTAGAATTTCAGAGAACACAAGGAGTGGTTGCACCTGTGTCGTTGCAAACGATTTTCAGCCATGTCGTTCAAAGTCTCTAACTGTCGTCTTGTGGATCCCAGCCACGTAGCCTGTATCTACCAACATGACTCAGTCCAGTTGACAGTGACTTCATGGATTTCTGGCATGTTGTGGTTTGGCCACCTCTAGCCTTCTTCCAACCTACTCCTACACTGCAAAACATAGCTCGTCGAGGCAGTCGGTGGTTGGAATTACTTAACACATGTTCCAACCATCTCAACTGATGAAGTTTTAATATTTTGTCTATTGATTTGCCATCCCTACCTAGTATTATTAAACTCCTAACGACAGCATTGCTTAATCGGTTGTCCCAGGATACAGGATACACGAGCAGTAATTGAATAAATAAAGAAAATAATTTATTTAAGTCTAAAACCTTACCATTGACAATGTCAACTACTACTACTGTGGTGCTGTGGTGCAAGCTACTTATAAGTAGTATATGACGTGAGCGTCAACGTAATGTCTGGCAGCCGAAGATGGGGGAAGATCAAGAAAGGAAGAGTTAGAAAACAATGGAATTTGTATGAAACGCATGAATAGTGACAATGGATTGATGTTTTGCAACAGGAACAGTGCAGTTCGATATGATGAACTGATATTTTGCAAATGAACGATTTACGATATGGTTTTCCGATTTTACTGAGTAACTCTGTAATTTCCGTTAAATACATTTCGGTTGCTCCACCTGTGTTCTCTTTCACTACACTACTACAACAATAGGTTTTGAAAAGTTATTTATTCAATTGAAAAGGGACATTATACTTTCTTATGGTACACTAACCAAGTATCACTTATAAATAACCTTTACCAGTACCTTTTATTAACGAAACGCTAATCATTGTATTTTTGCCCTCTTTTTTCCGTTTTTTTTTCTATTGAAAATTCCACTTTCTAGTTATATTCCTGAATTAAGTCAACTTCCAATTTATATAACAAAACTAGCTACACAAGTTAGTTGGTTAGTGGAATCAGTTTGTTTTGAAAATATTTGCTGTATTACAGCTGATTTCTATTCAGTATCATCATCATTATTATCATCATCATCGAATTTATTCAAAATGAATTCTCCGTTGCCGAAATCGCCTAAATCACCCACTGTGGATGATGAATCAGACAAAGAGAATACTGTATCATCACAGTCCTCGTCATCGTCATCATCATCTCGTGAATGGATGATTCAACATATACTATGGCCTATTTTATGCACTTCTTTCTTACCTAGTCGAAAATATCCCAGCTTCAATTTCGATGATTATGAGAGCAACAATAGGCCATTGTGTTTACAGTCATGTTTCATTCGTCTTACTTCATTAACAGAATTATATAAAGTATTTGAACGTTGTTAGATTATCAAATTGGGTTGTTTGTTTGTTTGTTTGCTTGTTATCCGTTTTCCAGGTTTTATTTACTCTGTTGTTATTTGAAGAGATTCAAATTATATATATATATATATTTGATTTGATTTGATTAATGATTGGCTTCATTTTGATCGATTACTCTCTCTAATGCTTGGTGATCAATGTTTTGATTGAAAATGATAGAAAAAAAATTGAGGGAATCATCAATTAGTCTTCATGCACTAGACATAAGTTAATGTCTAGGCAAACAATTTCGATTGGCTTTTGCCAATTTGTCTCACGTATAGCGTAGGCGAGATATATCCGTTTGCTAACCAAAGGTCGAGTGCAGCAGTTCGCTCCGTTCTCCTATATCGATGCGAAACATGACCGGTAAGAGTAGAAGATATTCGTAGGTTACTGGTTTTCGATTATAGATGTCTTCGAAGCACTGCACGTATATCCTGGGACAGCTGAGTAAGCAATGCTATAGTTAGGAAACGATTACTAGGTAAGGATGGAAGATCAATAGATGAAGTGGTGAAACTTCATCAGTTGAGGTGGTCGGGACATGTGTTGCGAATGTCCAACCACCGACTGCCTCGTCGAGCAGTTTTGTGGTGTAGGTTTAGGCTGGAAGAAAGTAAGGGGCGGCCAGACCAAAACATGGAAGAAATGCATGAAGTCACTGACAAGTGGAGTGAGTCATGTTGGTAGATGTAGGCTAAGTGGTTAGGGTTTGCGAGACGGAGTTCACCAATGGTTAACAACCTTGAATGACATGGCCCAAAATGGTTTGTAACGGTGCAGGTGCATCCACTCTTTGTGTTCTCTCAAATCCTAATCTTCTGGATTCGTCAACACCTCTACGTTTTTCTTTCTAAACTTATCTCTCTGAATTATACTTCCTGAACAATATCTTCATAAGGTCTACAAACTGACTTTATTATGAACGAATGTCAAATAAGCCGTAAACGAAAAATTCTCCTTCCTCTTTCATTTCTTCTTCTACTTCAGCTAACCTCGTTTCAGTGAAGGCGGTTATTAAAAAAAACTGAATACGAATTAAGATTGAGGAGTTAATACCCGTTACTGATTTTTCTCAGACATACATTAAGTTGAGATGGCGTGGAGGCTGATGCATTGACTCTGTGATTAAAAATGGGACTCAGTCTTTATAAGCATAAAAAAAGATGCAAGAATATCGATGCGTACACATTTACGTATCAAGCATGGTCAATATTATTACACGTGAGTAACTAGCAAGGCCAAACGAATGAATGATAAGACTAATAGATAGATTAGAATAGTTTACCTGTCCAAAGATTAGAACAGACCACATAGGTATATGATAATCGATATTTGCAACAAAGTTTGTAAATGATTTTCATTTCCATCGTAGTCGTTCTATTATCAGTGAATCCAGTGGTAGCACACCCAACCTATGAATAAGAAACTTGTTTCTTTTGTAAAAAGTTATTATAAGTGGTAGACTGTTTATAAGTCTGACGGTCATTTCATGATAGGTAGGAGGATTACTGTCAATTTGATTTTGTTTGATAATTCCGTCGGTATATTTTCCATCGTACAAACTCAACGTTATAATAATTTAAAAAGAAAGTAAATTTCCGTGAAAATAAAAGTTTGTTGACTGCTTCTGGTAATGTGTGATAAAAATTTGACAATCAGGTTACAAATTCTAAGTATTTTACATCAAACATGAAATATTATTTTAGATAGTTGTAGGCAAATCAGCATAAAATCATAGACTCGAGTTTCTTGCTAATTGACACTTCTCAGCATGTCATACTTGTAATTTTGAAAGAACTTATATTACCTGTTGGATTCAAACCTTGTCCTGAATCCGAAAGGCTATCGTCGAGCTTTTCTGATCTCGCAATTAAACCATTCAAATAAGAGAATACCTCGAAAATCCTCCGGTTTTATAAATGTTCGTCATTTCACTGCTTACTTATCATATAATATATTATGAATTAGTGTCAACAGAAAATGTAGCGTATTAGTAGATCGTGAGTCAATGGTTTGAGTTCATCATCTTTGATTCAACACCTAAATACACCATAGGTTTTTTTAATCTCATAAGTATGCATTACTGAAATGTCTCAAATAAAAACAAATTCGTTGTTTGATGATATATGGTTTTTGTTTAATAATTCTCTAGTTGACAAAAAGGATACTTATTCTCTTGAACGAAAACTATCCCAAAAGATCAAATCAATTCATGCAAGTACTTTTGATAAAAGTTGATCTTACGAATCAGTAAGCGGATGACATAGTTCTATTCCGTGAAGACGCTGACAAAATGCAGAGTCTTCTGACTCTCCTAAGCAACAATGCCAGCATGTTCGGAATGCGGTTCTGATAAGTTCGTCACTTAGTATGCTTGAGGCTATTACGAGTTTACCTTAGTCGATAAACGCGAACGAGACTTTTACCAGCTTCCAGGGAGGCTACCTTGAATACCCAAAATCGAAATAGAAGGCTTTGTAAGCGTAGGAAGTATATTCTACAAACACCCAGCAATCACAGTACAATCAAGCATACAACTCTCGTTTATTTATACAACATAACAACGTCCTTGAGACAGTTAAGAAAATAGCATACTAAAATACACTGCAGCCAATCACAGCCATTGATTTTGCTGGTGGGAATTGAAATCTCAAGGTCATCTGATCAGCCCATGCTGGCGAAACGTGAAAACCAAAATACGGCATTATCAAGCGAATTTTGGGGATCTAACATCCCCAACACTCCTCCCCTTTTTAATAGCGTGTTCTCCTGGGGTCGACTTGCATCTTGACTATTGTTCGCCGCTGTCTGAGGGGATACTTTCGGGAACGAAGAACAGCTTGTTGCTGCGTTTCTTCTCGTGGCGGGGCTCTCGGTAGGTTGAAGGTATCAAGCAAGATGTCAAGGGGAAGGCTTTCTGCTCTTGATGGGCGATCTGGGGCCAGCCGTCTGCGTATCTGATTGCGATGACGTGACCATTTATCACCTCCTACCTCTACTTCGTACATAACTCGACCAACCCTTCTGACCACTCTCGCTTCTACCCAAGGACCATGGTTCGTTCTGTAGTCGCGGGCAAACACAGGGCATCCCACCTCGTAAGCGGATTGTCTTTGCTGCTTTGTCTCTACTGATGAGGGTGCATTGGTCGGATGCATCAGGCTGTGGATCGTTTTCAATCTTCTTCCCATCAGGATTTCAGCTGGGGACTTTTGCTCCGGTAACAATTCATTTGGTGTTGTCCGATAGACGTACAAGAAATTTTGTAATGCTTCGGTTGGCGTCCCCTCCCCTTTTGACTTAAGCAGTGTTCTTTTAAACGTATCCACAAACCTTTCCGCCTGCCCATTCGATTGCGGGTGGTATGGTGGTGAGCGTAAGTGTTTAATAGCTAGCCGTTGACAGAAATTCTGGAATTGGGAAGAGGTGAATTGAGAGCCATTGTCGGATACGATCACATCTGGTATGCTGTTTCGTGAGAAAATTTCGAAAAGGAGCTGTATAGTCTTAGTTGTAGTGGGCGGCATAACGGGGCTGATTTCCGGCCATTTAGAAAAGGCGTCGACGACAATCAAATACATAGTTCCATTTATTGGGCCAGCGAAGTCGACATGTATCCTGGACCAAGGATGCTCAAGTTTGGGCCATGAAACCGGCGGAATTTCGGCATTCATCTTTGCCGCCTGCTGACACCGGATGCATTTTTCAACCAACGCTGTGACATGTTGATCCATGTGAGGCCAGTATGCATAACTCCTGGCTATGGACTTCATTCGTTTAATCCCAGGATGACCAAGATGGAACTGTTTCAGAACTTTTGCACGAAGGGATGCTGGGACCACTACTCTTTCACCAAACATCAGACAATCGTTCACGATGCATAGTGACTCCCGCCGCTGATACAGTTGCTTGATGTCACCTTCAAACTTTTTCGACGGCCAACCGTTAGTGACATATTTCATCGTCATCTTGATGATGGGGTCGTTTCTAGAAGCATTTTGTATGTCTGTTGCAGACACCGGTAATGCGCGAACTGCGGTTGTCAGATAACATTCTGCGTGGTCTTCTACTGACAGAGATGCGATCACCATGTTTTCCTCAGCCGCCACTTGATCATTAATGAGTCGTGACAAAGCGTCTGCTTGACCGAATTGTAGAGTACGTCGATATTGGATTTCGAAATCATACCCCAAAAGTACCAAGGCCCATCGCTGAAGACGATTTGCAGAATGGGCGGGAATGCCAGACTTTGAACCAAATATTGCTAACAGAGGCTTGTGATCTGTGAAGAGCGTGAATCTCCGACCGTACAGAAACTTATGGAAACGGCGAACAGCAAACACAAGGGCAAGAGCTTCTTTCTCTATCTGGCTATACTTCTTTTCTGCTGGGGTCAGTGTACGGGATGCATGCATAACGGCTTTTTCCGACGCGTCTGGAAATTGATGTGAAATAACAGCACCTAGGCCATATGCTGAAGCGTCTGCTGCTACGATGATCGGCATGGATGGATCGTAGTGTGTTAATAACAATTCCGAGCTAATTATAGACTTGAGTTTACCGAAAGCCGCGTCACACTCTTTAGTCCAGTTCCATGTGCTATGCTTCTGCAGTAGACAATTCAATGGAGCGCGAATATCATGCATCGAGGGAACAAAAGCTGAATAATAACTGATTAAACCGAGAAAAGATCGTAATTCGGAAACATTAGTGGGAGTGGGCATCAGTTTGATAGCTCGGATGTTTTCAGGATCCGGTCTGCGACCGTCGGCATCAAAGATGAATCCCAAATACTTTACCGACTGCAATAGAAACTGGCATTTTTCTGGGCGTAACCGGAAACCATTGTCACTGATGCGTTGTAGTACCAATGTCGTGCGTTCCCGTAGCTGTTCTAACGTCTTCGCAACAATCAAGATATCATCGAGATAAGCTGCAACCCCTGAGATATCTGACAGGATTGTATCCATTAGTTGTTGGAAGATAGATGGCGCAGTCTTAACTCCAAAAGGTAGACGGTTATACTGAAACAAACCGCGATGAGTGTTGATAGTAAGCAGCTCTTTAGATGCTTCATCGACTTCCACTTGCAAATAAGCATCAGCTAGGTCAAGCTTTGCGAAGAACTTTCCTCCATTCAGCATAGTGAACAGATCTGCTGGAACTGGCAGAGGATAATGATGCTGTTCTAGAGCTGCGTTGAGACCTGTAGAGAAGTCAGCACATATACGTATCGTGCCGTTGGCCTTCTTGATAACGACTATAGGTGCTGCCCAACTGGAGTAAGAAACGGGAGTAATAACTCCTTGTCGTTGAAGGCGATCCAGCTCTTCATCTACTGTTGCTAATGTAGCATACGGTACAGGTCTCTTTGGACGAAAAGCAGGCTTAGCCCCATGTTCCGACCGAAGTGTTGCTTTCATAGCAGTGCACCGACCTAATCCAGGTTCAAAAATGGTTGAAAACTCTGTTATCAGCTTCTTCGTATACGCTTCTGGGTCATGTCGTTGTGATACCAGGTTGCATATGGTATTTAGCGGGACATCAGCCAATTTTAGCTGGTCGAACCAATCTAAATCAAATAAATTTAGATCAGCTGGCGTTATATAGCATACCCCAGTAAACGACGAATCTCGGAAAGCAACTTTACATTCCAATTGTCCTAACAGACGAAGATAATTACCACATGCTGTACGAGGCTTTTGTGTTGTGTGCTGCAGGCTTGGGCTGCCCAATTTGGTCCAATTTTTGCGTGAGAGGATAGTGACATCAGATGCAGTATCTATTTGCATTCTACACAAATAACCGTTAATATTAAGAGTAATAAATTTCCTCTCACCTGGTGATGAGCTTTGGCAGGAAGATATTAGGCTCAATGCATTGGTACTGGATCTAGGAACAGGCTTCTTAGCACTTCTGGATGCCTTTGGCTTTTTCTGTAGTCAAAAGTTATCTTTATGACCGATGACTTGACACTTCCTACATCTATGCTGCCTAAATGGGCAGTTCCGTACATAGTGCCATGAACCGCAGTGCCAGCAAGCAGAAGGTGGATTCATTTTGGGTTTTTGGGCCGAATTGGAGCGGGGTGAACTGGGTGTAGCACGGGCAGACTTATAATGATTAGGTGGCTGCTGTACCAAATGAATTTCAGATCGGCTTGAACTACCACTCTGAACTATAGTCGAGTCTCGTTGTAGCTTAGTGAGACGTTGGTACTCATGAGCCATATCATTAAGCGTAAGCTTTGGATCTTGCTCCAACCGACTTAGTAGCCTTGTTCTAATGTCACTGAACTTACTCGACTGGAGGCTGCAGATGAGTATAAGGGCTTTGAACTGGTCTTCCGACAAAGACTTCAACCGAAAGCGTTCGCATTCACGGTTGACGATGCCCACGTGCGTAAGAAAATCATCATCTTCGTTCATAATAAGCTTCAAACATCGATAACGAGTATTAAATAGTGACGAGTTATCTCCAAAGTGTTGGCTTAAAGTCTGAACAGTCTCAGAAAACGAACAATCTCGTGGGTTCAAAGGCAGGATCAAATTACAGTACCTATCCAGCTCACTTGGGCCCAACTTTCGAAGTAGCAGCCGAACCTTCCAAGCATCATCTTGGTTGACGAAATCAAATTTAAACAAATCTTCATAACGCCGGAACCACATGTCAAAACTGACATTTGCATCAGGATCATAATGAAATTCAGATATGCTATTTGCGATGCCGTCGACCGATGGCGCTGTGGTTGCATTAGATGAGCTGGGCTGTGTGGAAGGGGAAATCTTCATGTCTGTCAACATCTGCATCAGTTTCAGCTGCTGCTCAAGTAGTAATTCAAGTTTGGCAGGATCCATATTTCCAAAAGCACCGTCGCCACTGATAAGTTCGTCACTTAGTATGCTTGAGGCTATTACGAGTTTACCTTAGTCGATAAACGCGAACGAGACTTTTACCAGCTTCCAGGGAGGCTACCTTGAATACCCAAAATCGAAATAGAAGGCTTTGTAAGCGTAGGAAGTATATTCTACAAACACCCAGCAATCACAGTACAATCAAGCATACAACTCTCGTTTATTTATACAACATAAGAACGTCCTTGAGACAGTTAAGAAAATAGCATACTAAAATACACTGCAGCCAATCACAGCCATTGATTTTGCTGGTGGGAATTGAAATCTCAAGGTCATCTGATCAGCCCATGCTGGCGAAACGTGAAAACCAAAATACGGCATTATCAAGCGAATTTTGGGGATCTAACATCCCCAACAGGTTCTCACTCTCGAAATGCAAAATGTTGCTTCAAGACTGGGTTGCGTCGGCACCTGATCTAATGATAGAGAGTGAAGTAGCCGGGCGTGTCGACCGCTTCATTTATCTTGGGAGTTTTATCAGTGCTGATGGCCTGGTGTGTTCTCCCAAATCATAATCTTCTGGATTCGTCAACACCTCTTCTTTTGTCTTTCTGAACTTATCTCACTGAATTATACTTCTTGAATATTATCTTCAATTTCTAATCTTATTTATTATCAGTAATTCTTCTATCTGTACCACCATGGTAGGGCAACATGAACTAATGTACTTAGTACGAAGTTCTACGTTGTAACTGACTGATTGTTTGATGGATTAGTAAAATACGATTATATTTCATATGTTTATAAGATATTAGCAAGTATGCGTTACATAATAATCAAGTCAATTCATTTATCTATAGTAGAATCAAAAGATAATATCAAGTCATCTACTGATTCAAATTATATAGGTATATATAGTGAAAGTTAACATCACTTTTCATAATATGGTGTAAAACATTCTTTCTGTCTACTAGATTACATAAGATTTTATACAATAAATGAAATATGGATAAAGCCCTACATGAAAATGTCAATAATATGCACTGACTGTTTGTTTTACTTTTAGAAAAAAATAATTATGCAAGATAGACATGGCACTCAACTATTGTATTGTAAGTACACCTAAATAAACTGCCTTGAAAAGTGATTCACTTCGGTACAAAAGCAAATACTAGTTAAATCCCAGCTTGATTCAAATAATTTAATAATATTTTATGAATTTATTGTAAATCTATTTCCTAAATCCTGATAGAGTATTCAGTTTTAGGTCATAGTGTTTTTATACATAAAGATTATTATTATTATTATTATTATAACTATTTTTGATGTAAATTGGGCGAAACTCTGTCTGGAGCCCTTCTACAATTACTGCCGGTCCAAGCTTGGATAATAAAAGGGAAGGTTGGATATGGTGTGATTCCATCCTGTAGAAAAACGCTAATCAGAACAAATAATTCAAATCATTTGAACTCTGCTTTAGGAGTTAGGAGGTCTGCTACCTAGGAGAGTTATGACGCCTCGTGATGAAAGCTGAGTTTCTTCGAAAGTCATGCGGCACATCGAATGTTCGTACATTGTGGGAAAGCAGATGTGAAAAGAATGAACAGCAACTAGGTAAAACTGAAAAGGAACGCCTAGGAGACAGAGTAGGCTGTAGAATGTTGGTTGGCTGGCTATGCTCCGTTAGGGGTAACAGGCGTGATTAAGCTAGCTGAGGAAGGTGCAAACTTGTAAATTATGGATCAGAAACTGAATAATCCATTCATAATAATTTAATACACTCATTTATTCAATGCCCATTTGGTTTTAGAACTTTGAGAAATTAATTTAACCACTAATTATTCATGTATTTCTTTGAAGGCACTATTTACTGCATAGTTTTGTTAATTTAAATAATTTCGTAATTACAAACTGTAATAATTTTAGACCTAGAATCGTTACATATCTTTTCCCTTTTTTTTCTTAAACTTACATAAAATGAAGCACATCACGAGACAATCTTCATTTCGTTATTTAGAACACGATTGTTGTAATTATTTGCCTTAATATTTAAACAGAACTAAACCACATGGGAAGCTAGTAGGAAACTGGAAATTTTTTTGTTTATAACTATCTAAATAATAATTACATTATATGTATTTTAGCATCAGTAACTTTATGCATAAAAATAGTGTAAGTGCTTAAATAGCAATATCTATTACACTTTGTTTCTGACAATCTATCATATCAAATGTGCTCACTAGTGACTAGCTTCGTGAGGACATTCTCGGAGTTCTAGTGAGAAGACCTGACCAGTGGAGTTCAACCCTGTCGGGTGTGGGCAGTAACTACCGAAGACAAATGGTTGAGGTCGCTCAAAATCCCTAGACCAACCAGCGTTAGACATGAACACCGTTGGATGCCGACCCAGTGGTCCGATGGTTAGGCGTTCGCGCGCAAGACGGAAACCCCTGGGTTCGAATCCTGCGAGTGGCAGGGTCGTGGATGCGCACTGCTGAGTCAGTCCTTTACGAGAACGAAACGGCCGTCCAGTGCTTCCAGGTTTCTAATGGTTGTGTAACAATGACTGATTGATGATTTCGAATGTGCAAAAACATTAATCTCCTTAACTCTGATTGAAAATATCATATATAAATAACAAGCTGTTAGTATGTAAAGAAGTGTATTATGTTATGTTGTTATGAGATTAATCAACGGAATCAAGTGTTTTTTTCTCAATAAATACTAACTATACACTTTGTAATGAAATGTTGCATGATGCTTAAAGTTTATAATTCTATTCTTGTTAATCGTTGTTATCTGTGTCAAGTAAGACAAAAAATATTAAATTCTGTAAACAAGTTTGATGATTACACGTGATATTTGTATAATGCACAATACATTTTTCCATTGAAATCATGAATTGATCAATGTTAAATCAGCATTAGAAACGTGGAGGCATTGGACACCCGGTTTTATAGATTCCGGCTCAGTGGTCCAGAGGTTAGGCGTTCGCACACAAGATCTAAGGTCCTGGGTTCGAATCCTGCGAGGTGCAGGAATCGTGGATGCGCACTGCTGATGAATCCCGTACCAGGACGAAACGTCCATCCAGAGCTTCCAGATTTCTAATGCTGGTCTAACATCGATCGATTCTTGCTTTCAATAAGAGTAACCCAGCGCTCTCCACAATCGATAATGCAAAATTAATTTTATATATTCGAGTCTTACAAAATATGAATCTGTAGTAATTTTTGTTACAGACTAAATTGGTTAGTAAATCATTTGATATTAAAGAACAACAGACCATTGTTTCTTCTTCATTGGTCTCTTCATAAATAAACAATGTGTTACTACTAATTTTACTCAGTAGTTCGTATATAACCCTTTACTTTTCGAAATTACGTGAGCGTGTGAATGCTTAAAATTTCGGTAGTATTGAATGAGAATGAAACACTTATTTAGTACACTTTGATTTTAAACTGTTTTTCAGTGGATGTCAGTTTTTTGATAAAAACCATTTTTCAATTTAAATTAGTCTTTATAAAACATCCAACTAAATGTAGAACGAATAATCGAACAGTTTGTCTATCATTTCGACTAATGTGCAGTTTGTATTAATGAGTTGAGCCTGCAGGGCTTGTCTTATCTTTCGGGCAAATTAATTAAGCCGTCGACCTTGTCTTTTATTCGCTTATAACCTTGGTTGTTTTTACTTGAGTATGTGAGTTGCTTACTTTGTTTACTACATGCTTATCCCATTGTTACCTAACGGTAAATGCTTAGTTATGCCTTATCGCATTGAGTTGGTTCACTCACATTCTCATCTATGCTTGTACGATTGTCCGCCTGAATGAATGATCACTTGAAATCGACTAATTCAACTAACTTTGTATTAGGCTTCTTATAACCGACGTCACTCAGACAAAGTATGATATACAGAAATTGGAAGGAAAGTTTATTTCACCGCACACTCGTTCATTCGTCCAAAGTGAAATCAGATTACGGGCCACTATATTGGTGAGCCCTACTTCGAATTCAACGCAGCCGCTAAAAATGCCTACAACAATAATGATCATTCTTTTTTTTACTGCAAAAATCAAAATACATTAGTAAAAGTTAATTTGATAACATCTATCTTACTCTGTACAGCTACTTTTCATGATACTGAAAGTTCTTGGTAGGTTAATGTTTCATGTGACTTTAGAACGAACTGATAATAATAAGATGATATTTCATTTTAAATATCCATTAGTGACTTGTATCATAGTAAATTAATTTATATCTTATTCATTTGTAAGTTATAACGATGAATAAAAAGATTTTACGCACAATGATGATGTATTTGACGAATAAATCAATGTAAATAGTATTTGAAATTTCAATTGTCAATGTCTTCTTATTGTATAATTCATGTCTATCTATTTGAATTATAATTTAGCTATGATTAATTATCATAACCGCTATTTGTACTGAGGTTTTAAATGAATGATTCAATCAATCAATCAACAGCAACGTAGAACTTCGTACGTATGTACATCAGTTCAAGTTTCCATACCACATTAACACAGAGAGGTAATTGTCAATTCAAATCTCATAGTAGTAGAGGTATTAAAGGGATTAGCATTAATCGGAGAGATCAGGGTTCGACGATATTATTCATGAAGAAGAATCTAGTGAAAAAAACCTAAAAAGAAAAAGATAAAGTGGCGCGGAATTAAGAAGGTTAAGATTTGAGAGAATACAAAAAATGAATACACCTGCGCCAGTGCAAATGGTTTTCAACCATGTAATTCAGGGTGTCTAACCATCAATTACTATTATCTCACTGGAAATGAATGATTCACTTGTTGTTATTGATAATATATGTATATACTTTAAAATGTTTGTAGAGTGAAACTGCTTGAGTAGCTATCAGAAAACTAGAAATTACTCAACATTTCGTTCATCATAATTTGTGATTACTCAGCAGTGATCATGCATAAAGTTTTGTTGGTGAGTGCTAGATCTAAGTCTTACTGTATATAATTCCTACATTAATTAATTCATGATAATCCAACTTAGCTATCCAGTTTTATTAGTCTGTCTCATTCTCGACATGTTTAAACTCTGCAAGTTACAACTTTTCAATAGAGAGTTCACTAACAACTCAATCTCAAATCTAGTCAGTAGTAAACCCGTGGTTTCTCTTAGATTAAGAGGCGTTTTTATAAATGTTTTATTTTGAATTTGGCTTACATTCTGAAGTGATATATTTTAGTGATATGCTCGTCAACTGATATGCTTGTACTCTATTATGAATTCACCTTACTCGGTAGACGGATCGAAGAGCAATGACTTCGTGACACGATAGGCTATTCTTATCCGTTTTCCCAGACCCTGCTAAATAGATCAAAAAGTCTTGATAAGGCCTAGAGAATGTATTCTACAAGCACCCAGAAAATACGAGGTGTCTAAACATACAAATGAAGCTTATTAATACAATGATAGAAACGCTCTTTGGAAAGCCACAGAATAGCGTACTAAAATAATCCATCAACCAATGACATCCGAGGATTTTTTCCGAGGGGGAAATGTAAGCTAAAGGTAAACTAAGCATATCTGGCACGAAAACATGTAGATTCTAAATTTCAGAATAAAATTAATAAATTAGGACTTTTCCAAGCGAGTTCTGGGGATCTACCGTCCCCAACAATTAGTGAATTACATTTAAGCGTGCGTACGGTATGGACAGTGCGCATGCACCTACTCCTTCCTGATGAGTACCAAATTGGCGACAATTGTTTTAGCACTTTACGATTTTCAAAGATTATTACAGTAAAATATCAGTTATTGACCGAAAGTAATTTTAAACAATTGTCCTCTATCTTGTGTTTACGCTCCTTTGTTCTTTACTGAATTATATTTGATAGTATATCATTTTTCATGTTTCTAATTCATCAAAAATTTATGTACTAGCCACTCTGTAAGTATGAATACTAAAAATTTTATCCAGTTATCCAAACTGAATTAAGTGGGAGCAGGATTCAGTCTTGCAGTGTACTGTTCAGAAATTGAATACCTCAACCTATTAAACCATCAATGTATGAAACGTGATTTTTTCCAATGCCTTTAAAATGATAAATGAATTGTTAATAAAGTTTTTGTTTCTTTGTTTGTGATCTAACTTCAGTCTTTGGTTAGTTTGCCTTTAGCAACGAGGTACCTTGTGTGCTGGGGATATGTGAGGTTATCTGAAAGAGTAAAGAAGAAGAGAAAAAGATTAGCCAACAACTCAATAAGCACGTAGAATGAACTTACATTCAGTAGGGAAAACTATACACAGCATCCAGATATAAAGCCAGTATGAGATCAAGACAAACGAAACTAGAAGTTGGTTTCGAATGAGTTATATGGCTTCCCTTGATGAAAAAGCACTGTTCTCAGTGCTTGCGGTACCTGTGTATAATGGACCTAGGAATAGTCTGTTAGGCTGATGGGTTACATCAGGCGGAATAGCTGCCGTGTTGAGTTACATGGAGTGGGACAGTTGCTGTGTGATGCGCATCTGTCTGAATGTGAGGTAACTATATCTCACGTCCATCATCAAACGTAACACGTGTAATCAGCAGTCACTGAAGGGCGGAGAAGACTTGAAGCCACAACACACAACGGTTAACCAAGAATTTTGTACCAATAGAGAACTCGGAGTGGTCGTCAAAAGTCTTTTGTTTGAAAATTAAAATTTTCTGGTTTTTTCAAAAGGAATGGCTTATTTACTTATTTATTGATAGTCTTCTGAGTCATTTTGCAAGTTCAGCGTACGCAGAACTTGCTCTTCTCTTTCGAAAACGTTTATCTATGGTTGCCCTGTCATAGAAAGAGATAAAAACCGATTAATAACGTCATACATAATGATTTCAACATTGTTACAGTGAAATGTTTATTTTCAATGATTTTTTTTTTCTGTTTTAAGGTCATCAATGATGAAATTAGTCTGAAAGTATACATTAAGATTTATTTCATTTCTTATTTTATCATCAGTTCACATATTTATCAAAAACCAATGAGAATACTAACTTATACATTTCCTATGCTAAAAATAAATATTCATAAATAAAACCCCCCCATTCATCGATCGATCGATCGATCGATCAATTTTATCTCATTGTCCTCGACATTACAGCTAGTTAATCTATATATGAGAATTATCTTTCAAAAATGAACACAATGCTTTTCAATATATCTAAATGTGTATGTATGCATGTGTGTGTGTGTACGTGCACAGATTATTGTTTGTTGTGTATTCTGTCTAATTGACCTTAAAACATTTAACCGGAAAATAAAAACACACAAAAGAAAATGTTTATTTGTTTAACATGAAGAAATAAATTTTTGTCAATTTTTATTCTGTGCTGCTCATGTTTTTTTTTGACCGGAATAGATAAAATATATTTGCACATTCTTATCAGAGTATACATGAAAAATGGCTATACTCATGATAATCATTTTGAATAATAAACGTTTTTTTTTTCGAAACTAAGAATAAAACAAAATCGTTCATACCATCAATGTTTCATAATGGCTGAAATAAAAAAAAAATATTGAACAAAATGAAAATAATAAGTGTTAAGTTCATCAACTGATATGCTTGGATGCTATCATGAGTTCACCTTAGTAGTTGGTAAATGAGAGCGAAGACAAATGATCCAGTGACACGATAGGCTATTTTGATCTGGACGTTCCAATGCCCCACTAAGTAGAGGAAGAAGTTTTGACAAGACGTAGAAAGTGTATTCTACAAGCAACCAGAAAATATAAGATTGACCAGCATACAAATCGAGTTTATTTATACAGGATAGAAACGTCCTTGGGTGAGTCACAAAAATAGCGTACTAAAAATAACACACCAACCAATGACAGTCTAGGATTTTTACTGGTGGGAAATGTAATCTCAAGGTTAACTGATCAGCCCATAAATAAAATTCAAAATTGAGGACCTTAATCAAGTGAGTTCTGGGAATCCAATGTTCCTCAACACTAAGATTTCGAATAAATCAGTTTATTGAAGGCAAAATATCAATCAATTTCACGCTGAAGAAAACATTTTCAAATAGGCAAGAAGTAGAACAGCAAACAAGAAACAATGTTTGCACTTGTTTTTTAGTTCGAACTGATATTTAATTGATTAAGGAAAATCTGTATTCGTTAAAAGTAAAGTAAATAAGAACATAAGTAATAATAATCACGATAATAATAATAATACCTCTGGTAAAAATCAATAATGATATCAATAAAAATATCCAACAAGCCCTCTAAGTTCAACTCAATCAATAGCATTAAATCACAGTTGAAAAAAAAACTCTGAGATTATTGCATTATGCGATGTTGTCTTTTTTGTAACCTATTATTCACAAGTGATTTCTAGAGTTAAAGTTGTATTGCGTAACTATTAGATTGCCAACTGTGTCAAGTGATTCATAGACTTTTATTGAAGATCTAAAATGTCAACAGATAATTATATCTATTTCATTTGAAACTGTATGAAAAAAGTCATTCTGAAATCTGATTATCAAGTCTGTTTCATTTAAGTTTGGAAGTTTTTTCTTATCAAGAAAAGCAATGTACTACTGTACTTACATTCTATTTAAAATAGCCTTCATGAATAATACGGTTTGAAGTGTTTACTGTATGTTAACATACTTATATGTATAAAATATCATGGTTTACGTTTGATCATTATTGTTATTCTCGTCGAGTTATGTTTTGCGATGTAGGAACAGGTTGGAAGAAAGCTAAAGTCGACCGAACCAAAAGATGGCAGAAATCCATCAAGTCACTGACAAGTAAACTGAGTCATGTCAGTAGGTGTAGACTACCTGGTTGGGGCCTGAGAGATAATAGTAATCGATGGTTAGAGACCTTGAATGACATGGCTCGATATCATTTGTAATAGCGTAGGTGCATTCATTCTTTGTGTCCTCTTAAATCCTAACCTTTTGAATTCTTCATCACCTCTATCTTTTTCTTTTTAAGTTTATTTCAGTAGATTCTACTTCATGAATAATATCGTCGAACCCTGATCTCTCCGATTAATGCTAATCCCTTTAATACCTCTACTACTATGAGATTAGAATTGACAATTACCTCTCTGTGCTAATGTGTTAATGGCAACTTGAACTGATGTACGTACGTACGAAGTTCTACGTTGCTGTTGATTGATTGATCATTGTTATTATGATCTGAATTCGATCAATCTCTGTTAAGGTTATATAAATCCAGTATTCATTGTGCTCAATATTACCGTGTTAAGTACAAGATTTCAATAAAGTTGAATTTTGACTAAAAAGTGAGGAGAATTCAAGTTGCATGTTTTTATCTTTGATTCTCAGTGTTATTTTCGAATGCAATGAACTGTTCTACTGTTAATGCTTCGTAGAGTACATGTGTTTCTGAAAATAATGTTTTTCATGTGAATTGATTCACAGAGCTGTTTTAGTGTTAATACAATGCAAAACTATAACAATTCAATTCATTGCAATATTCTAGTCATATTGTACACAACAATCTCCTGCTTTTTTCATCTATATTTGAATGGATTATCATTTAGAATGAATAAAATATATGTGATAATTTTTATCAATGAATAGATTTTGATTAATTTCAATACAATAAATAATACATTAGAATTATAACAATTAAAAATAACTCAATTGTAATTAAAACAATGATTTTCTGTAGAAAAAAAATAACGAAACGAAACGAAACGAAATAAATAACTATTACAGACAATAGATGAGGAAGATAATCGATCAAGTGAAATAATTTTAGTTCAAAACTAATTTTATGATAATTCACCTAGGAGGCACGCTTACAGACTTAGCTTATGCTGATGATATAGTCCTATTCGGTGAAGAGGCTGACAAAATGCAGAGTCTTCTGATTACCCTAAGCAACAATGCAAGCATGTTCGGGATGCGGATCTCATCCTCGAAGTGCAGAATGTCGCTTCATGATTGGGTTGCATCGGCACCTGAACTAGTGATAGGGAGTGAAGTAGTCGAGCGTGTTGATCACTTCACTTATCTGGGGAGTCACATTACTGCTGATGGCCTGGCACGGATACAGAAAGCTCGGTTGGTTTTTGCAAACTTGCGTCACCTGTGGCGCAGGCGATATATCCGTTTGCTAACCAAAGGTCGAGTGTACTGTGCAGCAATTCGCTCTGTCTTACTATACGGATGCGAAACATGACCGGCGAGATCAGTGTCTCCAAGGCGTTGCTCGCATATGCTTGGACAACCGAGTAAGCAATGGTATAGGTTATAAACGAGTACTAGGTAGGGATAGCAAATCAATAGATGAAGTTGTATAACTTCATCAGTTGAGGTGGTTGAGACATGTGTTACGAATAACTTCAATTGCCGACTGCCTCGTCGAGCAATGTTTTGTGGTATAGAAATAGGTTGGACGAAAACTGGAGGCGGTCAAACCAGAACATGACACAAATCCATGAAGTTAGTGACAAGTTACTGAGAAGTGGACTGATTCATGTTGGTAGGTGTCGACTACCTGGTTGGAGTCCGCGAGACGAAAGTCACCGATGGTTAGAGACCTTGAACGATATGGCTCAAAATCATTTGCAATGGCGCAGGTGCATTTGCTCTTTGTGTTCTCTCAAATTCTAACCTTCTGAATTCCTCATAATCTCTATCTTCCTCCTTCTAAATTTATCTCAATGAATTATACTTTTCGAATCATATCTTCGCTCCTTAATCTTCTCCATTACTGCTAATACTTCTATTTTTTCTACCATTATGGGATTTGAACTAAAAGTTGCGTCTCTTTGTTAATGTGATATGGCAACCTGAACTGATATATGTACGTATGTACGTACGAAGTTCTGTAGTGAAGGAGAACACAGGTGAGGGCAACCGAATTGTATTTAACGAAAATTACAGAGTTACTCAGTAAAATAGGAAAACCATATCGTAAACGGTTAATTTGCATATCTTCAATCCATCATCAATCCATTGTCTGACATTTCACTGTTCATGTGTTTCATACAAATTCCATTGTGTTCCCACTCTTCCTTTCTTGATATTTCCCTATCTTCTGCTGCCAGACATTACGTTTCCACTCGCGTCATATACTACTTATAAGTAGCGCGCACCACAGTTCTACATTGTAATTGACCGACTGATTGATTTATTGATAAATTATAAAAAAACGTCTTAAAAACCATGTAAGTGAAAATGATGTTTTTTTTAAAAAAATTTCTCTTTAAGCTGTACTACATTATTTGGAACGACTTAATTTCAGTCAATTGTTTTCCTCAATTGGGAATTAGATGCTTTGTTTTTCAAAAATAAAACAATCATGAACTGATATAACAAGAAAAATATCTATATGGGTCAATATACAACATATTTGTTTGTAATTTATTCTTTGCTATACAGATGAAGCCTATTTGAAGAGAAAAATTTTTCTAAAATTCTTTTACCGAAATTTAACATTGAATTGAAAATTGTACCAAAGAATTTACTATAATCTGCATTCTTGTTTCACATATTTGACTTTTAAGTATCACATACCGTTTATATCACAGTTGGTTATTAACAGTAAAATAATGAAGAATTTGATTACCAACCATTGAATAAATGTGTATTTACAGATTGGTAGGAAATGAAAAATCAGTGAATTTCAGAGAGAATTATATGAATGCTACATAGTTTTTTTTTAGTGAGTTATTCGTCAATTATCGAATAAACGATGCATAAACTATTATCCAATTGTGATTAAACAGTTTTTTTTTTGAACAATTAGCCTTACACAGTTTATAAAAGAATCAAATTGCAATACTGCAGCATGTTTCCATTGGATATATGGCTTGAAAACATTATGCCATGATGAATTAGCTGTCGTAAATTCTTTTGATTTCATCTGGTTTACTAGTTGCCATAATCAGTTCATGATGAAAAGTTAGTTTTTAAGTGTGTGGGGATACATTGTAGGGGATAAACGTATCAGATCCTTAAGTTCATTGATGATATACTGTTTGAACGAATACTATTTTAAACATTTTGATATCAGCTAACTAGCAAAAACTTTCTTACAATAGCTGTATATTGTTGGGGATGTTAGATCCCCAGAATTAGCTCGATAAATGCATGATTTTGGAATTCACGTTTGGGAGCGTGGGCTGATCAGTTGACCTTGACATTTCACTTCTCACCAGGAAAATCCATGGCTGTGATTGGCTGCTGAGTATTTTAGTGTGCTATTTTCGTAACTGTCCCAAGGACGTTTCTATGATGTATAAATAAACGAGATTTGTGTGCTTGATTGTATTGTGATTGCTGGCTGTTGTAGAATATACTTTTTTACGCTTATGAAGACTTCTGTTTTGCAGTTTGGTGACCTAGGTAGCCTACCTGGACGCTGGTAATTGTCTCGTTCGCGTTTATCGACTAAGGTGAACTCGTAATAGCTTCAAGCGTACCAAGTGACGAACATATATATATATATATATATATATATATATATATATATATATCCAATTTGCACACACAATTAAATATGCTATGAATTCAATCTGTTGTCTAATTTTCGTACGTTACGGTTGGGTTAATCCCGTTTGTACGACAGCGATTAAAAGAAGCTAAATACGGATTGAGTTTGACGAGATTGGTTCTGGCAGCCGTTCACGCAGACGGACATGAGAATAAAAATCAGAAAAGACAAATGGAGAAGTGTTAGGTTCGTCTCTAGTTACGCTTGAAGCTATTACGGGTTTACATTAGTCGTTAAACACGAACGACACAATTACCAGCGTCCAGGTAGGCTACCTTGATCAGAAAACGTCAAAACAGAAGTCTTGATAAGCATAGAAAGTATATTCTACAAACACCCAGCAAGCACAATACAATCAAGCACACAAATCTCGTTTATTTATACATCATAGAAAGATCCTTTGGACAGTCATAAAAATAGCACACTAAAATACACAGCAGCCAATCGCAGCCGAGGATTTTCTTGGTGAGAAGTGAAATTTCAAGGTCAACTGATCAGCCCATGCTTGCAAACGTGAAATCCAAGATAAGGCATTTATCAAGTGAGTTCTGGTGATCTAACGTCCCCAACACGAAGTGAAGAGTGTTAACACCACGATGTGGTATGACTAAGCATTTAAAGTCAGACAAAAGTAAACAATATCCACTCACTCAAGGAGAAATCATCAGTGTTATAAGCGAATCGATCAAGTCAAAAGATGTATGAATAATAAATGGAGAAGAATGAATGAATTAGTTTATCCGAAGACAAGGACAAGGCATGTAAGCTCGACATACTCGTATAAATTCGATCTACTAGCAGTATTTAATTATTTGAGAAAAATCTACACTACAGCCTGAATATAAGAATATAGATACCGAGTGTAAATTTCAAGGTTTATGATAAGAATTTATTTGACCTGAAATATAAATCAAAATAATTTCAGATTATATACTTTTTTATGTGATTTTTGTACAGCCATATTTGCGCAACTCCGTGAATTGATCAATTTAGACATTAACACCGTTAGATACCGGTTCATTGGTCCAGAGGTTAGACGTTCGCGCACAATACCAAAGGTCCCGGTTTCGAATCCTGCGGGGTGCAGGA
Organism: Schistosoma turkestanicum; assembly: GCA_944470395.2. NCBI lineage: Eukaryota > Metazoa > Platyhelminthes > Trematoda > Strigeidida > Schistosomatidae > Schistosoma > Schistosoma turkestanicum. The sequence goes on along the minus strand of OX103972.1, from coordinate 35,525,515 downwards.
GTCGTGGGTGCGCACTGCTGACGAGTCCCATACCAGGACGAAACGGCCGTCCAGTGCTTCCAGGTTTATAATGGTGGTCTAACATTGATCGATTCATGATTTGAAAAATGTGTAACGTAAAAATTTTCACAACCCCGTAATGAATATTTGTACCAGTTGAACTGTATTGTATTTCATAATAAAAATTCAGTAGCTTATTGCGTGTATAGAAATTTACCATATTACACCTATTAGGTAAATGTCACACACGACTGAGAAAGAAGCATTAATATATCATTCGTAGTACAATTTAATAAACTGTTACTTTTTATATCGTTTTTTATCAGTTTGTTAGTTAGTTATAACCAGTTTAGACTTTGACATGAATGTCCATTGGTTCAAACTGCTACATCTCATTTCAAAATAAAAACAGGCAAATTTACACTATAAAACTGAAAGAAGTTCGAATGCATATAAAAAGAATTTAAAATAGTGCCAAAAGCACAATTAAAACAAAAAATGATCAATTTGGCTTGATATTTCCTAAAGGAAAATAATGGCAGAATATTATATTATCCTCACCACAGTATTGGATTACTCATCATATGAGTAGTGATACTTCCTTTAACTCAGGTCTCATATAGTCGGAAAAATGAGAATTTCTTTCTTGCATAAAAAATTCATTACCCAACACGAGGCAAAGCATAATAAGAGTGTTTGAGCCCCTTTGCGTCAAGCTCGGCTGTATCCCTTGCCATACAATGCGTATACCATAAGCTTTATTGACATATAGAGCTGAAGGTTGCTTATGAGATCAGAAGCTCGTTGCGAACATCGTGGATGGTCTGACATTATTTTGACAAGTTTTGCTAATAGTCCGTATATAAATTTAGTTTGCAAGGTAACCGATTTCATTGATACTGGTGGTTGTCTTGCACTATTCTCATCGAGACACTGTTATGCATTTCACAATTGCTAATAATAATGACTTTGACAGTCATGTAAGTGGGATGGTTCAAATTTTCCGGCCCATGCTGTGCATATTGATTGACACGATCATGAATAGAAAATAATCACTATATATTTACTAGGTATATAAATGGTGTGAATGGTCCACCTTCAGGGTGTCAGTTACCTCTGTGGGTGAGCCACGGGATTGAGCTGTACTGTTTACGTTGTATTATTAACTCATGGGCATTGTCTGGTCCTCCTGAAAACCAATGTAAAGTTGCTCCTACCAATTTAGGGTGAATTTATAAAATTGTGTAACTGTAACCAGTATCATTCAGTCCTCATACAGAAAGTTTTTTTTTACTTTCTTCTATAATACTACTCATAACAGCAATTAATAATTTCATAAATTTACTTTAACTTTTTCATTCAACAAACATTCGCCTCATGTTTTCAACATACTCATATTTCTAATCCTAACTTTACTGCAGTGACAGACAGTGATTATATGTTTGTTTCACACAGATTTCAGTTAAATTAATCGACAGATGTTGAAAATCTTTTCCAGTATAAGACATTTGCTTCAATGGTAGAAAAACATTGATTTTTAATAGTTATAAAAATCAATGGTTTCCAAATATGACATTTTATTATCCACGAATTATTATAATTTCCTAACTCAAATATTAATAGAAAAAGGAAACTAATTATCTCATTGATTTAAACAAATAATCATCAACCATTGAACATTGACTATATATACAATAAAAAAAATATCAAATTTAAATGTAATACAATTCAAGGTCATTCATTTTGATCCACTGATATTCTAGTGGAGAGAAAATAAATGACCACAAATAATACAAAAATTATGTATGTATGAAGGTTTGTATTTTATATTTTTTGTATAAAAAAATGTATCCAGTCATCTAGAAATAGTAACATACATAAACTCTCCTCACATCAGGCCAATCTGTCCACTATTTAATAATCTAAACCATTATATGTCATAAATTTGACATCAGGAAACGAAAAAAATAAATTTCACTTAAACAAAAAGAATTACAATAAGTTACTTATTTTTTATTGATATAATTTTTTCGCTCTCTATCTCTCTCTCTCTCTCTTACTAATCATATGACTGAAATGTATATGTAGTTCATTTCATGAATTTATATAATAGTTTTAGGTTATATATATACATATATATATATATATTCACTTGAATTAAGAGCATCATTTGATAATTTGAAATAAATAAAGCGAGAAATTACGGTTTGTTGGGAGAATCAGTTATGCTTTAGGTAATCAATTGGGAAAAAAAGGTAGAATCTGTTAGTTCATCTACAAATTATTGATGACTATGAGGCGGTTCAATGTTAACCTTGGTTATGTATGCTACGTTTAGTAGTGTTTCAATTGTATCATAGCGTTTTGCTGTAATGGCGAACAAACCAGATTCCAGCCAAGGAAGAAATTAGGGAGAAGGGATGGAAGTGGATAGGATACATTGTGAGGAAAGCACCCGACTATGTCATAAGACGAAAAATCCTCACTTGGAATTCCGAAGGTCAAAAGAATAGAGGAAGACCGAAAAACACAGTATATCTAGAAATGGAGACAGATATGAGAAAAACAAATGACAATTGGATAGAACCAGAAAGAAAGAAAGACCAAGGACAGAGTAGGTTAGCAAATACTGTTCTGTGACTTTTGCTCTATTGGGACTAACAGTCGTAAGTGAGTAAGTTTTGCTGAAATGTACTGAAAGAGTACATTTGATAATAATAACCTATGGTGAAGTACTGGTTTATCGAAATGATGATTGATTAAGCCAGTTAATACATAGAATGGTTAGATTATAATTAATCTATATACACTTATATCGAAGAATTCAGTACAATGATTCACGAAAAACCCGTACGATAACAAAGTTTTTTATTGAAATGTTTATAATCTCGATTAACCTGACAAAAATTCTCTTACTATACCCGTTATTTACATGATTTATGTTAGTACTGCATTGATTATCACTTGACAACTTACAATGAATTTTTTATTCTAATCTTTTTAATTTACAATTGACTTACATATTTTTTTGTGTGAGTATTTCTGTTGAAACAAACTGCAAAAGTTCATCATATCAATGCATCAATCGCTAGTATGCCTTGTTTAGTCTTGTGTGACACATTTGTTTTGAATACGAATGTACAGTTTAAGTAAATGAACAGAGTATTTGCTTCAAGTTATTGAGAACAATTGTTCGATTCAGTCAGTATTCTTAGTTTATAAATTATAGGCGGATATTTTAAAGTGCCATCTGATGCACATCTGAAGGCACAGATTGGCAAAGCAAGGTTAGCATTTCGTCAATTGAACGAAATCTAGAACTTGAAATAACTATCAACCAATACCAAATTCACAACTTCAAATACAAATGTCAAGACAGTTCTATTGTATGGGGCGGAAGTTCGGAACACTACAAAAGCGATTATACAGAAGATAAAAGTGTTTATTAACAGTTGTCTTCGCAAAATACTTCGAATTCGTTCGTCAGACACCATCAGCAACAACCTACTGCGAGAGAGGACAAACCAGATTTCAGTGAAGGAATAAATCAGGAAGACGTGCCGGAGGTTGATAAGACACACATTGAGGAAAACTTCATCACAAAACACGACCTTACTTGGAATCCTCAAGGGCGAAGGAGTTGAGGAAGACAGAAAAATACATTACATTGAGAACTGAAGACAAACATAGAGAGAATGAACAGCAAGTGGGTAGAATCGGAAAGGTAGGCCGAGGACAGATTCACTTAGAAATGTTGGTTAATGGCTTATACTGCATCAGAGGTACCAAGCTTGTGTAAGTAAGTAAGTGAGTAAGTAGTTTTAAACAGTATAAAGTTTTATTAAAACATTGAAGTTGACAAAAAAGAACCAGCGATGATAATCACTTTATTTCATACTTAATATTCAGTTGCAATTTTGATTTCTGAGCATGAAATATCCATAACATAAACACATTCCGTTTAAACTAAATTGTACTACCGTGCCAACTGAAATCAGGAATGCAACCCTTCAGTTTTTAAGCGATAATAAAAATTGTTAACTTTACATTTTCACCACTCTGAAATGTTTTTGACTGCTTTCAGTATTAAGTGTAAGTGCAGATAGTGTGATTATTAAGTTGATGACATAACCTTTTTGTTTCTTTTCTGTGTTCGAGATTTGCCTATAGACAGTTCTTAATAAACTTCTCATACATTTGCATTATATGCCAACCTATCGAAGTTCGAAAATAACAACGCCAAATATCACCCGACTTATCGTGCCATCGAGCAGTGAAACTGAAGTATTGCGTGAAGGTCAACCACATGAAACGCTTACTCCTACTGATGTGGATTCTATTCAAAAATGCCATAAAAGCTCGTTTTGTTTCCTCCTTTTCAAAAAGGCTTCACGAAACTATATCAATACTGACTCATTGAACAATAGAAACCCTTGATTCGTACAGATTGATTCAAAGGTTAACAATTTTAACCACTTTGTATTCCAATCTTTGTAGTATAATGTTGTCTTGTCGACCTTTTAATAAGTCAGAAATAAAGCGCTGTAGAAATTAGGGGAAATAGTTTATAAATATATCTGTGACCAATAAAAAACTCAAACATATACCGAACTAATCAAGAATTAATTGTCATCGTAGTAAAATTAATCTGTTTTACAGTTGGAGTTATGGAGATTAGTGTTTTTACACATTTGAAATCAGCAATCAATCATTGTTACACAACCATTAGAAACCTGGAAGCACTGGACGACCGTTTCGTCCTGGAATGGGACTCATCAGCAGTGCGCATCCGCGACTCCTGCACCTCGCAGGAATCAAGCCAGGGACCTTCGGTCTTGCGCGTGAACGCCTAACCTCTGGACCACTGGGTCGGCATCCACTGGTGATCACGTCTAACTCTGATTGATCTAGGAATTTTGCGCGACCTCAACCATTTGTCTTCAATAGTTACTGCCTTCACCCGACAGGACTGAACTCCATTGGTCACGTCTTCTCAACTAGAACTCCGAGAATTCTCTCACGAAGCTAGTCACTAGTGAGCACATTGTACGATTTTGCGATTAGAGTTATGGAGATTATTGTTTTTACATAGTTGAAAAGAAATGAAAATTAATTTAAAAATAACTCATAAGATATGGGAAATCAACAAACTCGATTAAGCTTCGTAAATTTTTGGGCCACTGGGTAACAAAGTTGACAAAAATTCCAACCTCATTTTTGAAGTCACTGAATTTAGCAGTTATGATATAATTTTACCGAAATTCCACTTTAATGTACATTTTTTAACAACGAAATTTAAAAATAAATATGAAACATTTTTGCTTCAAAAGTGTTACTTATCTTTAAAAGTGAAAACTATTCATCTTTCCTGAATTTTATTTATTTAACAGCTGTGTTGTGTACCTGAAATAGGTCATAAGATTTGTTTAAAAGCACTTATGGACGTGATTAAATTTGAAATATATGTATAGAACTGATTAGTTAACTGAAATTAAAAAAAAAAAACTAGCAAAATTAATCGGAACATTTATAGCGGTGATGTTTCATTCTCTGAGCTGGCTGGATGTTTTTTACTGATTGATCAATACAGTAGTGTGATCTGCGTCAAGTTTCATCGAATCAATCCAGTAAGTATTGACTGAATTTTCTTTGTCGGTTTGATTTATTCCACCTTCCGTTATTAGTTAGTCTTAGTGAAATGATTACTTCGAATTACGTAATCTTGAAATATTGAGGTCAAACTGTCGAGTAATTCAATCTGATCAACTACATTTAGATACAATTTTCCCTATATCCTGACATCCAACACAGAGAACGAAACACTACTAGAATCATCCATCTGAGCTATAAATTTTCTCTACGATTTCAAGAATATTTATAGGGTGCGAACATATTTTAGCTGTATTGAAAACGGGACTGTACTGCAATAACAATAGTAATAATAATAATAATAATATTAGTGTGAGCTACAAATAAAGGCTGAATTTTGTTTAAATGATAACATGTCATTACAGTAAAACAAATAAGTAGGGTAAATGGATTTGCAAACAGTTCAATTTTTATGTCAAATAATCCTTTTTTATAGGTTATATTATTTCATTGCGAGGTTGTTGTGAAGATTGTTAAGTTTTATTTGTAACCATGAATCGATCAATGTTAGACCAGCATTAGAAACCTGGAAGCACTGAATGGCCGTTTCGTCCTGGTATGGGACTCATCAGCAGTGCGCATCCACGACTCCTGCACCCCGCAGGATTTGAACCCAGGACCTTCGGTATTGTGCGTGAACGCAGGAGTGCAGGAGTCGTGGATGCGCACTGCCACTGATGAGTCCCATACCAGGACGAAACGATCGTCCAGTGCTTCCAGGTTTCTAATGGTGGTCTAACATCGATCGATTCGTGGTTACAAGTATATTATTTCAAACAAAATTAATCGATAATCAATAATTCTATTCATGTCGGATAGATTAAGGTTTTAGGGATGTTAGAACATAGGGAAAATTGTACGCAAATGTAGTTGATCAGATTGAATTACTCGACAGTTTGACCTCAATATTTCAAGATTACGTAATTCGAAGTAATCACTTCATTAAGACTAACTAATAACGGAAGGTGGAATAAATCAAACCGACAAAGAAAATTCAGTCAATACTTACTGGATTGATTCGATGAAACTTGACGTAGACCACACTACTCTATTGATCAATCAGTAAACGTTCATAGTCCTGCAGGAGGATGAATCATGGTTCAATTAACTTAATGATTACCAATCATCCAACCGCGAATCGTACAGAGGAGACTAGTCTCGTCACGATAATCATCGCATCATTTTTCTAACAAGTATCAGAATGGAAATACTGTTGGCTACGTTGGATCCTCAGAACTCACTCGATATAGGTCCTAAGTTTGGATTTTATGTTTTGGCGCGCGAGCTGATCAGTTGACCTTGAGATTAAATTTCTCATTCGGAAAACCCTTGACTGTTACTGGCTGATGTATTATTTTAGTACGCTATTTTTATGACACTCCAAAGGACGTTTCTATCATGCATAAATAAACTTTTGAAACTCGTATTTATTGGATGCTTGTAGAATACAGTTGCTACGCCATATCAAGACTTCTTCCTCCCTCTTAGTGTGGCCTTGGGAGGCTCAGGTTAGAGTAGCCTATCGTGTCACTGGATCATTCGTCTTCACTCTCGTTTACCGACTACTAAGGTGAACGCGTAACAGCATTCAAGCATATCAACTGACGAGCATAACAAATACTTGAAGGGATGGTAAATTAAAATTCACTTATGGACTATTAATATATATACTTTTTCGTTTAACTGCAATTTTCATCTTGAATTGGCAGTCATTAGTCTTTTATTCCTCCTCTGCATTCAGGGCTTGTTTTTATTGTTAATCGTCGAATTCAGAGTGGTCAAGGTGTGATTTTTCACAAAATCTGAAATTACTGAAGCCTAAGTTAGTTGGCCGATGAGAAGATTTATTTCTTTTTACAGAGAAACGACTCATGAACATTTAATTTAAAAAAAACATGCATGTTAGAATATCACTTCAAATTCTGAGTGATTGTTGAATACAGATTAATATTGATTTTTTCATCAATTGATGTAATAAAAAATGATCCAATGTAACATGCATTTAATGATTATGAACATGATTATCAAAGATTGAGAACTTCTTTCCCTCTAAATCAGTTAATTTATCATTCACTCTACAGTTTTGTGTCCAATAGTTGATTAGTTTTGTACTGTTGTTTAATTATTACTTATTACACATTTGAAATCATCAATCAGTCATTATTAGACCACCATTAGAAACACGGAAGCACTTGACGGTGGTTTCGTCCTGGTATGGGACTCATCAGCGGTGCGCATTAACGACTCCTGCACCTCGCAGGATTCGAACACCGGACGTTCGGCATTGTGCACGAACGCCTAATCATCGGACCACTGGGCCGGCATCCAACGGTGTTAGTGTCTAACTCTGATTGATCTAGGGATTTTGCGCGACCTCAACCATTTGTCTTCAGTAGTTACTGCCTACATCCGACAGGGTTGAACTCCATTGGTTACGTCATCTCAACTAGAACTGCGAGAATTTCCTCACGAAGCTAGTCACTAGTGAGCACTGTTACGATATTTTGGGGCAGAGTTTTGGAAGTTTGTGTTTTTACACATTTGAAATCATCAATCAATCATTGTTAGACCACCAGGAGTCGTGGATGCGCACTGCTGACGAGCCAGTCCCATTTCAGGACGAAACGGTCGTCCAGTGCTTCCAGGTTTCTAATGGTGATGGTCTAACAATGATTGATTGATGATTTCAAATGTGTAAAAACACAAACCTCCAAAACTCTGCCTGAAAATATTACTTATTAATTGATTACCTAATAATTCATTCATTCATTCAATAATAGTTTTTAATCATTTAGGATGCATTAAAAAAACAAACAAATAAATAATTACTTAATTCTAAAATCAGATGATCAAGTTTTCTAATTCAACAACTAATCTAACTGAGCATAACTAAGACGTCGCTACACAATTTGTGTATTTAGACGTATGACGTGATTAATGTGTATTTTGTTCATTTTGTAGAACATAAATTTATTAAATGAATCATGAGATTGTTGATTACGAAGCGTTAGTCAGGTAATAAGTAAGTGACTTTGTGATTTATGTTTTTCTAATTGAAAAATCATACAATGTGCTCATAAGTGATTAGCTTCATGAAGAAATTCTCAAAGTTCTAGTGAGAAGACGTGACTAGTAGTGGATATCAGCCTTATTAGGTGTAGGCAGTAACTACGAAAAACAAATGGGTAAGGTTCGTTGCTCGTGAGCAAGACTGAAGGTTCTGGATATAAATCATCCTAGGTTCATGGGTCGAGGATGCTCACTACTGATAAGTCTCATACCAGGACGAAATGGCCAATAATTGCTTACAGATTTTGAACGGTAGTGTAAAAATGATTGATTCTCAACTTCTATGTGTACAAACAAGGGTCATCATAACTCTAAATGAAAAATAGTTTTATGTGTAGTAGGTAATTCATATCTGTTGTTATCTTTCAATTTTTCTAATAATCAACATTGTTAAATAAATCTTTGAGTTTATATATATCTGTAGGTCAAAAGAGCAATACATTTTTCATAGTGAAATGGCCCCTATGAATAACTGTTTTCGGTATTATCTCAAATTATCTCAGAATGCAGTCATTTTCTAAAAAAAGTGTTTTACCTATGAATTACAGTTTATACTATTTTAAACTTGTACAGTATATTGTATGTCATGTGAAGTACTTTAGGTTTTAATATGAAAAATGATATATCGTCAGAAGAGCAGTGGAAGTAATTCATATATATATGATGCAGTCTGTACTTCATCAGTCAATTTATTTCATGTTCTAAGATTATTATAACTACATTATTAATATGTCCTTTTTTTAAATAATTACGTTTCTAGAAAATTCATGAAATAAAATGATAAACATTCACATGATTCAATCTATAAATAGGTTCGTCATTGGTTGGTCATTGGAGAAAACTGGTCGGCGGCCTATGAGCAAAGTAAGTAAGGTTCGTCATTTAAATTGTTTTCTTTTTCAATAATCTTTGCTGATGAGTTATTTTCTAATGTTATGAATGAATAATAATTGTATTACATTCAGACAGAAAGTAACTCTGATCAAAGGAACTGTGAGATTTAATGAATTCGCGTTTATCTGTTGCATAGATTGCCCATTCTTTTTTTAAATTATAAACTGAATTCATAGAGATTTTCTCGATTGCATAGAACTTGTGTAGATTTTCAAAATGGAATGTAAGAATTCCTCTGTCATCACTAGCTTTTCATAATTTGAATTAGGTTTGAGTGATAATATGAACTGTACTCATAATTTATTGGTTAAGTGCTTGACTTTCAAACAGCAGGTTGACTATTAGGCATGTTTGATTTACAGTTTTTGGGGATGTTAGATCCCCCAGAACTCGTTTGATAAATATCTTTATTTTGGATTTATTTCATGGATCGATCAGTTGACCTTGAGATCACATTTTCCACCAGAAAAATCCTTGGCTGTGATTGGTCACTGTGTCATTTTAGTGTGCTATTTTTGTGACTGTCCCAAGGACGTCTCTATAGAGTGTAAATAAACGCAATTTGAGTGCTTGGATTCATTGTGTTTACTGGATGGGTGTTTTTAGAATACACTTTCTACGCTGTATCAAGACGTCTAACCGATACAATTTGGTCAAGGGATCACTGTAGCCTACCTAGACACTGGTTCATTGTTTTGTTCTCGACTAAGGTGAACTAGTAATAGTGTAAGCATATCTAAAGACGAGCGTAACAACAGTTTGTACAGAATTGTAGTGTATTGTACAGCGGAGAACATGAGTTAGGTAATTGATGATGATTAATAATATGCCAAGTCGACTGCTTTTCTTTCTCCGTTAATCAATGAACAGTTGAGAACGTTTTGTGTGAATAATTCAGATCAATTTAGTGCACGAATACTTACACTAGTTCACTGAAGAATATGCTTGTCAATTTTGACATAAAAAGTTTGGTATATAGGAAAGATTTGGGAAATATTCTAGTAATTCTTTCATTTCAGTTCATCCGCTTCACTCGGCCCTTACCTACGACCGAAACAATACAGACAGACAGACACAACGCGGAACTTCGTACGTAAGTACATCAGTTCAGGTTGCCATACCACATCAACACGGATATGCAACTGTCAGTTCAAATCCAAGAGTGATAGAAATAGTAGAAATATTAGCAGTAATAGAGAAGGTTAGGGAGCGTAGATATGATTCGAAAACTATAATTCAGTAAGATAAATTGAGAAGGAGAAAGGTAGAGATTATGAGGAATTCAGAAGGCTAGAATTAGAGAGAACACAAAGAGTGGATGCACGTGAGTCATTGCAAACGATTCTGAACCATGTCATTCAAGGTCTCTAACCATCGGTTACTATCGTCTCGCGGACCCCGACCAGGTAACCTACATCTACCAACATCACTCAGTCCACTTGTCAGTGACTTCATGGATTTCTGTCATGTTTTGGTCTGGCCAACCCTAGACTTCGTCCATCCTACTCCTGCACTGCAAAACATAGCTCGTTGAGGCAGTCGGTGGTTAGCCATACGTAACACATGTCCCGACCACCTCAACTGATGAAGTTTCAATACTTCATCTATTGATTTGCCATCCCTACCTAGCACTCTTTTCCTAACGACAGCATTGCTTATATGGTTGTCCTAGGATACACGAGCAATGCTTCGGAGACATCGATGATCGAAGACCAGTAACCTACGAATATCTACTCTTAACGGCCATGTTTCGCATCCGTACAGTAGAACGGAGCGAACTGCTGCACAGTACACTCGTTCTTTAGTCAGCAAACGGTTATCACGCCTACGCCATAAGTGACGCAGGTTGGCAAAAGCCAATCGAGCTTTCTGTATCCGTGCTGAGATTTCATCAGTCACCAGGCTATCAGCACTGATGAAACTCCCCAGATAAGTGAAGCGATCAACACGCTCGACTACTTCACTCCCTATCACTAGTTCAGGTGCCGATTCAACCCAATCTTGAAGCTACATTTTATATTTCGACGGGGAGTACCGAAACAATCCTGAACTATTAAAATACAAACACTGGTTGAAAGCTTTTATTCACTAAAGAGATAGAAAATTATACTTCTGTTACATTTCAAAATGTTCCAAATAACGAAAATAGCCTACACTGACACTTTACCGGATCTTATTGAATTGAGATTTTGTCTGTATAACTTTGCTTGGTTTGAAACTGACATGTATGGGGAGTTTTTATCATTAACAAAACCATTACCAGATATTCCGATAGAAGTGAATTCTTGTCTAGTTTTTCACAGATGCATTAAATATCGACTATGACAGTGTTGGGATATTCATCCAATAACGTAAGAGAATTATTGGTCAGATTCTATTGGTCGATTTCTAATGGTCAAACTTATGGTCGTCTTAACTGTCAATGTCACTGACTTCGATGCTGTTTCCTATTCGACCAAAATGTATAAATACTCATAATTTGTAACGTTTTATGATGACGACCAGGACCAGGGCTCGGTCCCGGATCCTTAGTCCAGGATCCTGATTCTCTTCTGGACTCGGACCTCGTACTTTCTGGATGCTTGTAGAATACAGGTTCTACTTCATATCAGATCTTGTCTTCTTATTTTTTACTAAATATGGGGGTTAGAATAATCGGATTTGAGTAGCATGTCGTGTCTCCGGATCCTCGATCCTCGCTTTCGTTTTCCGACTAGGTGAACTCGCAATAATTCAAGAATATCAAGTTGACATGTTTATGTGCAAGCGTAACAATTTTGGCGACGGGGATGGGATCACATTGATTCTCCGAGACTTGAATTATTACCCGAACAGCAGCCGAACTAATGAAGATGTTGATGGATACCAAACTGAATCGTGACACGTAACAGACAGTTAGTTTATCATGCAAATATCATCTAAATGTACTAATCAAATACGTATATATATATATATATATATATATATATATATATATATATATATATATATATATATATATATATATATATATACTGATTGCATTTATGCAGAAATGTAGAATGCTAATACAAATAGATCAAAGTCTACTAACATCAAATCATAATTTTGTAATAAACTGGGTTATTGTTTTTTTGAGGGTTATCTACAATTGTCACATATCAATGTAATAACGTGAATTTATCAGTGTTGTTATTCTTCTTTCTAAATATTACGAATAGTACAGTGAATGTTAGGTACATCATTGTAGTTACAGTTTTTTTTTTGTTGTTGAAGTGAATTAAAATGAAACGTGATCATACAGATTAATAGTAATGAATTTTCTAATAAATTATAATGCTTTTCATTGAATATCTCATTCTTCTGTTTATATTTTTTTTAAAAACAGTTACATCATATGATAGAACTTATGGTAACAATCAACCGTAAGGATTGTAAATCGATCGTGTCATTCCAAATTATCGTCTCTTGTTTGATTACATAAGCATGTAACTGTAACTACGTTTATTATTTTGTTAAAATATCATTTGATAATGGCGCCATGTTTGTACTAGAAGTAACATTGGTTGTTTGATTCAAATAAATTTTGTTGAGTACAGCAATATATTTTATTATTAGCGCAGCTGAATAACTTTTGATAGGTGTTAGACAAAACAGAAGTCATAAGTAAAGTTCACTTTACCTTGATTTTAGAGTATTAAAGATTCCCATTGTGAAAATTAGAACAACATATATAAGCGAACAATAATGTTTTCGATTAGATCGTCATCAGGCTCAGTTCTACTATACATGAATATTTATATGAAAATGTTAAACCAATCAAGGCAATTTAACAGTCAATAATCACAATGAAATGAAAAAGATTACGTAACTACATAAGATAGGCAAAAGTTCAAGTGGATAGTAGGAAGACAGGTGTACGGACAGTAGTAAGAAAATTATAAAATATGATAACTAAAGTATTTTATCACTACTAGGTCAAAGGTGGATGAATAGACTTCAAATAATCATTAAAAACATCAAAACCATTACAAAATAAGCAAATGTGTAAAAATAAAAATCAGATAAAAAGTATAATGTCAATCGTTAGTTACGTCATATCCGGTCACGGAAGAGATAGGGGTGTCACGAATTTCTTCTGAACATATAAATTAGGGTTGAATGTACGAATTCCTATGGCTTCTGCATGTGTAGGAGACGGGATCGAACTCCGTTGGGAAATGATTGAGATATACGATAGATTACCCGAAAAGATCTAGACTTATCTACAATATGACCACTATCAACCAGGTGTGCTAAGATAGAACTGCGTAATGTTTTTGACTGACCCTTCGTAAACCATGCTGGGAGATGTTCACTCATTCGTTGGTTAAGTTGCCTGGAAGTACGCCCGATATAGCTATCTCCACAGGAGCAGCTGAATTTCTAAATGCACATAGAGGAGGCCAACTCAGGTAATTTATCCTTCGTTTGGGTAGACAACGCTGGTTGACTGGAGAATGTCAACGCAAGTTTGGCTGCATTGAATGTTCTATTAATTGCTCTCATTAATCTGTCCTGCAGAGTATCGCAGGCCACATCTCCGTTGAATTGTAATTTAATAAATAATGACTTCTTTCGGACGGTCGAAATTACTGACTTCTTTTTTACATCAACCATATACTTCCTTATGAATGCGCTGGGGTAGCCGATCTCGTTCAGTGAGTTGTTGATAAATTGCAACTCCTGACTTAAAGTATCCACTGAACAGATCATTTTTGCTCTGCTAGTGAGACATCTAACCAAATTTCTTTTGTAGCGGATAGGTGTAAAAACCTTGATTTTAGTCGATTTTTTAGTCATCTATTATTATTTCACTCGATTATCAGACCATTGTTGTTCTATACCATACAACATGATAATACACTAAGTTTTTTATTTGAATGCATTAACTCCTTAATCAACTTTTTCATATCTCAATAGTTCGTATATTGACTGATATATATTTTCGAAGATAACTACTCTTTAGTACTCTACGTTTCACTTTATCAGTATCAGTAACATTAATATCTATTTATAAAATGGAGGCATTTCAAAAACCCCGCTTGCAGCTCGGATGAAGTAGGAGGGTTGGGCACGAGGTTAGCGACCCTATCCCGTAGAAATTAAACTCGCTAACCACAAAAATACTTCACCAGTCGGTAGCGTATGCTCCATTAAGGGTAACAGGCGTTAGGGAGTAAGTAAGTACACAATTCAGAGCTAGTTTTATCATTTTGTTCGCTAAACCGTTATCAAGCAGAATTGACTGATTCTTTGAGGATATTTGAATGGTTTCATTTTTTTTTTTTGCATATGATTTTCATTTCGATTACAGATGATAAATTTTAAAAGTTTTTGAATAAAATAAACTACTAACATAAGAGTTTGTTGTTAAAAGCAGCACTTCTTCTAAATCACTGAAATGAATAATTTTTTTCAAATATTCAACTTTTATAATAGAAATTTCAATCAGGCATGTAAAATTTCAAAGTATACTTATGATTTAATTACATTAAAATATTGATAAATTATTTTAAAAAATAAATTATCTCTTGTATCTTAAATAAAGGTAAAAACGAACAAGAGTTATTTGAAGAAATCCATTTTTTGAATTTGATTTCAATGTTAGATACCTACTTACTTGTGCCTGTTACCCCCCATGGAGCATAGTCAGCCGACCAGCATTCTCCAACCTTTTATATTCTTGGAGTTTCTTTCCAGTTCTATTCAATTACAATTCATTCTACTCATGTCTGTCTTCATTTCTTGATATAATGTGTTCTTTGGTTTTCCTCTTTTCCTTTGGTTTAGAAGATTCCAGTTTAGGGCTTGCTTTTTGGCGCAGATGGTTGGTCGCATCAGGGTGTGTCCTATTCAACTCTAGTGCTTCTTCCTGATTTCTTCCTCCGTCGGAATCCACTTCGTTCTGTCCTAGAGTAGGATGTCGCTGATGGTGTCTGGCCAACGGATCAGAAGTATTTTGCATAGACAACTGTTAAGAAACACTTGTATCTCTCGGATGATGGCTTTCGTGGTGCTCCAATTTTCCGCTCCATACAGTAGAACTATCTTGACATTTGTCTTGAAAATTGTGATTTCAGTGTTTTTTTAAATAGTTATCTTGAGTTCCAGATGTTCTGCAATTGTAGAAATTCTGTCCTTGCTTTGCCAATACACGCATTCACACATCTGCATCAGATCCACCTTGCTCATCAATGATGATGCCCAGATACGTAAAGCTTCTAACATCCTCCAAAACTTCGCCTTTAAGTGTGATCTGGTTCAATGTTCGATTCAATTGATATTTATTTCACACAGATAACAGTGTTCAAAACTCAAGAATAATTAAATCATAGAACAGTCATTTGTAAAGGCATTCATTCTACCACATTGTGAATGTTTAAGACTTTATTTAAATAAAATAAAATATACTTTCTGGATCATAAACAAAGTATTAAAATACAATGTAAGTGAAAAAGTCGCATACTATAATTAGAAAGAAAGTCTGTTTAATAAAAATCACGGCTTTTATATCTGAAGGAAAGACAATCAAATAAATAGAGAAACATTGTCTACGTAACATATAAATGACCTTGGGAAAGGTCAATTACAAACAATATTTATGACCTTAGTGTTAGACTGTCAAAATAATAATAATAATGATAATAATTTCAAAAGTATCGTTTAAATTCATATGGATGCGCACTGCTGATGAGTCAGTCCCGTACCATGACGAAACGGTCGTCCAGTGCTTCCAGGTTTCTGATGGTGATCTAACACTGATTGATTGATGATTTCAAACCTCCAAAACTCTGCCCCAAAAATATCGTAACAGTGTTCACTAGTGACTAGCTTCGTGAGGAGATTCTCAGATTTCTAGTTGAGAAGACGCGACCAAAAGAGTTCAACCCTGTCGGGTGTAGGCAGTAACCACCAAAGACAAATGGGTGAGGTCGCGCAAAATCACTAGATCAATCAGAGTTAGACATTAACACCGTTGGATACCGATCCAGTGGTCCAGACGTTAGGCGTTCACGCACAATACCGAAGATCTCGGCTTCGAATCCTGCGAGTTTCAGGAGTCGTGGATGCACACTGTTGATGAGTCCCATGCCGGGACGAAACGGTCGTCCAGTGCTTCTAGGTTCCTAATGGTGATCTAACAATGATTGGTTGATGATTTCAAATGTGTAAAAACTCTAAACTTCATAACCCTAATTGAAAATATCATATTCTTAACACAATTCTAATAGGTTTCAGGAAAAACACTTTATTTTTACCTTAATATCTGATTGGGTATTAATAACTACTAACTATTGGTACTATAAGTTCTGTTTTGGTTTTACGAATAAATTATGCTGTACAAATAGTTTAATTGTCTGATGATACAAGTTGGACGGCCTGAATAACAAGCAAGAAATCAACAACAGTTTATTGGTCTCGCCAGAAAAAAACAAGATTTTTATCTTTCCTAAATAAATAAAACTTGATTCATAAATCGACAAACTAAAATGAAAAGTTGAATTTGGCAGTATTTTGGAAAAAAACTAGTAATAATAATAATCATCTAGACATCACATGAATTGAACAATTTTTTCAATTAAATTATAGTCAAGGTTGTCTAAAATTCTGATTTTTTATTACTTACCAAGATGAAAAAAAGAAGACAAATGAAGATCAGATTACAAATTTTGCTAAAAATTCTAGTATGTTTGAAAGTGTATCATTCAATTTCACAAGAGTGTAAATGTAATAACAAGCATCCTCCTCGTCTTCATAGACTGAATTAATTAATGTTAAAAGAAATTAAAATGACTTATTTTCATCAGTCACACTAATCACTGTAATGATATCCAAACTAAAAATGACTTTTTAAAGGAAAGAGTAACACTTTATTGGTTCGAAGATCAAACCAATGATCGCCTCGGTGATCAACGTTATATGATGTAGGAGTAGAATGGAAGATAGCTAACAGTGACCAAACCAAAACATGGCACAAATTCATGAAGTCACTGACAGTTGGATTCAGTTATATTAGTAGGTGTAGTAGACTAACTGGTTGGGATCCGCGAGACAGTATTAACCGATGGTTAGAGACTTTGAATGGCTTGGTTTAAAATCATTTGCAATGGTACAGGTGCATCCATTTTTTGTTTTCTCTTAAATTCTAATCTTCTGAATCACTTATAACCTTTCACTGGATTATACTCCTCGAATCATTTCTTCAAGTCCTAACCTTCTCCATTGCTGTTAATACTTCTACTACATCTATTGTAGTGAACGAGAACACAGGTGGGGCAACGGGATTGTATTTGACGAGAATCACAGAGTTACTCAGTAAAATCGGAAAACCATATCGTAAATCGTTCATTTGCAAAATATCAGTCCATCATATCGAACTGAACTGTTCCTGTTGCAAAACATCAATCCATTGTCACTATTCATGCGTTTCATTCAAATTCCATTGTGTTTTCATTCTTCCTTTCTTGATCTTCCCTCATCTTCTGCTGCCAGACATTACGTTTACACTCACGTCATATACTACTTATAAGTAGTTCACACCACACTATCACTATGTCATTTGAAATGACGATTCGATCTTGCTGTGTCAATGTAGTAAGGCAACTTGAACTGATGTACAGACCTATCAAGTTCTACGTTATAGCTGATTGACTGACTGACTTTCAATTGAAATACGATATACTTTTATTAAGTTACAATGTGAACATTCATGAAGATATTGTAGAATATTTCGCTAACAATCATAACCGTCAGAATCGTACTTACATGATTCTCAACAAATTATTCATGATAGTGATCGCTATGTTCAGTCAGCTGATTGTTGACGCAATCTTGGCTGTTATAAGAAAAGCTCATTTAAATTATGGAAACTTTTTCATTTTTTTTTTGGTATGAATAATTCAGCTAACTTGTTTAACTGAACATAAAGGATGATATTTTGCTTTAGGGAATCATACGTAAGTGGTTAACTTTGAATCACAGATATTTCTAAAACAATGTTTATGCATAATGAAAATAGACAAAGTGTAAAGGTTTTCAATGAATAAATTGGCTAAAGCAAAGGTTATCACTATAGGCCAACTAAGATTTCGTTTATCTTACATTATAATGAAAAAAGTTTACTATTTTATTGATAACTCACTACTTGAGAATGTTGTTTCTACTATGTTCAATGAGTAAACCGGTGAGTTTGATGATAATTGATTACTGAGAAATCAAGTTTGTTTTTCGGCATGTTTCATGAAGATTTCCATAACAACATTACCAATATATAGAGAACTTGTGACAAAACAGAGTGATAGAATGACGATAAACGCAGCTATTCCTTGTATTTATCGAAAGTGACAACAATTAAAATGTGTTATCGACGAGTTTGTATAAAGAGAGAGAGAGAGATAATAAGTAACATTCTAGTAATGATTTATTTTTACTGATAATAAAATACGAAAACTATCGAAATACAATTTTTTTTTCTTATTGTTTAATTCTGTATTTTGTCCATCATGTTTATGTTTGTTATATGGTATTCAATAAACTGTATGGCTTAAGATTATAATGTGTACTATACATATATATATATATATATATCGTATGATAAGTAATTAAAGATAAACAGTAAAATTCACTTACTGTTTACCAAATAATATGAGTTAAACAATAATGCATCATCGGTAAACCATTCTTTAATAGTGTAACTGATTCAGCTTTTAAAAATAACAACTGTATTTAAATAATTTGATTGTTTTAATCGTTGAATGTGATATAATTATATGATTCGATGTCCAATGTCTAAGGGAAGATCACAATTCGATAAAGTTATTTTATGGTGGAAATCATGTTTATTTTAAAACGTTCAATATTGGATATAATTGTTCACTATATTTTACCCTATTTAATATGTAGGATCTACTTTCATCGTATGTTGAACTACTTAGTATCGTAGTAAAATGCTCATGATTGTATTGTTGTAATGACCGCTAACTTATATGAAATTAATATCTAATTAAACATATGTTATAATATGACTATTCTTTACTTACTTACTGATATGCTCGTCAACTGATAGGCTTGAAACTATTACGAGTTCACCTTACTCGGTAAACGGACCGCAGATCAAAGATACAGTGACACGATAGGCTATTCTTATCCGTTTGTCCCCGGCCCGGTTAACTATTTCATGGAGTCTTGATAAGACGTATAAAGTGTATTCAATAAGCACCCAGAAATACGAGGTCGACAAGCACACAAATGGAGCTTACTTATACATGGTAGAAACGTCCTTGGGGGAGCTACAAAATTGGCGTACTAAAATAATGCATCAACTAATGATAGTCAAGGATTTTCCTAGTGGGTAATGTAATCTCAAAGTCAACCCAACAGCTTATGCGCGAAAACGCAATGATCCAAAAGTAGGACCTTTTCAAAGTGAGTTCTGTGGATCTAACGTCCCCAAAACTTACATACTTACATCTGTTACGTTTGGAACAAAGTCCACCAACCAGCATTCTCCAATCTATTCTGTCCTGCAACTTCCTTTTAAGTTCCATCCAATTGTTGTTCATTCTTTTCATGTTTTCCTCTAATTCTTGACGTATTATGTTCTATGATCTTTCTCTCTCAGTTTGGTCTTAAGGATTCCAAGTGAGGGCTGACCCTATGACACAGTTGGTTGATTTATGTTATGTGTATCTTATTCAACTCCAACGCTTTCTCTTAATTTTTTCCTCCTATGGAATCTCGTTTGTTCTTTTTCATGGCAGGTTGTTGTGGTTGATTTCTGGCCAACGGATCCGGAGTATTTGTGACAAACAGACACCAGTATCTTGTGGATGATGCCTTTAGTAGTGCTCCAAGTTTCTACTTCAAAAAATAGAATGGTTTTTGCTTTATAACTAATCCTACTTGTGTTAATGAATCTTTAGAACTATATTCGAGACTGGGAGATGTGACTTTGACATCAGATAATGTGTCTATCGTAAACTAACTTTAATTCTAGTTTCAATGATCAATATTTCTTATTCAACAAATAAATAAATTATTGATCAATGACATCTTTTTTTATCGATACTTAAACGATAACTTCTCACTATATATTGATTTGAAAAATGAATGTATATATATATATATATATAAGAATTACATTTAGAGTATATTTTGGGCGTAATTATTATCATCTATTTGTAAAAAGTTACAATTTTCAAATTTCAATACTTATTAAATGGTAATTCGGTTTACAACGTCCATGTATATAAAAATCAATTGGCTAATTAATGTAAGTAAATTAGTTGCATTTTAAACTAGATTAGATAAATGTTGTCCTGAGAACTTTCTGATACGCTTGTCAATTGATATGCTTGAATCCTATTATGAGTTCAACTTACTCGATAAACAAGAGCGATGACAAATGATATAGTGACACGATAGGTTA
Source organism: Schistosoma turkestanicum (assembly GCA_944470395.2). NCBI lineage: Eukaryota > Metazoa > Platyhelminthes > Trematoda > Strigeidida > Schistosomatidae > Schistosoma > Schistosoma turkestanicum. The sequence continues at coordinate 35,504,454 of OX103972.1, read as the reverse complement.
TTCTGATCTGATTGTTTTCCGCCCTGCCAAATATAGGAAAAAGTCTTGATAAGGAGTAGAAAGTGTATTCAATGAGTACCCAGAAAATACGAGGTTGACAAACACGCAAATCGAGTTTATTTATACATCCTAGAAAAGTCCTTGGGAGAGCCACAGAAATAGCATTTTTAAACAATACATCAACCGATGACAGTCAAGGATTTTCCGAGTGGGAAATGTAATCTCAAGGTCAACTGATCAACCTATGCGTGAAAGCATAAAATCCAAAATTAGGTTCTTTATCAAATGAATTCTAGGCTTCTAACCTCCCCAACACTTTCAGATCTATGGAATCATAGATATTTTACCACTTATAAGCGATACAAAGACTAATGATTAAAAACTCTGTAATGTTATTTTGTTTTAAAAGATTGATACACTGTTATTTAATGCTTTATTTTTTTTATATGCTTTGAATCACTCTTGAAAGTTTGGATCTACTTTTTATATCCGATTACTGGTTTCATTCATGTTTTGAAGCTTCTAGATAAGCTTGAACTTCTCTCCGTTAGTTAGCGATGAGAGAAGAGGAAGATAAAAAGTAGTCACTTTCATCTCCACTGTAATCTGAGTGGTAAATCATTAGCTTAATACACAATTGTATCATGTTATTAAGATGAGATATCCTACTTTCTAATGAATTCCGGTAGACATTTATTCAAAAACTATTTTGACAAAAGCTAGTCGAAATGCATGACTTGTCATTTTGACATGTCTTTCATGTTACATCCTGAAATCTCTCTCTCTCTCTCATCATGACGGTACTGAGATAAGTTAGAAATACTACGTCTTATATGAGTAGAACAATGTTCCCTTTCTATTTTATTTAGAATGACTGTTTGAATCTTCCGTTTTACGTGTAGAACAGAAACTTATCAATCTGTTCTAGCATATGTGTATCCCATGCGAAATACCTCAAATATCATCATAAATCCACACGCATTTTAAGCAAAGCTGAATAGTGGTGTAATGCTCGTCACTTGATATGCTTGCAACCATTACAAGTTAACCTTGGTCGATAAACGAGAACGAGACAATGATAACAGTGACACGGTAGGCTATTCTGATCCGTTGCTCCAGGTAACACTAGAAAAAGTCTTGATATGGTGTAGAAAGTGTATTCTACAAACACCCAGCAGGTACATTGTTGTCAATCATACAAATAGTGTTTATTTATACATCAAAGAAACGAACTTGGGAGAGTCACAAAAATAGCATACTAAAATAACACATCAACTAATCACAGCCAAGGATTTTCCTGGTGGGAAATGTGATCTCAAGGTCAACTGATCAGCCCATGAATAAAATCCGAAATCGGGACCTTTATCAAGCGAGTTCTGGGGATCTAACGTCCCCAACAGGCGGTTATTAGTTCAGCCCAGGAAGCGTTAGTATATCCACTTGACAAGTCATATATAGAAAAAACTGAATTACCTGAGTTCAATTACTAGCCACCACCTTTCCGATTCTATGTTACACACTGAATGATTACATTTAATAATGTCTATTTATATGATCGAAATAGGTCTTTTGGAATTTCACGTCTATGCACAATTTTGAAATCACTGATTTAAAAAACAGTCTTGAAAATATGATTGTAAAAAAGCATTTTTGTTTACAGTTCCACTCGTTACAACTTAATACAGTCGGCTTAAGTCATACTGTGGTGCGCACTACTTATAAGTAGTATATGACGCGAGTAAAAACGTAATGTCTGACAGCAGAAGATGGGGGAAGATCAAGAAAAGGAAGAGCGGGAACACAATGAGAGTTGTATGAAACGCATGAACAGTGAAATGTCAGACAATGGATTGATGTTGTTTGCAACAGGAATAGTCCACAGTTCGATATGATGGATTGATATTTTGCAAATTAACAATTTACGATATGGTTTTCCTATTTTACCAATTAACTCTGTAATTTGAGATAAATACAATTTGGTTGCCCTTACCTGTGTTCTCTTTCACTACAATACTTGTGTTTGACGTACTATAATAGTAAGTTGAGTTCTGTTTTTGGGTCTAAGAGAAATTTAACATTTAAAATACATTGTGATTAACATTTGAGATGATTGAATGTTTTTTGAAACAGATATAATTATTACTGAGAAAAACTGTGGATTCTTTTTGTTTGTTTTTTTTTGTTAAAGAAACTAGGTCATATTCATTAAAACACATTATTCTGTAATGATGATACGATGACTAGATGACCTGAAAATAGGTGTCAATTTGTAAAATTTCATTATCATCATTATTCTCATCTTCTATAAGTTTTCATTAAGACCTTTTTTAGATGATGATATTTGAAAAATTTCAATTTTATGTTCCAGTTTTTCCGAAAGTTTAAAGGTAATATTTTTTTTTGACATATTAAAATAAACATTGTTTAAATTTTTAAACAATAATATTCCTGTCTTTTTTTCTTGACACATAGAAATAGTAGATTTGAATTCTAGCAATAGGTTTTTCCGTCAATTATCGATTATTTTATTTTCCCTTGTTGGCGAATTATCATGTGTAAACTTGTCTCTGAAATATTCAATCTTAACGAATTACCTAACAATTTATAAAAGGTAATTTTAATTGTAATCTGGAAGCTGAAACTCATCGAAAGATTATTTCCTGCTGATTTAGAACTGTTCATTAGTTTACGATATGAATGGACGATTAGCTCTCTAGTGATTAATACGAAACTTTTGAGTATGAAGTCTTGATTTTCCGGTACACATTTTTCTGTAAAGCAATAATTGTTCAATATTAACAGTCTTATACTGTATAACTTTAGTAGTCGTCTCGAGCTACAATTTGATAAAGCACTCGCTAAGTTAAAAGCCAGCATTAAAATAGCACAAGTAGCCTGTAAAGATTTTTGTATAGTACGTCAAAACAAGTATGACTTAAGCTGACTGTATTAAGTAGTTACGATTGGTGCTGTAAAATAAAAATGCATTTTTACAATTATATTTTAAAGACTGTTTTTCTTGAACCAGTAATAAAACAGTATGTTTTATACGGACGGCCTAACTGCAGCAGTCATATCGAACAAGAATTTGTGAAATCATTCTCAGAGGTAAATGCTAGTATGAAAAAAGCACTGACATCCTGTGAAGATTTTTGTATATTTTTACGAAAATCATCTTCACCATAGACTGATGTTATGTAGAAAATCACTGATTGCTTGAAGCTCCTCATAAGTATGCATAGTTTGCAATGATCACTTCAACGTTTGTTTTGAATATAGGTACTTTTGATATAATAATTGCGTTACTTACTTAATTACTTACGCCTGTTACTCCTAATGGAGCATAGGCTGCCGACCAGTTTTCTCCAATCTACACTGTATTGAGCCTTCCTTTCTAGTCCTGTTCAACTGTTGTTCATTCTTCTCATGTCTATCTTCATTTCTCGGCGTAATGTGTTCTTTAGTTTTCCTCTTCTCCTTTAGCCCTTCAGGATTTCAAGTGAGGAGTTTGCATTGTGACGCAGTTGAGTGCTGGAGAAAACTTGTACCTCAGGTGGATGATTGTGGTGGTGTTTCGTTCTCTGAGCAATCAACAAACACATCGACATTGACCCAATTTATCAACCAATCAGGAAAATCATAGCTGACACAAGATCAAGAAACATATCAAAATGGGGAGGCAATCAAAACAAAGCTGCAAACAACGACAAGTCAAAGGTCAACAGCAACCAATCAAGATCGAGGTTAGCAGAACAAGCTACAGGTCAAACGTGGAGAAATTCGAATGCTTCACTTCTATTTGAAGTTTGTGCTGATGATGTTGTTCAGAAGAACAATGAAAGCTCCACAACCAAAACAACCAGCTCAGAGAACGAAACACCACCGCAGTTGAGTGCTTTCCTCAATATGTCTTATACAGTTCTTCCTGATTTCTTCCTCCATTGGAATCTGGTTTGTTCTTTCCATCACCATCAGTTTGTTACTGATGCTGCCTGGCCAAAGGATTCGAAGTATTTTGCGTTGAAAACAGTTAATCAAATTACTTTTATTTCATAAACTGGTAATTTATATGAATTACTGTTATCTACTGAAAAAACAAATGCACAGACTTATATGTAGTATTACAATTTGTTTACTAAAATCAAAAAAGAAATATCTCAAAAATTAAATCAAAAAAAAAAAATGGAGTCGTTAGATGCACTAAGTTTCCTTGCTTATATTATTGAATAAACTACAATTTTTGGTTTATATTCACTGGTTTTCGAAACAGACTGAATTATAAGACATTTATTCATTGAAACACGATGATCTCGTTTCTTTCTGAAATTACTCAGCACAAAAAAGTACTTAGTACAAACAATATCATAGATTTAGATAGTAATCGGATCCTATTAGGAAGCACAAACTCCCACAGAAACTGCTCAGTTGTAGTTTTCAGAATCAATAACGGGAAATTAAAGAACTTTCTCTATTAGCTCCGTACTCATTGAAAATGTTAACGGTCATCTAGACTCAGTAGCTTTAAACGATAGTTAATGAAACTATCAATCAATCATTGTTAGACTTCCATTAAAAATCTGGAAGCACTGAATGATTGTTTCGTCCTTGTGCGTAACTCATCAGCAGTACGCATCCACGACTCCCGCCATTTGCAGGAACCAAACCAAGGACCTTCAGACTTGCACGATAAAGCTTAACCTCTAGACCAATGAGCCGGCATTAACATAACACTGTTAATGTTTGACCTTGATCAATCTAAGGTTCATGATTTCAGTAAACTACAATCTACATAACTCGATAATGAAAAATAGCCGCTGAGTTCAAGTATCAATCTGAAAATTATCATTGGAATATAGAAATATCCAAACAATCAGTTTGAAATACAACGAAACTTGAGTCTTGGATTACACTGCTTGTGCCATATAGAATTTACTATAACTTGTTCACCAACTATTTGAACATTTCCATTAAACAATAATGAATACAATTACCGTAATAAATAGTCTTCTCATTGCGTACTATAAATATAGATAACCAACTTAATAAGTGGTCTACATATAAATAAACATCAAAGTACCAGTTTTTCGTACTTATCATTGAGACGATTTTAACTTAAACGGATATACCTGAATCTAGCCTCATTTATAAATAATTAACAAGGACAATAAATCGTTTATGAGCTGCTCATTAGTATTCCTCTACTAGAAATCTTCTAAATGTTGACAGTCTTCTCCTTAACTGTGAAGGTATGTTATCGTTTATATTTGAAGTGAACTTTCAATGATTTAACAGCAATCAATTATTTGATCGATAATACTCCATTGAGAAACATTAAAAATTAATTCAATCAGCATTCATATGCTGTTTTTTTTATCTCTATAGAAAACATGATAGTGTATGCATAGACCACCAGTTGTTCTTCTTATAGTATGCGTAGGTCGAGTTCACATGGTTTGTCCTAGCTTTCAGATAAACTAATTAACCTTGTCTGCTCGTTCCATTAATTACACGTCTATCGAACTTGTCAACTGTTTTCTGATAAACTTGGTTGTTTTTTCAATTGAGTATGTATGTACATGCTTACTACATACCTAGCCTATTTTTGTTTTACTATAAATACTTAGTCATTCATTGAGTTGGCTCACTCGCCTTCTCCAACTCGCTTCGTACACTTTGGAATCTCATTTCTGCCTGTGTGAACGACTGTATCAATTAAATCTATCCATAAAACCATCTCACAAACGAGGTTCATCTACGTATGATTCACGGAAATTAAAGAGAAGATTTATTTCATAGAATACTTAACCGTCTCGCCGAATTGGAGTCAGATTGCTGGCCACTAAAGTGATGAGCCTTACTTCTAATTTAACACAGTCATCAATTTCTGTCTGGTTGACCTTGTTGTAACAATGAAACAAACTAAACTCTTTATGTGATACCTATCTGATTGATTGACAAGAAGAATGAAACAATTTTTCAGAAAACCAACCTATTGTCTATAATTCTTTCAGTCTTATGACCTGATCTTTGTTTATTCTAATAATAGACACGATTTTAATTCTTCAGTCTAGACATTTTCTTACATTTGTATACTCTGTAATTATCACAGTAATATGGCCAAATAGCTGTTAAAAAAACACAGAGCCTCAATTGACTGCTATTTACAAATTTTGTCTAACCAACTAGAAAAACTAAACACGTCACACCATAAAACAAGTTAACTGATTAGCTGTAAAGTCACATTATGCTTACTTGATCATTAGGTTTTCGCGCTTACAATGACGATAGTAATCTCAATAAATGACAATGCAAATTTACTCAGGCATATCATTTTATTTAGCGAATTTTATCTGAATTTATATTTAAAACGATCAGAGTTGTTAGAGGTCCCTATTTTGTGTGATAAAGTATAAAGACAGTTACGTAACATCTCATTAACTCCTATTTAAAGTATCGTGTTATCAATAATAAATAGTGGGCTGTAAGATCCATTTTGAAGACCTTGTCTGTGAAAATCCCTCGATGTATACATTTGTAATAGGTCCTTATTGGTTCCTTCAGTTGTACAATTTGTCAGTCTGTTCGATTCCATTTTGAGATGATAATATTTGTATTTTATTATAGTTTCTATTTCTTATGCCTTTACTGAGGTTCTATGTTTCTTTCTGAACTACATTTATGTTGTTAAAGCTGATACTTAGTGATGGTGACAGCCCTATTGATTTTTTCTTCTTTTGATTGTGTTGCTGGCTTTGACTGGAATTGTGCATTTTGATTGTGAATTGTTGTACTCTTCCAGAACTGGAAACACTCTGTGTTATGAAGCAACCAAATATTATCTGTCGAACGAATCTGATCTATCCAGGAGGGACAGAATATCAGTTATTTGTTACTGTTTATCTGAATAATTGAACACTTGTTGGTGGAATAACTTAGTGGTAATAATTTGTTTAGGTAATGATATATATTTATATTTATGATGAATATTGGAACCATTATTTACCAAAATCACTTGTTTTGATTTAAACTTGGCAAGGCGCGCATCTAAACTACCTAGACGGTTATTCTACAGTCCATACCTCAGTTTGGATCATACATGAGCTTCATGAATAAAATCAATTTACTTAAAGTAATACATGATTTCGTAGATGTGCTGTATTCTTTAAGCTTGATGGTTTAACTAAGAAGGTTTCACCATAGTTCTGAATAGTATCATCTGGAATAATTTTGAATTATTTCCTTCGTAATTATATGTTGGGGAGGTTAGATCACCAGAACTCACATCGAAAAGGTCTTAATTCTGTAATTTTATTTTGAAACTTCGAATTTTATGTTTTCGCGCCAAAGTCGCTCATTTTGACCTTCAAATTGCATTCCCCACTTGAGAAATCCTTGACTATCATTGGTTGATGGATTATTTTAGTACGCTATTTTGTGACTCTCATCAAAGGCGTTTTATCATTGTATAAATAAGCTTGAGTTGTGTGCTTGTTGACTTCATACTTCCTGGATGTCTGTGAAATACATTTCTCTACGTCTTATCAAGACTTCTTCCTCTAGTTAATGTGGCCTGGGACGATCGTATTAGGTAGAATAGCCAATCGTGTCACTGCATTGTTGATCTTCATTCTGTTTACCGAATAAGATGAACTCGTAATAACTCAAGCATATCATATTGTTACCTTAAAAATAAAAGAAATTAATTATCTATTTCTTTCATCAAATTTACAAAAACTATTCAAAATAATTGTTTATTATAAGATAAAATAAAGCTGATATAATATATATTACCTAAAACAGGAATGTAATAATCCATGAAAGTGGACAGATTCTTTAAACTTCCATTTCAACAATAGTTTTAACAATTACTTCACTTCTGTCCTACATCAATAAACATGATTGGTATTACAAAACATTACATGAAAATACTAGATTGATGAGGAAAAAAACGAATTAGACTTTGCAAACTATTTTTAACTTAAAATTACAGTTTTACAGTATGAATATCTAATGTTTGTATTTCATAAGCCATCAATCTTTCGAAATATTTGACCAGTTCTAGTAACTACTCTAACCTAACATAAAAAGAACATTGCAGTAAAAAAATGTCTTGAATCTATTACATTCATTAAAGAATGTAAGAGAGATAACCAAAATCCACTTTGTTCTTTTAGTCATCAACCATGTAGAATTTTTCATGAAAATTACAATAATTTGGAATTTGAAATAAAAAGCACACACTAAGAAATGATAGTTAAGACGAATAGTTAAAAATGCTCTTTTGATCATCGAATAATGTCATGAAAAAGAAACACTAAATACTTCTGGAAATGTTGATATTAATTATATAAGCTCTTATTTGTCTGACTTGACATTTATTCCATTTTGGATTATAAGGTGGTGGAGAGTGTTGAGTTACTGTGAAATCCTGAATCGGTCAATGTTAGACAACCAATAGAAACCTGGAAGCACCAGAAGGCTATTTCCTGCTGATATGAGACTCATCAGCAGTGTGCATCCACGATTCCTGCTACACCTACGATTCGAAGTATCTCAGCGATCTAATCAACCTTACAATACTAATTATCATGTGCTCACTATTGACTAGCTCCATGTGGAAGTTCCTCCGAGTTCTAGTAAAAAGTTATGACCAGAACATCGGAATAAAAAAACTTCTTAGTTATCTGACTTGACATTCTCGAATTTAAATTTACACAAGAAATCATGAAATAAATATTGGTTTTTTGGTGTTGATCTATTTTGGCACCTTTGATATTTTCATTAGCAAGAAGAATTCATTATATTAGTTTTCGAGTATAATTCGGATAAATATGACTCAAGGTTGTAATGAGATTAATTCGCCAAGTATTTAATTTGTTAATGAGTCATTTTGCTAACCACAATGTTTACGTTCTGTACATGACTGTACGATGACTAATACTAAACTTGTACTTACAACATGAATTCTGTTCATTTGCATACATGATAATTTGAATGACAGGTTTTTAGCGCGACTATACTACTTTAATTGTAATCTGTTTTACTTATAACCGAATTTGCATGTAAGTGTTTTTAGTTTGTAATTATTTTCCATCCATTCTCGGATTTGAATAGTTTAATGATAAAGTTTCGTACAGAAATAAACATTCGTTGCATTTTGCAATATAGGGTTGTGGAGATTGTTAAGTTACTGTGAAATCCTGAATTGATCAATGTTAGACAATCAATAGAAACCTGAAAGCACTGGAAGGTTATTTCGTCTTGATATGAGACTCTTCAGCAGTGCGCACCCACGACTCCTGCTACTCATAGGATTCGAAGTAACTCAACAATCTCCACAACCGTAGTGACTAGATCTGTGAGGACGTTTCTCCGAATTCTAGTGAGAAGTTGTGACCAGTGTAGTTCAAACCTGTCGGTAGTAGGCAGTAACTATTGAAGACAAACTGATAGGGTCACACAAGACCGTAGATTGATTGAAGTTGTATATTAACACTGTTAGATACTGGCTTAGTGATCCAGATGTTCGGCATTCGAGCTCAAGACTTAAGGTACTGGGTTTGAATTATGCGAGTAGCAGGAGTCGTGGATGCACACCACTGACGAGCCCCATATCAGGAATAAACGACCAGGTTTCTAATGATGATGGTCTGACATTGATCGATTCATTTTATTCTTCAGATGTACAACGAAAGCTTTTAAATCAATTCAACTAGTTCAAAAAGTACAAAGGTACCGAAAAAGTCTTAATTTTGTTCAATAATTTCAAGTTTACAATATTTCAAATATTCATTTTGATTTTATGTGATTAAAATACACTATCATTTATGACATCTAAGTTTTGAACAGTTTCATTTTAATATCTTTGAATCTTTTAACAATTAGACATGTTAATTCTTGTTTTCGATAATTTGTATGTCTAACGCTAGTCAAATAGTTTCTTAAAATTAAAGATTCTACATACAGCTTTAGATCAAAGAAACACCAAATCTCTATAAAAAAAAAACAGTGTAGGTAAAAGCTGAATAAAAAGTATTTTTGTTAATGATATCTGAATAATCAAATTACTGCAGAAAACATGTATAAATTAGTTCACTTATATGACAAATAACCGGCACAAATTATCACTGCGCATCAGTCACATGTTGACTTTTTTTTCAAAGCACATGAGAATTGAACGCATTAAATAAAAAATATAATACTAATTACATTAACGAATGAATTGATTCTATCAAATAAATTACATTACTCCCATTTCCCCGCCAAAAAAACAACAGGTTTAAAGAGTGAGTTTAATGCATATACAATAATCCTGAAGTCAAGTATTTGAGTACTTGTTAATTATATGAGTTGCATAGACATATTAAGTTTTGAGGCAGAGTTTTGGAGGTTTGTTTTTTTACACATTTCAAATCATCAATCAATCATTGTTAGACTACCACCATTAGAAACCTGGAAGCACTGGACGAGGAGCAGGAGTCGTGGATGCGCACTGCTGATGAGACCCATACCAGGATGAAACGGCCGTCCAGTGCTTCCAGGTTTCTAATGGTGGTCTAACAATGATTGATTGACTGATGATTTCAAATGTGTAGAAACATATTAGGTTATTGTTTTATTAACGTTTCCATTTTTATTATAAGAAATCTGATTGTGTTAATATTACTCGTCACTTTGATTAACGGTAACATGACAAACAGTCTCAAGAATAATATCAGGTGGTATATAAGATGAAACATTAAACAGTGCTCATTATATGCAGTAATATACTTAACTGAAATCCATTCAGTTCATTCAACTGAAGGGTTTTTCAATTAGAATTATGAAGATTAGTGTTTGTACACATTTTTGAAATCATCAATCAATCATTGTTAGATCACTATTAGAGACCTGAAAGCAATGGATGGCCGTCAAGTCCTGGTATGGGACTCATCAGTAGTGTGTATCGACGACTCTTGCACCTCTCAGGATTCGAACCAGGAACTTCCGGTATTGTGCGCGAACGCCTAACCTCCGGATCACTGGGCCGGCATGCGATGGTGTTAATGTCTAACTCTGATTGATCTAGGGATTTCGCGCGACCTCACCCATTTGTACTTTGGTAGTTACTGCCAACACTCGACAGGGTTGAACTCCACTGGTCACGTCGCAAAATTACTGGAAAAAAGTTTAAAAACAGGTGAGTATTTATATCAGAAGGAAAAAAATTAAAAGAAACTAAATTTATTTCGTATGATTGATCTTCACTTACATTACTTTAAAATGCTTTAAAAATCAGTAACATTGTTAACATGATATTTTTTACAATAGAGAGAAGCAATAAACCACTTCTTATTGTCTAACCTATTTTTACTCTTGATGAATAATTTGTTATTGTTGAATAAGCAATTCAGTCATCTCCGCTTTGGAACCCTCTGGGGTTACTACCGATCCCAAGCCTGAATAAAAGAGGAGGGTCGGATATGGGGGTTAGTAACCTCATCCCATAGAAAATTTACTTGCTAAAAAAACGCTAACCAGTTTCCGTTGATGGTCCTGTCTGATTAAATGTGTGCTGTAGATTAGTCAGTAGAAATTATCATGATACCATAATGGATTCATGTTTATCAATATGAAAAATCTAAATATTATTTTATATGTACTACTGAATAAAACATTTTATTATTCTTGGAAGAGCCAGTAGTAAGATTTATCATTTTTGTAATTCACAATTACAACAATTTATCTAAGTATTGTGCATTTTATTCAAAACTTACTTACTTAGCTACGCCTGTCACCCCCCAATGGAGTATAGGCCGCCGACCAGTGTTCTCTAACCTACTTTGTCCTGGGCTACCCTTTCCAGTCCTGTCCAATTTTTCTTCATTCTTCTCATGTCTTTCTCTATTTCTCGGTGTAATGTGTTCATTGGTCTTCCTCTTTTCCTTTAACCTTGAGGATTCTAAGTAAGGGCTTGTCTTGTGACGCGGTTTAGTGCTTTTCGCAGTGTGTGTCCTATCTAACTCCAGCAGTTCTTCCTGATTTCCTCCTTCGCTGGAATCTGGTTTGTTCTCTCCCATGGTGAATTGTTTCTGATAGTGTCTGACCAATGAATTCGAAGTATTTTGTGTAGACAACTATTAATAAACACTTGTACCTTCTGGATGATGACTTTCGTAGTTCTCCAAGTTTCCGCTTCATACAGTAGAACTCTCTTGACATTTGTAATGGAAATTCTGACTTTGGTGTTGGTTGACAGTTATTTGCAGTTCCAGATGTTGTTCAGTAGTAGAATTCTCTAAAACTTACTATCTTGAAGTATTTAGTATCATTTAAATTCATCATCATAAATGCATCTTAGAATATTGCTACTAATATTTAGCTTATATAAGTTTTAAACATAATTTATATCACAAAAATGAAAAAAAAAACTTTTAACCATCTGTTAGTTTATTGAGTTGTATCCCGTTTTATTAAATAATTAATTACTGTAATAACCAAAATCAGGATTTTCAATACAAATGTGAAGACAGTTCTACTATATGGAGCGGAAACTTGGAGAACTACGAAAGGCATCATCCAGAAAGTACAAGTATTTGTTAACAGTTGTCTACGCAAAATACTTCGTATTCGTTGGCCAGACACCATCAGCAACAACGAACTGTGGGAGAAAACAAGTCAGATTCCAGTGGAGGAGGAAATCAGGAAGAAGCGGTGGAAGTGGATAGGACACACATTACGAAAAGCATCTAACTGCGTCACGAGACAAGCCCTCACATGGAACCCTCAAGGCAAAAGGAAAAGAGGAAGGCCAAGGAACACATTACGCCGAGAAATAGAGAAAGACATGAGAAGAATGAACAAAAATTGGACAGAACTGCAGACGGAAGCCAAGGACAGAGTTGGTTGGAGAAAACTGGTGAGCGGCCTATGCTCCACTGGGGGTAACAGAAGTAAGTAAGTAAGTTAGTAATTACTGTAATAAGTCATATAATCAAGTTATTGTAACCTTGAAATTGAACACTGAATTGAATGAATTCAATACGCAGAAACTAGCTACATTTTTCACAATGTATTTCATCAATACAATATGAAAACTATTCTAAATGTACTATGAAAAAGATATCTGTTCTTTACAAATCCAACTCATTTATCATCAGATAAACTAATTTAACATTTTGGTTATTGGAAAAAATGACCAAAGCTTAAGATATTGAAGAATTATTGGCATAAGAATACACCATATATATTTTACGAGAATTTTTAAATGAAGTTTAGTGTACTTATTTCAAAAGATTAAATTTATTTGTTCACAGATCCGATAGACGATGAATGATGGCTTGATGAAATACGATGGCTCAAACTTTGTTTACTGTTGATTTAACTCATTGGAAAACTTGAAAAAACTCGAAAAAATTCAAAATTCTCTGTTTCTTTCTCAAATTGACTATTTCTAGACTTAGCTTGACTGTTATAGTATGAAACTTCATGGTATCCACAACTTTACCATAAAGTGAACCCAAGATTTCGAAGTCTCATTGTGAGACCTTAACCTTCAAACTTTTGAATTAATATCTAACAACTTTTACTACTGATTTAATCAACCTAAAAAATTTCATCTGTAGTCTCTGGTGATACTTATTTTATGTTTGATGTGAGGCTTTAAGATCCTTGATTCGATCTTTAGTCGTGCTATAGATGAACTCTGCCATGGAGCTTCATACTATTCTCCATAATAGTTCTATATACTTACAATAAAGTTTTTTGGTATAGGACTCATACTAGTGTGGTGTGCAAATTTATCACTAGTTTCGTGACGGTTGGTATCCAACGTGTTCTTAGACTTCGTAATTAGCTCGTCCAGACTAGCGTTACTAAATAGCTTCTGATGGTTTATAGATCAGAAGGTGAACTCGAAGTGTTGAATACGTCTATTTTGGCACACCACAATAATATCGGCAGACAACTAGCACTCGAAGATAAAATCGTCATGCGATCGCCAGAAAGCAAGCAAGTAAGCGAATCGGCCAATGAATAGATGAAGTGAAGTAGAGAAAGCTAATCAACCAACTCCTAGTTTCGTTTATCAGTTTGTCTTAATCTCACGCTGGCTTTATTTCTGGTTGCTGTCTATTTATTCCTCTATTGCATGTAAGTGCATTCTATGTGCTTAATGAGTCGTCGGTTCATCTTTTTCTCCTGTTCTTTCTTATTCCATATAATTTCACACGCTGCTCCTCATAAACCTGCCAGCACAAAAGGTACTTCCGGGCTAAACGCAAACTAACCAAGGGCTAAAGTTACACCAGGACGAAACGTCCGTCCAGTGCTTCCAGGTGTCTCTAATGGTGGTCTAACAATGATTGATTGGTGATTTCAATGTGTAAAAACACTAATCTCCATAACCCTAATTGAAAAAATAGACTTTTTACTGGATTTGACAAGTTTCAAACTATATTTGCCTTCCTTTACAATACTTATACTTATCGGAGTATTTCAATTTTTCTCTACTTTGAAGTATTCAAGATCAAATATTTAGCTTCTATTTAACTTATCACACTAGTGGAATAATCAATTTTTACCCTTTACAAAAAAATGAGAATTCTTCGCGAAAGAAATGTACAGCGAATAACACATTTGTTTTCTTTCTAACTTCACCTATTGTCTTAAATCGAGGTCAGTAAAACAATTATCGAATACCAATGGATATTGTCTAATTGCTTTGTCATCATATTATACAAACTGTACAGTAGCCTAAATTCTTGACATCAAACGAGACTGAATTTAGTGTACTTAAGTCTCGTGATATCAGGTTTGGTATCATTAAATCTGTAAGTACAGACCTGATAGTCTCGATTTTTTTATCTGTAATCATTTCGAAATTTACAACACAATTCTCACCCATGATCCATGATGAGATACAGTCTCGCTGATCGATTAGTGGAATCTGTGAACAATCATAGTAATGAGAAGCGTAAAAACCAAAGCGAAGCCAAATAAAACGAAGTGGGGCAGCCTAATGAGCTGACTCAATGTTATGTGGCATGACTAAGTGTTATTTCTAGTCAGACAAAATTAATCGAGAAGTAAGCAATTCATGCGTACAAATTAAATCAACCAAGATTAGAAGCGAATAATTGTCAAGGTCAAAAGACATGTGAATGATGTCTTGAAAAGAATAAATCGATTACTTTGTCCAAAGACAGGATTGGTCATGTGAGCTCGACAAACTAGTACACACTACAACTCTATGTCTAATTTTTAATTTAAGTCGATTTTAGTGATATTTGAATGACTTGGTAACATTTAGAATATTCAAGACCCATACGTCCCCGTATATTTAGTGTATAGAAGAGAAAAATGACAAATACGAACCAATTTGTCTGGGTTAATATTCACTATCTTCCTGTCGCAGAAACCGCAATACAAATTGTATTCAGTGAAAATTAGGTATATGACTCAAAGTTAGTTATTTAACGGAAAAGTTCCTTATGCTTCATTTCTAAACTGTTGACAAATTCATCTGTGCACTTTCCATAACTTTCGGTGTATGTAGGGCCTAGATATTTCTCATTTTGCAGAAGTTATATTTCTTAAGGATTTTGTATACTGTTCGTTCACCAGCATTCCAACTAAAACAAGACTTCTAAAACTAAATAAATTGTAAATTCAGTTCATTCTGTTTAATACCTTTTTTTCATATTGTGTCCTGGGCAAACTACATTGTCCAACTGGTTTTACTTCAAAAAGCCTAATGGTCAATAAAACAACCAAAGTATTTAAAAAGCCTTTTGAGGCTACCCGTGGTTGTACTTATCTTTATAAATATGGATGTGCATATTTCTAATGGATTGGAAAGAAGTATTTCTGAAGAGTTTTTTGAAAATCTTCCTTGAAACTGTTAGGGACGTTAGATCCCCAGAATTTACTTCGAAAATATCCTAATTTTGTAATTTTATTTTGAAATTTTGAATTTTATGTTTTCGTGCCAAAGACGCTCATTTTGACCTTCAGATTGCATTTCCCACTTGAGAAATCCTTGACTGTCATTGGTTGATGGATTACTTTGGTACGCTATCTTGTGACTCTCATCAAGGGCGTTTGATCATTGTATAAATAAGCTTGAGTTGTGTGCTTGTTGACTTCGTACTTTCTGGATGCCTGTGGAATACATTTCTCTACGTCTTATCAAGACTTCTTCCTCTAGTTAGTGGGGCCTATGACGATCAGATTAGAGTAGCAAATTGTGCCAATGTATCATTGCTATTCGTTCCGTTTACCAAGCAAGGTTAACTTGTATTGGCTGCAAGTATATCAAAACCTGTCTCTATATGGAATCAATGTCTCTTCAAGAAAGATCACTAAGTTTTGATTGGTTAATGAAACAATCATGAAATATCGAAGACTGGATTTATTTAGCTTTGTAGAGAACTTTGGTATAAAATGTTTGCTGTATGATCTATGTATATAGAAAAACGAATAATAAACCACCTATTTTACTGTGGTTCAAATAACTATACATGATCATACAGAAAAAATCTCAGACAATAATATCTGTTGATTTCAACAAGTACATGACTAGAATCTTTTTATCATAACACTTAATGAGTCACTTATGGATAGGTGACATTTATTATTTATTTATCTATAAAGGATGTGATAATGATAAGTCTTACAACTATGATGATATATATGCATGAAACAAACCTTACTTACTTACTTACTTACTTCTGTTACCCCCAATCGAGCATAGGCCGCCCACCAGTTTTCTCCAACCAACTCTGTCCTGGGCTTCCCTTTCTAGTTCCTTCCAGTTTTTGTTCATTCTTCTCATGTCTTTCTCCATTTCTCGGCGTAATGTGTTCCTTGACCTTCCTCTTTTCCTTTTGCCTTGAGGGTTCCATGTGAGGGCTTGTCTTGTGACGCAGTTAGGTGATTTCCGCATTTTGTTTCCTATCCATTTCCACTGCTCCTTCCTGATTCCCTCGTCCACTGGAATCTGGTTTGTTCTTTCCCACAGTACGTTGTTGCTGATGGTGTCTGGTCAACGAATCCGAAGTATTTTGCGAAGACAACTGTTCATAAGTACTTGTATCTTCTGGATGATGGCTTTGGTAGTTTTCAAGTTTCTGCCCCATACAGACCATACGTTGGATAAAAATGAATAGCATCGGATGCTAATTGTAGCCTATCTCCAACTGAACCATGCTTGAACTATCCCACTAAACGTCGACCGAATAGTTCTAACAGTTAAGTGTTTATCATGAAATCATTATGTTATGATGAGACGTTATAAGTCTGCATTGGTTAAATGATACTCAAATGAGATCTTATAACACTATTAAATCCATTTAGTGATTTGCAAATATCCTATCAGCATTTCCCAGGTTTAAGAAAATAACCTTTCACTGAAACCTAATCCCCATGGTTCCGTATTTGTAATTTATAATCTAAAAATGAATTTTGCTTAAGGCAAAGATTTTTTTGTGTAAAATAGGTCTTGATATTGGTCACAAATTATATCAGTTCTTTAAAGTATTTAATAAGTAAACTTATGATCGTATTTTGTACAAACTATAAAAGTGTTTTTTACCACAAATTATCCAAAAATACAAAGTGAAAAAGAGTAAATGTTTTACCGGCATAGAATTTACGTTCAGGAATTATTGCTTCATCTTACTTATTGTCAATTAAAATTTAGTTTTCATTGAGAGCTGAGTAATGAGTAAATACCAACCAATGTGAATAAGTTAGTTTACTGAATATCGGTGCTGAAGCGAACTGCTATATATTAGTACATTGGATCGTTATAATGAGTTACACAGATCAGAATTTTATACTTAGCATTTGCTACAACAATAATGTTGGTGAACCTCAATCAGTATGAAACCTATGTCCATAAGTTACTGTTCAGTCAGTCAGTCAGTCAGTTACAACGTAGAAATTCATAAGTAGATACATAATAAGTTAAGGTTGCCATACCACATTATTACACAGAGATGCAACTGTCAGTTCAAATCTCATAATGGTAGAGATAGTAGAAGTATTAGGTAAGTTACTGTTAACTGCCTTGAAATATCTAACAGCAAACTAAAACCTTATTAAGAGCCTTAACAGTTGTTCAGTTTTTGTATCTGTAACTTACTCTCTGGTGACTTATCACTGTTTTTCTTGGCCAATTGATAGTCAGTGAGTAAAACATTGATCGATTCATGGTTTCAAAAATGTGTAACTTAACAATCTTCACAACAACCCCGTAATGCAAATTACCTGTGCTCACTAGTGACTAGCTTCATGAGGAATCTTCTCCGAGTTCTAGTGGGAAGACGTGACCAGTGAAGTTCAACCTGTTTGGGTGTAGACAGTAACTACCGAAGACTGTGTATGAGGTTGCACAACTCCATGAATTGATCAAGTTAGACATTAACACCGTTAGGTACCGGCTCAGTGGTTCAAAGGTTAGGCGTTCGCGCTCAAGACCGAAGGTCCTGGGTTCAAATCCTGCAGGGTGCAGGAGTCGTGGATGCGCACTGCTGATGAGTTCCATACCAGGACGAAACGACCGTCCAGTGCTTCCAGGTTTCTAATGGTGGTCTAACATTGATCGATTCATGGTTTCAAAAATGTGTAAAATATTAATGTTGAAGAGAACAGCTTGTGTCTTAATTACAGATTTTTTTTGAACTTGAGATCAATTATTTTTCGCCAAATGTCCTTATTGGCCAAATACAAACTGAGTTCATTTGAACAATTGATTTTTTAATTGCATAATTCTAGTTTCGTCATTCATTTTTCGCCCAGTATTGATCTCACTTCTCGACATCATCATTTTTATATATCTATCTATTTTATATACAGTCGATATACACGACATAAATATGTTTTTTTAACTCTTCGATTAAGTAAATATTTGATATCATGAATTCAATAAGTTTTGTCAATTAAATTTAATAAATTCAATGTTTCCATTTAAATTGCTTTATTGATCAATTCAACAATAAATAGTAAAGTGCATATTGAAAATTGAATCGAAACTGTATAATCGTTTCCTGTGTATAATAAGTAAGTGCATCAACATCCTTGTTATGTACAACTTAACTTGATCTAGGCAATTTAATTGATAGTACAATCAATACTTGATTAGAAGCTTAACTAATGAATAGTAAACTGTCTAAATCATGAGGAAGTTTTTGTTTTTTTTTGAAAAAAATAATTATTGAATTCAGTAATCTTTTAAAACAGATTTTGGAATACAAAATTTAGTAAAGTTAGTAAACAAAATGTACATACTTTGATCGATTGTGTATGACAAGAATAAAAAAAAACTTCATAAACAATACAAATGTTTAATAGTAAATCAGTTTCTAGAAATTATTGACTGATTTGTATCACTTAGTTTATGAGATAATCTATAAACTCAATAGATAAGGTTAATTTAACGTCGTGTGAGGTTGGATATTGTTCTGAACTGTATGGAGTCAAGAAATATCAACTAGTCACTGAATCTGTTTTTAAAGCTGGCTAATATTTTGTGCAGCTGTAGTGTGTCGATTTATTGCGTGTTCTTCTTAAGCTCGGTTTATAAATCAGAACATAAACTCGTATGATGAATACGTTTATTCGGGATACATCACAAAGCGAAGCGGAGAAGCAGTGAATAAAACGAATGAAGCGATGTGGACTGGAGAAGGCTTTTGAGCCAGCTCCATGGGTTACAATGCGAACGAATGGGCGAAGCGAATTGGAGAAGGCTAAGAGCCAACTCAAAAAGATAGGACATGACTAAGAATATATAGTCAGACAAAAATAAGGCAGACATATGACAAGCGAAATAGGCGTGCACACACATGAATAAAAGCGACGAATGACTGACAAGGTCAAATGTGACAAGTGGGACACGTCATGTGAGCTCATACAAACCAGACAATAATAAGAACGAATGGTACATATAAATTGTTGCTATACAAATGGCTTGGTTAAGTAAATTAATCGAAAGGGCTTAACCAAGTTAGATGTAAGCGAACTGGAATAGATGTGGAGGCACTACACAGTAACATATCTTTGTAACATGGACTGAATCATTTACAGGTTTGAGTGAGTAAACCAGCTCAAACTCAGCAGAATTTCACTATTTATCTGAAAGATTTTTTTGTGGACAAGGATTGTAATTTAATGGTTTTAGATTATCTAAGGATATTCGTTGAAGTTATACCTAACAAACATGAAAGGGTCACATACTGTTTTGGGGTAGGATACGTTATAAGATGTAGCAAATCCATGTCATAAGTGAGAGATGTAAGTATGGATGGATTGTTATGAGTTACATGCATTTTAATTTGTCCTGAAACAATTAAAGTTTCATACTGGCTCTTGACCTTCTTATTTTATGTCGATGGCTGTACTACAGTGAGGGAAAATCTTGCGAATGACCGAATCAGACATAACATTCTAGGCGCGAAATCTTTTTAATGATGAGTTGAGTTGACTTATGGATGTACATTCGATCACTTCTTTTGATGAAAATAGTTTGGCCATAGATGATTGCTTGAAAAACCTAAATTATTGAGACTATACCTCAATGAATGGAAATCAGATCATAAATCAATAGGTTGATAAAATATGAGTCGATTGATATGGTGAAACTATTATTATTTACTAAATGATTTACACTAATAAACATAATCGTAACCCGACTCATTTGATAACTGATGGAATGAAGGTCTAATTATTAAACCTACTTATCACTCATCATGTTCTGAAGAAAAATGGCTAACCTAAGAAGAACTGAAACCATAATATGAGAGGATTTTTGTTTTATTCTACTGTGATAGTATTTCACTGTATAATTGGATAGGCTATTTCAGACATCTTAATTCATAACCTCTCTTGGATAAAGATCATATCAAAAATATAATCTTCATTTATACACTAGTTTCCAGTTTAAATTATTTATGAAAAAAAAATAAAACTTTAAAAAGTTGTTAAATTCTCAAGTACAATCTCCAGAAATCACTTTTATAATTCTATTATGAAATTTTGAATTTCCATGTTTTCGCGCCATTTGACCTTATCGCTCACGTTTCCCCTCAGAAAATCCTTGACTATCATTGGTTGATGGATTATTGTAGTACACTATTTTGTGGCTCTCCCAAGAGCGTTTCCATCATTGTCCAAATAAACTTAATTTGTGTGCTTAGCAACCTCTAGGTGCCTGTAGAATACATTTTCTACTCCTTATCAAGTCTTCTTGATCTAGTTAGGGGGGCCTGGGACAAACGGATTAGAATAGCCTATCATGTCACTCAGTCATTGCTTTTCGTTCCGTTTACCGAGTAAGGTGAATTCGTAATAGCATACAAGCATATCAGTTGGCGAGTATATCAAAATTTTAACAAACTACCGCTTCATCACAGTAGCAACTGTTGTATTTAAGGATGATTTAACTCCCTAGTACACGCATAAAATACCGATATATATATATAAATATGTTTCCCTTTGATCTCGTAATTTTTTGTTCAGGTTGATAATAATAATAAGAATTTTATTTTGTAAAATACATTTAAACAATTAAAGATGTGAAACATGAATTTGATAATTTACACATTAGTGTCCTTCCTAACAATGTATGTATTCCCTTAAAGTAAATCGTGTGTATGTGCTGGTGATGCAATCGAAAAAACACATGTGCACTTTTTTATTTATAGGTTATAATTTCAAACAGAATTATGACCTGGTTTGTACTAATTGGTAAATAGGCATTTTGTGTATATCATCATTACTATTATTGAACATTGATCACGTGTAAGATTGTAAGATTGACTTTTGATTATTATTTTTTTATTTAATTTAAAGTCTGTTTCATAAACAATATTATGTATGTTTTCATACTAGATTGTGTTTAATAGAAGAAATTGAAGTCCAATAAAACAATGGTTTATGTATGGTAGCTAACAGTAGAAATATAAGATACCTTTGTCTAGTCTCTCATTCAGGACTTGGCAGCTAAATATACCTATACGCGAATTTTAATATTTCCTACTTGTTGATTTGAACGACAACGTATTTCCTATTAGGTGTCTAAACAATGACAGCCACCGACTTGTTTAATAGGTATGATTTATTATATTTCCTTGTTGTTCAACCCTTTCAGGATTGTTTCCAGTAACTTGTTTCAGAATTCAGCATGATAGAACTTATATTGAAACTATAATCCACAATAGATTCACCAGGCTGGTCAAATCAAATGCTATGAATTAGTACTAATATGAATTTTGAAATGTTAGAGGAAATTTCTAGTTCAAATGGATGAATTTACGTGTTTTTTTGAGCTTAGTTCAACTAACTAACTAACTAACTAATTAGTCATTCTTGAAAACGTTATCCATGGAATCATTGAAAACCAAATAGGATTGGACAGATGTTTAGTTCCATTTTGAGATTCTAATAAAGTGTGAACTCAGCCGTTGTGAAGCAAGAGCGGTTTGTGTAATAATAATCATGATATCAATAAACAGCTTTCAATAATAATAATAATAATAATAATAATAATAATAATAATCAAATTTTCCACTAGTTTCATTGTCATAAAGCGAGTATAGCTTCTGAAATCATTCGATTATTGATATTCAACCATTTGAGATTAGAGAATTTTGTGAACTTCAATATCTTGGAATATCCTAGGCCATCCGATTGATGTAAAGTGATCAGACTGTTGAATAAAACCATGTTAGTTGGTTGAAGTCAGTCAGTATCAAACTCTGAATTTATGTTGAATTTGTAATTTTGATGGTTTTGCTGAAGCATTAGGTCGAACTACTTAAATCAACAGTCTTATTTCACTTTGATCAACAAAATTCAGTAAGAATTAGGGGCTATCACAATAGTTACTGCCAAATGATGATTTACAAATACTATCCAAGTTCTAGACAATAGTTACTTGAAAAGCTTCTGGATGATGTTTCTTTTAGTAGCGAGCGATCGGACTGCTATGTTTACGGACAACTAAATATACTATGAAATAAATATTCTCTTTAGTTTCCGTATATCATACTTAGGTGAACTCAGTTTGTGCGACGGCAATAATAAGAAGCAAAATACGGTTTTAAGGATTAATTTATCTCGTGCAATCGTTTACACAGACAGAGATGAGAATATAAAGCGTAAGAGCAGAGCGAAGTAAAAATTGGAGAAGGCGAGCTTGTCCACTAACTGCCATGGAGCCTAAGTGTTTATAGCCAGATGAAATAAGCTAGACATGTAATTAGCGAAGTAAGCAGCATACACACTTGAATAACAACAACCAAGGTTATAAGCGAATGGTTGACAAGGTCGTAGGCATGTGAATAATGACTCACTTAGAAAAGGTTAATTAGTTTGTCTGGAAGCTGGGACAAGCCCACTGGGATCAGAATAATAGTACGCAAACTACACTCTGATTGAAGCACTAGTTGATGTGGTTAAGAATTCCACTGAAACAATAGATTTTCTTGGATTACAGATACGTCCTGCCGATAAGTGCTCACTTGTAAGGAACCTAGGTTTGGTAAGTCTTATTATTGTTTCGGTGAATGCACATAGATAGATATATCTTTCAGTTTTACTGTACATATTTATGGAGTTTTTCGGATTTATTTACTTGGTTAAACTACACCTATATTACTGAAATCGACTTGCACTTATTAATACTGTGTTTTTGAGTCCTTGCTGGACAATAAACAAAAAACCCTGTCTATTTTTGGCAATCTATGTTAAGAACACAATGAAATAAAAGTGAATTGTAAACGATATGATTTTCGTATCTAAATCTGTTTAGATAGTTATGTGTAACTGATGTGCTTATGATACGGTATACTGTCAACATTATAAATTATTGATAGAGGGTTTATGTTGAAAAAAATTTGCGATAGGACAGACACTCTTACATGAATAATACCATCAATACAATTGATATCAAAAGAAATAAGCGTCCTTTGTGTCTTTCTTTACTGAATCGACATCATTTGTAAATCATAGATGCAAAAGTTTCATTACATTAGTCTACAAAATCATGTATATTTATATATATTTTGGTAAACCTAATGAAAATGCATATTTCCACATAAATCTGAAATCCCAATTGACTCGGTCAATGTTACCAGTGACTTGATTCATTTTTTGCTAAATGATACGCTCGTTAATTAATACGCTTGAAGCTACTATGAGTTCACCTTACTCGGTAAACGAGAGCAAAGCAATGATAAAGTGACACGATAGACTATTCTGATTCAATTGTCCACAGCCCTAATAACTATAGCAAGAAGTCTTGATAAGGCGTAGAAAGCGTATTCTACAAGCACCCACAAAATATGAGATCGAGAAACACAGAAATCGAGTTTATTTATACATGATACAAACATCCTTGGGATGGCCATAAAAACAGCATACTAAAATAATAATACATTAACCAATGATAGACAAGGATTTTCCGAGTAGGAAATGTAATCTCAAGGTCATATGAGCAGCTGTTGCGCGAAAACACAAAATCCAAAATTAGTGCACTTTCCAAGTGAGTTTTGGGATCACACGTCCCAAAAAATAAATGATCATAAAACTATAAAATGTTCACATTTTAATTTTTTTTAGGCCTCATACTGAACCGTTTCAAGTCAAACTTCGTTAGTTGTTCGGTGGACAGTGCATTCATGTTAGAAATGATAAGTATTGAACTGGAATTTATGATCCCTATCTAGATAACAAATTCTTGTTTTAAAACAACTTAGAATTTGAATTTTTCCAGTTTTTCAATCATTTTTATATTGATTATGAATTATGTATTTGTACTAGAGAAAAAATTTTTTGACTAATTAGATTTCCAACTGTTTTGTTAATGAGATATAAAAAAAAAAATTCGATGGAGCCTAAAAAGAAAAAAAAAATAGTAGAAAAATTTCAACTGAATGCTTTTAATCTATTACTTATTTATTCACTACTTCAAATGATTTAAACAAATCAGCATTGAATCTTTTAAATATAATGTGAATATTGAATACAAATCTTTTAACATAATCTAAAAGTACAATTTAAGAACATAGTGTATAATTTAATTTTACTAACATAATGTGTGTGT
>OX103972.1:35426031-35479355 GCA_944470395.2 Schistosoma turkestanicum | reverse complement strand
AGATTGGGAGAAAGTTAGGGGCGGCCAAACCAAAACATGGCAGAAATCCATGAAGTCATTGACAAGTGGAATGAGTCATGTTGGTAGATGTAGGCTACCTGGTTGGGGTCCGTGAGACGATAGTCACCAACGGTTAGAGACCTTGAACGACATGGCTCAGAATCGTTTGCAATGGTGCAGGTGCATCCACTCTTTGTGTTCTCTCAGACTCTAAGCTTCTGAATCCCTCATAATCTCTATCTTCTCCTTCTAAATTTATCTTACTGAATTATACTTCTCGAATCGTATCTTCGCTCCCTAATCTTCTCCATTACTGCCAAAACTTCTACTATTGCTATCACTCTTGGATTTGAACTGACAGTTGCGTCTGTGTGCTGATGTGGTATGGCAACTTGAGATCTGGACAAATTATTTGGAAAATACTTCGTTAAGTACTGTTTGATCAAATTAACAGTTCATTATGAATATTGATACAAATTCGTCGTTCAGTTTACTACTTAAAAACTTCAACCTACTTATGTGAAAACTCTCAATAAATGTTTTTTTCAACTTGTACTGAAATATTTATGATTATATATGTATCGAAAACCAATGGAGATTGTTGAATCTACCAAGTTTACGTCAGTTAACGGTCTAGGTTAGACAATCGCTAGCAACCAGGAATTGCTGGACAGTTGTTTTGTTGCACTATGGAACTTCTCAGTATTGAGCAGTATTAATGCTGACTATGATAATTTACCTTGGTATGTATGAACAACCTTTTTACTCATAAGGATGTCTGGTTAATAGTCATCAATATCGAGGATTTAAGTTGATGAAGCTCGAGTAGCAGCTTAATCCAACTTACTTGCCTGTCAAAACCCAGTGGAACATAGGCCGTCGACTGGCGTTCTCCAACAGACTATCTCCTTCGCTTTCCTTTCCAGTTCTATCCATTCGCTGTTCATTCTTTATGTGCCTGTCTCCATTTTTCAGAGTAATCTGTTCTTTTGTATTCCTCTTTTCCTTTAACCTTGAGGATTTCAAGTAAGGGCCTGCTTTGTGATGCAGTTGGATGATTTCCTCATTGTGTGTCCAATCCACCTCCAGCACTTCTTCCAGATTTCTCCATTTGCTGGAATCTGGTTTATTTTCTCCTACAGTAGGCTGTTGCTGATGGTATTTGGCCGACGGATCCTTAATATCTTGTGTAGATAACTGTTAATAAACACTTAGACCTTGTTCATACACCTGATGACTCATAAATAGGAAGAAACACGTATCATGGATTCATTAATAGACTACAATCCAAACATTCTTTAAAACTGAAAGAATAAACAGTTGATTGAAGACATTTATCTGTTATTGCTCAAAAACAAACATTTCACAGTTTCAAAACTCTTCCATTTCTTCTTCTTACAGTTGTTGCTCATACAATCTACTTCAATTTGA
Organism: Schistosoma turkestanicum; assembly: GCA_944470395.2. Taxonomy (NCBI): domain Eukaryota; kingdom Metazoa; phylum Platyhelminthes; class Trematoda; order Strigeidida; family Schistosomatidae; genus Schistosoma; species Schistosoma turkestanicum. Next base: position 35,477,924 of record OX103972.1, on the reverse strand, counting down.
TATCATTGGACAGAACTGGAGAGGGAAGCCCAGGACAGAGTTGGTTGGCGAAAAATGGTGGGCGGCCAATGTTCCATTGGGAGTAACAGGCGTAAGTAAGTAAGTAAGTAAGTAAGTCAATTTGATATGATCATTTCATACTATCAATGAAACAAAATTATTTGTTTTACATACGAAATTTTTATAATAATCATATTTTTCTTCGAAACTTACTTTCAACAATTCCAACGGATTGTTTTTCTTCATCATCTTTTATTTTCATCATTTCATTTATAGACTAATTTATTTTATTTTTCAAAATTTAATAAATTCAGCAAGAACAAATATGACCTCAATTTTTTTTAATGCTAATTAAGACTGATTTTAAATTAATCCTGTTAAGAAGTTGCAGGAAGAATCTGTGTACATGTAAATAGTTCTTTCATGTCACTTAAGTAATAATACCTCACTATTCAACACTCCACTATCATGTGAATCAAACTTTAGGATCAGATAACTCTACTCACATAAACTACAATCTTACGAGCGTCATAAAAAGTATGCAAGATCCATTTTGAAGGCTTTGTTTGTGAAAATCCCTTCATGTATACATTTGTAATTAGTTCTTATTGATTCCTTCAGTTATACATTTGGTTAATCTGTTCGATTGCATTTTGTGAGATGATAATATTTGTATTTTATTATAGTTTCTATTTCTTTTTGCCTTCACTGAGTTTCTATGTTTCATTCTGAATTAAATTTATGTTGTTGAAGCTGATAATTAGTCATGACGACAGCCATATTGATTTGTTCCTCTATTGATTGGCTTGCCTAGTTTGACTAGAGTTGTGCATTTCGATTGTGAATTGGGGCACTCTTCCAGAATAGGAAACACTCTGTGTTATAAAGCAACCAAATATTATCTGTCGAACGAATCTGATCTATGCAGGAGGGATAGAATAACATTTATTTGTTACTGTTGATTTGATTTATTGAACGAAATTTAATAAATTCAGCATGAACAAATATGTATGACCTCATTTTATTTTATGCTAATTAAGTAGATTTTTATTTTTGAATTTCAAGATTCAATTCAACAATAAGAATAATAATAATAATAAAAATAATAAAATCACCTCATGTTTCGATAGCAATGTCTTGAGCTGTTGACCTTGAGGAAATTTTTCATGGTTGTTATACTGTTTTTTCATTATAGGGTTATGAAGATTGTTATTTTACATTGAAATTGGGAATCAGTAATCGTTAGACAACTATTCGGAACTTGAAAGCACTGAACTGCCGTTTCATTCTGGTATAAGACTCATTAGCAGAGCGTATCTACGACTACCGCTACACACCAGGACCGAAAACAGGATGATTAAATTTTAGAAGAATTAATCTGATGTTATCAATTGATCAAAATAATTACAGTTTGAACTTTTATAACTCTAATTCCTTAATAACTGTTATGCTCGTCACTTGATATGCTTGAAACCAATACGAATTCACCTTAGCCGATCAACGAGAACAAGGTAATGAATTAGTGACACGATAGGCTATTCTAATCCGTTGTCCCTGGCCCAGCTAACTATATCAAGAAGTTTTGAATAGGCGTAGAAAGTGTCATTCTACAATGATGTTAAACACACGAATTGCGTTTATTTATACATGATACAAACGTCCTTGGGAGAGTCACAAAAATAGCGTACTAAAATAACACATCAACCAATCACAGTCAAGGATTTTACTGGCGGGAAATGTGATCTCAAGGTCAACTGCTCAGCCCATCAATAAAATCAAAAATTAAGACATCCGTCAAGTTTATTCTGGGGATCTAACGTCCCCGACAACAAACTCTAACGCGAAAATGTTTGAAGATTTAATCAATCAAACAGGAAATGATTTTATTCAAAGAATAAAATAGAAAATCAAAATTTTTTTAAATTATCATTGAGAAAAACTTTGAAAATTGTTAAGTAGTATTTATCTTTAATTACATTTGAAATATTAAATGAAAAGAATCCAACTGTTTAGTTAATTCAATAAACTGAAAGTATTTTCATCTTTTTGTTTGTTGAATATGATTCTCATTTACTCGTTATTGGCTTCAATGGAAATAAAGCTAAAAGCCTCTAGTAAGAAGACGAAAAATTCAATTTTTTATGTTTGCAGAATCTAATATTCACTATTTTGATTAAACTGCTTATTAGGAAAAGATGTTTGTTTCTTGGTGAGAGAGTTTTTTGTTTCCGAATTTCTCTTGTTTACGATCAAATAGAAACTCACCAAGCTAGTGAAAGGCAGCATTTCTCCAAATGAAGAACATCTAGAACTCAAAACAACTATCGACCAATACCAGAGTCATAACTTTCAATACAAATTTCAAGACAATTCTGTTGAATGCGGTGGAATCTTAGAGAACTACCAAAGTCATCATTCAGAAGATACAAGTATCTATTAAAAATGGTCCACCCAAAGTACTTTCGATTCGTTGGCCGGACACCATCAATAACAATCTAATGAGATCTGTGTCAATGATTACCGGCCTACTTGTGTTGGACCGAAGTGATGTGACTTCTCAGCTAACATCAAAGTCACGCCTTGTGGTTTATAATAAACTTGAATTATACTATCGTGATAACCAAATCACAGGCCAGAATAAATATTCTCAATAGACAATGACATTTATTGATATTATCAGTTAACAGAAATACATGACTGAACCCTTGCTACATGTGCTTGCCGAAGGCATGAAATTCGTTGATGTGAGTTAGTTGTCTATGTTGTTCATGAAGATGGATAAAGTGGAATGTTCAGTACCTTTTAAAGGCAAAATTTACAAATGGTTGATGAATGAGTCTAAAAAAATCATTTAAAAATACTCTTTCAAATTGTCTTTTCATTTGGAGCATTAGTCGTCTAAAAGTCTTCTTTGAAACTCTATCACAGTAATTATATCATCGTGTATACATAAACTGCTTATGGATTGTACTAATAGTACCAAACCAAAAATTCTCACTTCTTTATCACAACAAAAAGCCAACTGACAATAATTTTTTATCATAGAAATTGAGCAAACAAATCTGGTATTTGAAATAGTTTCCGCATTCTATAATCTTCAAATATATAGATCGAAAATGTTAATCAAGATTTGTAACTGAAATAAATTGATCTAGTTTAATGATGTATTTTCGGGCTGAGATTTGGAGGTTTGTGTTTTTACACATTTGAAATCATCAATCAATCATTGTTAGACCACCATTAAAAACCTGGAAGCACTTGACGGCCGTTTCGTCATGGTATGGGATTCATCAGCAGTGCGCATTCACGACTCCTACACCTAGCAGGATTAGAACACGGGACCTTCGGTATGGTGCGTGAACGCCTAACCATCTGACCACTGGGCCGGCATCCAACGGTGTTAATGTTTAACTCTGATTGATTTACGGATTTTTGCGTGACGTCACCCATTTGTCTTTGGTAGTTACTGCCTACACCCGACAGGGTTGAACTCCATTGGTCTCGTTGGATGCCGGCCCAGTGGTCAGATGGTTAGGCGTTCACGCACAATACCGAAGGTCCCGTGTTCTAATCGTGCGAGGTGCAGGAGTCGTGAATGAGCACTGCTGATGAGTCCCATACCAGGACGAAATGGCTGTCCAGTACTTCCAGGTTTCTAACGGTGGTCTAACAATGATTGATTGATGATTTCAAATGTATAAAATTGTTTTATTTCACTGAACTAAATCATATTCATATTTTGATTGTCTTTCTGAACAAAATCATTGATTTCCTGCTCTAAATCTTACTTGTTTAGTTACAACTATTCTAAATAAGTTGTGTTTTGTTTTTTCTTTGGAAAACCTTTGACATGATAAAATACTACTTTAAAAATATGCGAAGTATTAGGAAAGATATAGCGCAAAAATTAAATCGAATTCGAATTCGTTGTTGTTTTGTTTTAGCAAAAGTAATTAACATTGTTTTCTGCTTTTTTGTAAATGAATTATTCATGACGATTGTATCATTTGGAAAAGCCATTAAGTAATAATAATAATCAATAAAAAAACTGTTTAGTCTAGAGGAGTCCACAAACAACGGGGCCAATCAGTAAATTGTTTGTAATTATGTAAGAAAAGGAAAGCAATCAGTCATAAATTTAGTATGAAACATTTGAGGAAAATAGGAAAAATGTTGGTAAGAAATAAATTTACAAGTAAACAGTAAAATATTTTTAAAAATATTCTCCCTCCTACAGTATGAACTATGTGAGTACGAGTTATACAGTAAATAGGAGATTCGATAGTACAACTATCTAGTTAAGCAGAAACGGCATTCAAATCTGAAATTTAGTGGTTAAAGATAGTGGAGAAAATCTGTAGCTCCAGTGGATAACTGTGATGGAGTTCAGTTCTCTGAGCTGGATGTTTCGGTTGTGAAGTATTCATTGAACACCATCATCAGCACAAGATTTAGATAGAATTGAAATAATCGAAATCCTCCAAGTATGACCCATAGCTTGTTCTGTTAATCTCGATCTTGATCGATTTTGTTGACCTTAAACCTGTGGTTGTTTGCATCTGTATTTTGATTGTATCTTCCTTTGATTTGTTTCTTGATCATATGTTTGCTTATGATTTTTCTGATTTGTTGATCAATCGGGTCAATATCGATGTGTTTATTGATTGCTGATTGACCTGAGTTGAACAATCTAAAGATTAAGCTACAAATTCAAAAAAACTCATGTGAATGAGAAAGCTCGGAAAGACTGATTTTAAATTAGTCCTGTTGAGAAGTTGCAGGAAGAATCTGTGTACATGTAAATAGTTCTTTCATGTCACTTAAGTAATAATACCTCACTATTCAACACTCCACTATCATGTGAATCAAACTTTAGGATCAGATAACTCTACTCACATAAACTACAATCTTACGAGCGTCATAAAAAGTATGCAAGATCCATTTTGAAGGCTTTGTTTGTGAAAATCCCTCCATGTCTACATTTGTAATTAGTTCTTATTGATTCCTTCAGTTATACATTTGGTTAATCTGTTCGATTCTATTTTGAGATGATAATATTTAAATTTTATTATAGTTTCTATTTCTTCTACTTTTACTGGGTTTCTATGTTTCTTTCTGAACTACATTTATGTTGTTTAAGCTGATACTTAGTGATAGCGACAGCCATATTGATTTGTTCCTCTTTTGATTGGATTGCGTTGCTTGCATGGACTTGAATTGTGCATTTTGATTGTGAATTGAAGCACTATACTAGAATTGGAAACACTCTGTGTTATAAAGCAACCAAATATTATCTTTTGAAGGAATCTGATCTATCCAGGAGGGATAAAATATGATTTATCCGCTGTGGATTTGATTAATTGAACAATTGTTTGTGGAATAACTAGGCGGTAATATTTGTTAAGGTAATGAGGTATATTTATATTTATAATGAATATTAGAACCGTTTTTTACAAAATCACTTGTTTCAATTTAAACTTAACAAGACGCGTATCTAAACTACCTAGACAGTTATTCCTCAATCCAAACCTCAGTTTGTATTCTTCAAGGTATCATCAGACATACCTGTTTTTAAAAATAACATCGTTTATACCTTCAGTGTCCTACATATCACAATTCTATGTACTCATTAGTACTAATGTGGTGTGAGCTACTTATAAGTAGTATATGACGTGAGTGTCAACGTAATGTCTGGCAGCAGAAGATGGGGGAAGATCAAGAAAGGAAGAGTGGGAACACAATGGAATTTGTATGAAACGCATGAATAGTGACAATGGATTGATGTTTTGCAACAGGAACAGTCCAGTTCGACAGGATGGACTGATATTTTGCAAATGAACGATTTACGATATGGTTTTCCAATTTTACTGAGTAACTCTGTAATTTTCGTTAAATACAATTCGGTTGCCCCACCTGTGATCTCGTTCACTACACTAACTGCTATATTCATCATACTTCCATTATAACTCAACATGATTGATGTTCATCAAAATATCGAATTAAAAATTTCTAATATTGAATATTGATTGATCAATGATCAAAGTGGATAATAGTTTGATGAGAATTCTAAGCGTTGAAAACAACAATTTTTTTTTGTCGAACAGGTTAACTCACTTCCAAAAATAATTAATAATTCTAAACTTATTATTATTTTTTTATTATAAATTATAGTATGACCTATAATTAAGACAAATAATAAAAAAAAAGTCATTTTATTAAAGAAGGAGGACTTATCTCAGTTATAATAGTGACAAAGAAAATTCAAATCAAATCTATCTAGTAAGGTGTTTCATTTATCCAATAGAATGTTTTTCGTATATAAACATCTGCTTATGCGCTAATCATATAAGATAAAATGATTCGGTTAAAGTTCTTTGTTTCTATCTATCTATCTATCTATCTATCTGTAATAAAGTATAAAGCTATGTATAAAGTAAATTACATAGATTAACATCTTTCTAATCTCAAATTCTTACTATACTACTAATTATTTTCGTTAAATCATAACGTTTCCTGATTGGCTGATAGGTTGCTTTAGGTTGTCAAAATATGAAACTTTTACCGAAATTACAACTGCTTCATTGATCAAATAGTGACCAATGCTTTTGTTTGTGTTACGCTTCAGTGTCGATCAAATCCTGTCTAGTAAGTTGTACTATAGACACCAATCTGAGGGAATTAACATTGCGCGCACTGTTGAGATGTCAAGTAGTTGATAGGAGGAGTCTTGACTTAGTTTTCATCATAACTGACATCTAGCTTCTGTCGTGGACGTTAGATGATACCCAGAACTCTCTTAATAAAGGTCCTCATTATGGATCTAGTTAGCGGAGCTTGGGACAATCGAATTTGAATAGCCTATCGTGTCACTGCATCTGCGCTCCATTTACCGAGTAAGGTGAACTCGTAATAGCATTCAAGCATATCAGTTGACGAGCATATCAGCTTAACAGTCTCAGAAGTATCCAGCTAAGTTATTAGTGCTAAGAATCACTTTCTGTAAGATATTTTAAAATTGATCAATCGCATAGATTTATCAATCAAATTTAAATCAAAAATAAATACACATTAGTGAAATTGATGCGCTGTATTTAAATTTCAAATAACATTATAACACTATAAATAGAATAAATAAATATTTTTTTAAAATAACTTTTACTAAATTGAGATTTTTTAAAAAACGCATTTTATTATTTTACCGTATATTAATTAAAATGGACGAAAAAAAACAGTTAACGAAGTTGATTGACATGAAAACAAAAAAATTACCAAATGAATTTATCAAATAAATTTTTAGGGTTTGTGGTTTATTTGTTTGTGCTATGCACAAAAAAGTGCATTTTATTGATCAAAGTTTGCATTGCACTAACGTAAATATAAATAAACAAGTAAATAAAGTTTACTTGTATATCGTTAATCCTAGGAGGTTTGGAGTATACACAATATTGACCGGTAATTGATAAATAGTAGGTGACTGGTTTACAATTCAAATATTTAGTTCATTTTGATTTGTATTCTGTCAATTAAAAAAACCGTCTTAATTAGAAGAAAAAATTACGATGTTTAAACGGTTTTCAGGCAGAGTTTTGGAGGTTTTGTGTTTTTTTTCACATTTGAATTCATCAATCAATCAGTCATTGTTAGACCAACATTAGAGACCAAAGTCAAATGGGTGAGGTCACGCAAAAATCCCTAGATCAATCAGAGTTAGACATTAACACCGTCGGATGCCGGCCAGCACAGTGGTCTGATGGTTAGGTGTTCGCGTACAATACCGAAGGTCCCGTGTTCGAATCCTGTGAGATGCAGGAGTCGTGGATGCGCACTGCCACTGATGAGTCCCATACCAGGACGAAACGGCCGTCCAGTGCTTCCAGGTTTCTAATGTTGGTCTAACAATGATTGATTGATGATTTCAAATTTAAGAGGTTGTTTGAAAAAACATCCTTCTGTATATTAATTTACACAAAAAAGAGAGAGAAAGCGATCAATACGAGGAGTTCAATTTAAATTTTGTAATAATTTTTGCACAGTTCAAATGCTAAAATTAAAAACAGTTGAATTTTCTACAAATGTCAATCAGATAATTTTAACAAAAGAATTAAAAACTACATTCATTTGATTAGAGGTCATTTGAAGTGAATAGTAGTTAGTTTCAGAACAAGGACAAGTGAAGATAATAATGATACTTGTTAAAAACAACCGATCATAAGTACAAGCATCAAAATGAACAAATTCAATGATTTTTGTAGAATAAACAGCTAGCTTAATTTTGTATGAGGTAGGTGTTGATGCTATTATTAAAAAGACGAAAAGTTCCAGCTAAAAAGTTTTTCATTTCAGCATCAACATTTTAGTTGTTGATCGACAAACAAATCTACAGTGATCCAACCTATCAATCAATCAGAAAAATCATAAGCCAACATAAAAACAAATCAAAGGAGGATATAGTCAAACTAAAGGTACAAACAACGACAGGTTCAAGGTCAACAAAACAACCAATCAAGATCGAGATTAACAGAACAAGCAACGGGTCAAACGTGGAGCAATTCGAATACTACTTTACTTCTGCTTTCTGAAGTTTGTGCTGCTGCTAACGATGTTGTTCAAAAGCAGAACAATGAAATCTTCACAACCCAAAACAACCAGCTCAGAGAAAAAAAACTCCACCATAAATGTCTTATCTAGTTCTCTTTTTACAATTGTCATTCAGTGGTTTGTCACATGTTTAAATTTTGCTAGTCCTATAAGAATCAATTTTGAATGCCTGTCAAATGTCATAATTTCTAATAGTCTCTTGAATATTTAAAAAGAACACACCAAGAAAATAGAATATTTAGACGTTAAACTTTAGGTATTTCAAGTTTGCAATGTTTAGTCTCTTGTTATTACTTCTTAAGTATCAATCATTTGACAATTTTTCAAAAGAAAAAAGAAAGCTCCAGCGTTTATATGTTTCTATTGAATTAATATAATTATTATTGATAATTTTGTTCAATTGTCACGAGGATATAAAACGTCAGTATGATCAATTATCAATGATGCCTTAGTTGGTTGAATAAGTGATGAGATGCAAATTATGCAAATCATTTATATTTAAGAAACTTTTATTTTGTATAAAAATATTTTCAATCTATAATGTATTTGTTAAATTAATTTGTGAAAAAAAAGAATATGAATCAAGTTTTATGTATTTCAGTCTAAGAAAAATTAGTCAGCAGTTCAGAAAATATTTACAATAATTGTTTTCATCTGACGATTGTATTTTGATTATGACTGATTTCCGGTCTATGCATCTGTGTTTACCTGCTTGGTGTCGAAGATATGACTGAAATAAGAAGTTTGTAAAATTCTTTCCAGTTTGGGATTAATCTTAAATGATTAGTCCTTTTGATAAATTTACGTAGTCCAATAAGATAGAATTCATTTTCTCATGGCACTTGGAACCTTCAAAGCAAAAGGAAAAGAGAAAGGCCAAGGAACACATTACGCCGAGAAATAGAGAAAGACATGAGAAGAATGAACAAACATTGGACAGAATTGGAAAGGAAAGCCCAGGAAAGAGTTGCTTGGAGAAAACTGGTGGGCGGCCTGTACTCCATTGGGGGGTAACAGGCGTAAGTAAGTAAGTAAGTACTACCTGAAACTGATATCACTACAATGGCTTAGAATATTTAATGAACAGTGTTACAGATTAACTGAAATTAACAATTTAAACAAAGTAAAAACGATAGTATTAGTTTTCACTTCAACTAAATACAAACTAGTAGGTTGAATTGTTTTGATAATATTAACATAGTTTTGAATTGTTAAGAAATAAATTATTTATCAGTTTAGTGAATGTTGTTGTTTTAAATGTAAATGAAGTTAAATGTTAAATTTTTAACAGGAAATTTAAAAACAAATAGATTTTGAATATTTAAAATGAATCTTGAATGTTGTTGAAAAAAAAGAGTATTCTTAGCTACACCCATTAGGTTTTGGTCGTAATTCATTTGAAAAAAAATACAAACTAATAGAAAGGTAAAAATGTTTGGTTATTAATATTGTTTGAGAACCAAACGCAATAAAAATGAATTCATGTTATTCTGCTCTTCAAATCTGGGGTGATTATTGGGGATTTGAGTTTCAGTCAAAATAGAAACGTTAAGGTGTGGTTACATCGATTTGACCTCTTAAGGATCGTCTTTTTGATTATTAAATCAATCATAAAGATTGAATTTTAAAACAAACTCTTTCCTCTGATTTATTGAACTAAAACGGTTGAATGGGTCATTTATTCCAGAAATCAAATCGTTAAACAACTGTAAAGACATTTTGCATTGTAGAATAATGGAGACGGTTGTTTTACATTGAAATTTGAGTGAATCAAGGGTGAAGTTGCCCAAAATCTTTAGAATAATCATAGTAAGACATTAGCACAGTTGGATACCGGCTTGGTGGTCCAGAGTTTAAGCGTTTGCGTGCAAGACCCAGCGTCCTGGATTCGAATCCTGTGAGTAGTAGGAATCATAGATGCGCAGTGCTGATAAGTCCCTTACCAGAACAAAACAGCCATCCAATGATTCCAGGTTTCTGATGGTGGTCTAACAATGAATGATTCAAATTATAATGAAAAGGCTTGAAAATTTAATAGGTACTCACTTACAGGAGGCATAATTATAAATTAAAAGGAAACTGACATCTGGTTTATTTAAATATTATTCAACTGAATATTATGATGATGACGATGAGATATTCATTGAATGACACAATTCATTAAAGGTCAAATATGTCACATGACATTGTATTTTTTGTTCATTGAATTTGATAACTTGAATCATAAGGACAAAATCTATAAGATAGTTGAAATTCTATTGGTCTTTGTAAATGTACCTTTAATTGACTAGCAATCATACTATGACTTATGAAAACATTTAATATCAGTTGAATAAACGATGACAATTCCAAAAAGATATAGAAATCTCAATGGATTCCTAAAGAATTCAAACCTAACTGCACATTTATGATTTCAGATAAGTTAATGCAAATTATAGCTAACAGAATACAGTATTTGAACTCATTAATCAATCATTGTTAGACCACCATTAGAAACCTGGAAGCACTGGACGGCCGTTTCGTGAGGAAATTCTCGAAGTTCTAGTGAGAAGACGTGACCAGTGGAGTTCAACCCTGTCGGGTGTAGGCAGTAACTAACAAAGGCGAGTGGATGTGGTCGTGCGAAATCCCTAGATCAATCAGAGTTAGACATGAACACCGCTGGATGCCGACCCAGTGGTCCAGAAGTTAGGTGTTCGCGCACAATACCGAAAGTTCCGTGTTCTAATCCTGCTAGGTGTAGGAGTCGTGAATGCGCACTGCTGATAAGTCCCATAACAGGATGAAACGGCCGTCCAGTGTACTCAGGTTTCTAATAGTGGTCTAACAATGATTGATTGATGATTTCAAATCTGTAACAAAACATTAATCTCCATAACTCTAATTAAGAATACAGTATGACTCATTGAATTTGTTTTTGGTGATCATATTTTCAATTCAAAAATGTAAATACATGAATTTCATACGGTATTGAATGTTGAATTCAACATAATTTATTCAAAATATCACTGTATAAGTTGATAAATATGAATATGTTAATCTTCTTTCACCGTTAATTTAACCTCAATCGTATATGACAATGAACAATAAATACTTGAATTAAATAATTTCGTGTTATGCTTAAAGACAAGAGGACATTCAAGTGTGTACACAATGAAATATTACATCATACTTATTTATTCTACATGAAAGCGAAATGTTTGCTTTTGATTCAGTTACTTATATCAACTAACACCAAATGGTAGATACAGATTGATTTTTAATCAAAATGCATAAAAAACTATCATTCTAATAAATAATTCATTGAAATGAATAAAAATCGATTGAAAATTCACTTGAATAATCAGTGCTAGTTAATTCATTGGATAAGATTAGTTAGTATGCTTGAATTAACTAATCTTTTAGAACCTGTCCGTCCATATTGGAAATTTTAAATCTACTAATTAAACATCCGTAATCAATTTAGTGGGTATGCACTGAGTATACTAAAGGTTTACTTCTCAACGAAAAACTACTACCTGTTGGGGACGTTAGATTCCTAGAGCTCGCTTGATGAATTTTGGATTTTATTGATGGGCTGATCAGTTGACCTTGAGATCACATTCCCCACTAGGAAAATCTTCGGCTGTGGTTGATTGATGTATTATTTCTGTGTGCTGTTTTTGTGGCTCTCCCAAGGACGTTTCTATGATGTACAAATAAATGCGATTTGTGTGATTGACAACAATGTATGTACCTGCTGGGTGTTTGTAGAATATACTTTCTATGCCATATCAAGACTTCTTGATATAATTAGCTGGGCCGAGGCCAACGGATTAGAATAGCCCCCACTCTGTCACTGTGATTATTGTTTCGTTCTCGTTTATCGACTAAGGTGAACTCGTAATAGTTTCAAGCAAATCAAATGACGAGCATAACACTACTATAAATATTTTATGTGTAATTTAAAACTTAAATAGCACTTCTTTTTTTTAGAAAAAAGAGAATATAAATCAACCAAGATTAAGTAGTAAATGAACAAATAACTTAAAACAGAATTTATTTTCTGTATATTAGAATTTCCACATCAAATACTTTTTAGATACTGTTATAATGCTGCTATGTAAAGCTATTCGAAATCCTACCGACTGACCAAAATTCCGATAATTCACTACGACCCCAACTGCTGTTCCTAAATCTCTAATATATCAGAACACAAAACCGTCAGATCAAGTTGTTTATGAGGTCGAGTACAGAAGGAAGGAATAATAAGCTTTACAGATAATGCATATTTATATAGTTAGGTCGAATAGGCAGCAACATTGAAGTCTGTGACGTTGACAGTTAGGACGACCATAATATTGACCAGTAAGGAATTGACCAATAGAATAAGACTTCCAAAAATAATTCTCTTAGGATAGTTGATGAATATCCTAACAGATACATCATATATAGTAATTCAACTCGTTTTTTAAAATTTTCACAGCGTTTTTTAAAAACTTTTTATAATCCTTATACATCGATTAATATCAACTCAGAATCAAGTAAAATTAAACGACAGATATTTGCGCAAGATTTTATGAATATCGTAAACGCCTTCGTAAAAGTTTTTATTGATGATGAATCATCCTTTAATTGGTATTTGAGAACTTTGGGAAGAACTACAAGGGAAAAAGCCAGCAAGTGCCATGGTTCCGTCAACACGTGGAACTAATGTAAGTTTGAATATCCACAATAACAGAAAATGAAGTTCTTTTTGCTAAAATATTTTTTGGTTCAATGAACTCCGATAAGTTCATTCATCTTCTTTTTGATCAGTTGATTGAAAGATGTAATCAAAAATCAATTTTTTAAGAATTGCATTTTTATCCTTGATAATAATGCACAGATCCACGTCTCCATTATTACCAAACCTTTTTTTGATGAAAAGGGAGTAAAGGTTATGTTTTTGTCCCCTTATAGTTATATGCTTAATCCAATTGAATTTGCATTTTCAAAAATTAAATCCATTATATATAAGAAGATCACTGGCAAGCGGCGATTTAATGAATCATTTACAAATCTTATATATCCATATTAAATTCTGTAAATCAATTAACCACAAATGATTTATACAAAGTTATTCGAGGCAAATACGTTGCAATTGTTTATAAGAAGCGATTGCTAAAGAAGATTTTAATTTAAAAAATATAGTATTCTTTTTATTTTTTAGAAGAAAAACATTTTAAAAAAAGCTGTGAAAATTTTAAAAAACGAGTTGAAATACTTTAAATAATGAAAAGAATCAATCACATCGATAAATAATACAGTAATGATAATAATACTGTTGAACTAGTGAATTCACTCTATGAAATCCTAGTTATTAGATCTTTATCTGATCTTTAGCATGTAATATGTTGTCGATTTGAAAGAGTTGAAATTTCTCATTTAGACTTTTGATAACCAAACATTCTAATATTATTCTTAACAAAAAATTTGGAACTATTAGTGTCATTCGAATTTTGGGAATACTTTGATAATGCTGTCGATCAGTCAGTCAGTTACAACGCTGAACTTCGTACGTACGTACGTACATTAGCACACAGAGATCAAATTGTCAATTCAAATTCTACAGTGGTAGAGGTAGTAGAATTATTAGCCGTGACGGGGGAGATTAGGGCTGGAAGTATAATTCAATAAGATAAATCTAGAAATAGAAAGACTGAGTTGCAGAATCGCAGAATTCAGAAGATTAGAATTTCAGAGAACACAAAGAATGGATGTATCTGCATTATTGCAAACGATAAATGTAGATGCTACATACAAAGTAGGTAGTATGCAGCGCAGCATCGCCTAGAAGTTGCTACGATATAAAAGTGTCTAGCGATCAAAGTATATTGAAGATTAGAAGAGATATGAGAGAGGATAGTTAAAAATCTGCTTGTAATACGTTTGAATGCTTAAAGACTATGTACATATTTTGTACAAAAAGAAAACGCTGTGTCTTCTCTAAATATATTCCATCCAATCTTCACTTCTTCATACGTTCGTTACACATAAGTATGAATCAGAAATAAACTATGTGCGAAATTCTTCTCGATACTTATCAATATATCGTTGTTCCACGTCAAATAAATAGATTTCCAATAACTTATACACATATATACAAATATTATCCGTGCCTAGATTTCATGTATATTAACCAACCGTCCTAGAAACTTTTCACATTGATTATAATCAATTCTATGACATAATAAATTCATTAACAAGTTGTTTTTTTTAAAAAAATAGTCAATTTATTGATTAATCAATAAATATACTAGTGAAAATAAATAAACAAAAAATATACCAAGTGTCAATAATTATTAAAATTTCACTAAATAGGTGTAGAAATAATGGAAATTTTTTTATTTAATTGAAGTGAATCCATTTATTAGTTTTATATTTAGGGATTGGGAATTACCTGGAATTACCAGGAATGATTGGATATCTATCTATCTATCTATCTCTGAGAGCATTGTTAAGGTGAACAATTAACCTATAAACCATGGAGTGGTTAATTTAAAAAAAGAAAGTAATTGTCAGATTCTTAGTTAAAACTCATTTAGTAGTGTAGTAGTTCACTCATGTTTGTACTGATAAAAACTACAGAAAACGATGATTTGAAATACTATAAATTGATTGCATTTTTAGAAATCTTTACTACTACTGCAATTGTAACTCAGTAGTTTCTGATTTTTAATGATTTTCAACATTTGATGTACAACTACAGAATTTAGGAATCTCAAAAAGAAACCTGTCGATTAAAAAAGTATCTCTTTTTGACTTTTTTCCTTGATAAAATGACTTAAATTCACTCGCTTTTAAGTAAATCCAACCTATGACTTTTGAACATAAAGACATATTGTGGTGCGCGCTACTTATAAGTAGTATATGACGCGAGTGTAAACGTAATGTCTGGCAGCAGAAGATGGGGGAAGATCAAGAAAGGAAGAGTGGGAACACAATGGAATTTGTATAAAACGCATGAATAGTGAAATGTCAGACAATGGATTGATGATGGATTGAAGATTTGCAAATTAACTGTTTACGATATGGTTTTCCTACTTTACGGAGTAACTCTGTAATTTTCGTTAAATAGAATTCGGTTGCCCTCACCTGTGTTCTCCTTCACTGTTCACTGAACTGACCAAAACAACTCGACAATAATATTTTGATATAAAAAGTGTTATTTAGTTGAAGACATTGTAGTAAACATACAGTGTAATACTGTTTGAAAACAAGTGATATCTATTATGACTAGATAGGCCTCAAGTTCTAATCAATTCGGTGTTTTCAAATAGAGTTTGAATAGCACTTGAAGCATAAGCAGTAAGATATGAGTACATTTGATTGACAAATTATAAACAGGTATGAAATGTACAACTTCTATCCGAAGTTTGAGCTAATGATGTTGTTCAGAAGAACAATAAAAGCTCCACAACAGAAACATCCAGCTCAGAGAACGAAACACCATAACAACTCAAATGTTGTCGTTAGGAAACGAGTTCTAGGTAGGGATGGCAAATCAATAGATGAAGTAGTGAAACTTCATCGGTTGGGGTGGTTGGGACATGTGTTACGTATGCCTAACATACCGACTGCCACGACGTGCTATGTTTTGTGGAGTAAGTTGGGAGAAAGTTAGGGGCGTCCAGAACAAAACATGGCAGAAATCCATGAAGTCACTGACAAGTGGCCTGAGTCATGTTGGTAGATGTCAACTACCTGGTTTGGGTCTGCGAGACGTTGCTAACCGATGGTTAGAGTCCTTGAACTACATGGCTCAAAATTGTTTCCAGTGGCGCAGGTGCATCCACTCGTTGTGTGCTTTTTATTTCTAACCTTCTGAATTCCTCATCATCTCTATCTTTCTCTTTCTAACTTTATCTCACTGAATTATACCCTAATCTTCTCCATTACTGTTAATACTTCTACTATCTCTACCACTATTGGATTTGAACTGACAGTTGCGTCTCTGTGCTGATGTGGTATGGCAACCTGAACTGATGTACTTACGTACGAAGTTCTGCGTTGTATCTGTCTGTCTGTCAAATTCTAAAAAAAATTATACATAAGAAAATCGATTGTTTAAAATTGAGAGATTATGTCTATATATAGAGAGAGATTGTATACTTTAATTAAATGAAATAGTTTTTGGAACAATGAATACCATTGTTTCATTTGTTATTATTGATTAAATTTGATGTTTATTCAGTGGATTATTCAAATGAACTGTTTTTTATTAAAGCAGTTAGACCTTTTGAAGAGCGGAACTAACTGAATTCAAGCATAGTCATTGACTTAAACTTACCATAACATAATACAGAACCGTTGTAATTCACCATTTGCGTATTTTAAAGCTCCAATGCAACATCCCACGGCCTCATTGGTGTAGGTATAGCATCGAGTTTGAAAGCAGTACTAGCTCTTTTGGCTGGAATTTCGGTAGATAGTCGTTTGTGTGTGCAGTTCAACTAAATGGGAAAATAAGAACTCACTTCTTCGTTGTTTCTTCATTTGCTCCCACTGATTGCAGCTCAGATAAAGTAAAAGACGAACTGTATTGGAAGCTTTCAAACATTCTTCAAAAAGCTAAGTGCTTTGGCATAGTAATTGTAGCTGATGACTTTAATACTCAGGTAGGTAGACTATACGAAACTGGAGGACGCCTGGGTGGATCTAATAGCTCGATGGCTTGTCGAACGGATAATGAAGAGAGAGCAGCAAGACTTGAGAGATTGGCCGATATTTTCAAGGATGGTGGTCAGGTTTTAGCAGTCAGATTAACTGAGATCTACGTCAGAATCAGGACGTTATTCCATCTAACTAGTCTCAATCCCTGATTGTCCCAATCTATGAGAAGGAGCATAAGTCCTCTTTTGAAAATCACTGAGGAATCAGTTCAACTAATATAGAGTCTAAAATATCAGCTACAATAATACTTTGACGCCTAAATAGAGCTCGTGAATAGAAAACTCAAGAAGACCAGGCTGGTTTCAGACCTAGACGTAGAGGATGTACAGACCAGATATTCACATTTTGACTGGTCCTAGAACACAGACACACTTCTTGACTATCGACAATAGTTGTATTTTTTTAACCTAAAGGTAAAGTTTGGTTCTGTTAATCATGAGGTTCTGTGGCAGTGTCTGTCATTAAAAGGTTTATCAAAGAAAAAGTTTGACAACATTTTTCAGCCTCTATACTGGAACAATACGATTCTAGTCAAATATTATAGCGAACTGTCGTTGGAACTGATTACTTCAAATGGTGTTCGTCAGGGCTACCCATTTCATCTTTTCTTATTACACTTCGTCATTCATACTTCCATCGTCCGACTCTTCAGTTGACTTTCTTCCAGGAGAGTCAATTGTTGACCTAGGTTAAGCCGACGACACAGTTCTATTTGGTGAAGATACTGACAAAATGCAGAGTCTTCTGACTACCATAAGCAACAATGCAAGTATGTTTGGAATGCGGTTCTCCCCCTGGAAATGCAAAATGTCGCTTCAGTATTGGCTTGCGTCGTCACCTGAACTAGTGATAGGGATTGAAGTAGTTGAGCGCGCCGGCAGCTTCACTTATCTCAAGAGTCTCATCAGTGCTGATGGCTTGGTGTGTGACTAAATTTCAGCACGGATACAGAAGGCTCGATCGGCTTTTGCCAACTTGCGTCAGCTATGGCTTGGGCGAAATACCCATTAGCTTACGAAAGGACGAGTGTACTGCGCAGCAGTTCGCCCTGTCCCACTTTATGACCACTGAGAATAGGGGATATCCGTAGGTTAGCAGCATTCGATCGAGGCATCGCTCGTATATTCTGGGACCACCAAGTAAGCAATGCTGTTGTTAGAAATAGGGTACTAGATAATTATGACAAAACTACTGATGAATCTTCATCACTTGAGGTAACTGGGAACGACGATGTAGGTGTAGGCTAGAGGAAAACTAGGGGCACCCACACTAAAACACCACACAAATGCATGAAATCACTGAAAAGTAGATTGAGCCATGTTGGTAGATGTATACCACCTAATTGGAGTCCTGTGGTTAAAGACTTTGTGTGATATGGCTCCAAATTGTTTTTAATCGCGCAGATGCATTCAATTCTCTGTAATCCCTGAATTCAAAGCTTCTGAATTCTCAATTTTTACTTTTCTAATTTCATCGATCTGTACTTTTTCATTCACCATTAAGTCTGTAACAGTCCTTGAGCAAAACAATGGTTTTATTTTTAAAAAAACTAGGATTATCGCAATTAGAGAACAACAAAAAAGTATCTTTTTTCACGCATCATTGCATAGTGAAATATATAATATCACATAACTAGAATCGGATGAATAATTTCTGATATAACGAGTATATTTGGATAACTAACATTTTTATCCACTGTACGACTCTATAAATGCATGACCGGGTTTAACGATTCATGAATAAAATAGCGATCCAAAGTAAGTGGCATGCTATATTTTATCCAACTCGATTAATTACAGCAAGCCATCACACACAATGAATGAGTCTAGAGTAGAAACCTATGGTGAGGTAATGATATCATATCTTTCATAGTCTGTCAATTATAGGCTGTGCCTGTCTGTCTGTCAACGCTCAATGACCAATCACATTTTCTTTGCACACCGGTGTCGGAACCACTCACATAGATATTCTTTCAAGGAACACAAATATGTGAGTGTAAAATATATATAACAATAAAAGTGTTGTTTTTATTGCATGAATTTATAACATTCATTATTTATTCAGTTCATTTTTTTGGTTTTTTGAATTAAACATTTTATTGATGTGCCCCATCACACATGTTTTTGTTTTTTCTTGCTATAATATTCAATAAGTAGTATTGAACTAGATTTTGTAAAACAAAAAAATACAACAGCTAAAAACGATTGATTTCTTATAGAATCTAGAAAATTGTTGCACTTGTATACTATAGATATAAGTAGCATATCAGATCACATTAAACTTGATTATTTTATTAAAGTTAAAATTATCAGAACTAATTGATTTATTTGTAAAATAAAAATCACATTTTTTGAAACCATGAATCGATCAATGTTAGACCACCATTATAAACCTGGAAGCACTGGACGGCCGTTTCGTCCTAGTATGGGACTCCTCAACAGGGCGCATCCACGACTACTGCATCCCGCAGGATTCAAACCTAGGACCTTCGGTATTCATATAAAAAAAAGAATAAAGAATGAATTCCAACTTATTAAAGATTTAAACAAAATTTAGTGAGTTGGTGGTAATTTGTGTTTCAGGTGTTTCAAGCAATATCATCTTATAGTGTTCATTGCTTATAATGAGGTTTATGAGTAGTATGGATTTACGGGCAAAGTGAAGCATGCATGACGTAATCAGTGTGATTTGAAGAATAGATGTGTTTTTGAAAATAGATGTTTTATTATGATAAGTTGTACATAATTTAGGTTGCTTACTCTCACCCTTTCTCTTTCTCCTGGTCATCGACTGGATTATGAAGACGTCGACATCTGGAGGGAAGCACAGTATTCAGTTTACAGTTAGGACGCAGCTGGACGATCTGGACTTCGCAGATGACCTGGCTCTTTTATCGCACACGCAACGACAAATGCAAGAGAAGACGACCAGTGTAGCAGCAGCCTCTGCAGATACAAATGTCAAGACAGTTCTACTCTATGGAGCGGAAACTTGGAGAACTACCAAAGCCATCATCCACAAGATACAAGTGTTTATTAACAGTTGTCTACGCAAAATACTTCGTATTCGTTGGCCAGACACCATCAGCAAC
The DNA here is from genome assembly GCA_944470395.2 of Schistosoma turkestanicum. Taxonomy (NCBI): domain Eukaryota; kingdom Metazoa; phylum Platyhelminthes; class Trematoda; order Strigeidida; family Schistosomatidae; genus Schistosoma; species Schistosoma turkestanicum. The sequence continues at coordinate 35,457,541 of OX103972.1, read as the reverse complement.
AACCTACTGTGGGAGAGAACAAACCAGATTCCAATGGAGGAGGAGGAAATCAGGAAGAAGTGGAAGTGGATAGGACACACACTGCGAAAAGCACCTAACTGCGTCACAAGACAAGCCCTCACATGGAACCCTCAAGGCAAAAAGAAAAGAGGAAGGCCAAGGAACACATTACGCCGAGAAATAGAGAAAGATATGAGAAGAATGAACAAAAACTGGACAGAACTGGAGAGGGAAGCCCAGGACAGAGTTGGCTGGAGAAAACTGGTGGGCGGCCTGTGCTCCATTTGGGGTTAACAGGCGTAAGTTAGTAAGTAAGTACATAATTTAGCTTGTAAACTGTGTCTTCTCCCGATAAATCGCTTATTCCATTCCGGTCTTACCGTCTTCATTTATCACAATATGAAATAGGCGGTGATTTGTGTTAATATAAAATACCATCTCTGATTAGATTAGAATGAATAATGATATTGACTAGTTAAAATTAATTTTTAGAATGAGTTAATGGGATTAGTTTAAAAATAGTTCTTGATTATATTTTCTGAGCTAATGAAATGTACTTATCTCAAAGAAGCTCTAATTTATATACTTATTAACTGATCATAAACCAGAGTATTTATAGCATCAATTCAGAGAAAATATATACCGCTGATTTGTGTTTGATTTTGTAGTGAAGCATTCTGTGAGTTTTAATCTATTTGAGAGTTAATGATACCTTTTCAGCAGTTAAAAATGAACTTAAATAAAACAGACAGTGAACTTTTGACCTAAATGTTTGGAAGCCATACATTTAAGAAAAAAGTATGGAATGTCGAACGATTTTGTAACATCTTTCTATACAAAGAAAACTGGTTGTTGATGAGAAATCACTTGTAAACAATACAGTGATTATGATCTCAAAAGAAATAAATTAAGTTAAGCGCCGTAAGAAAACATCACTTTAAACTACAATCAAGTTTCTAATGTTTCCCGTAAAACTACATTTTATTATCGAAATTAATAAACAACAATAAATCGTCGAGTAGTAGGTTGGAAAAAAGCTAGGGGCAGCCAAACTTAAACAGCACAAATTCATGAAGTCACTGACAACTGGACTGAATCATGTTGGTAGGTGTCGACTACCTGATTGGGGTCCGCGGGATGATAGTAACCAATGACTAGACACTTTGAACGTTATAGCTCGAAATCGTTTGCAATGGCGCAGGTGCATTCATTCTTTGTGTTCTCTGAAATTCTAACCTTCTGAATTCTTCATCACCTCTATCTTTTTCTAGAGTTACCTCACTGAACTATACTTTTTGAATAATATTTTCGAACGTTAATCTTCTCCATAACCGCTAATACTTCTACAATCTCTACCACTATGGGATTTGAATTGACAAATGTGTCTCAGTGTGCTAATGTGGTATGGCAACATGAACTGATGCAATTGCGCACGAAGTTCTACGTTGTAACCGACTGAAATAAAACTACATTTTATTATCGAAATTAATAAAATAAATATGAATTGATTAGGGAAACCAGAGATAGAGGCAATAAATTTTCTTAATTTCACATTCTTACATTATCTAACAATTCATGTCCTTTGCTAACGCCTATTTTGTTGTCCATAAACTACTACTAATACAACTAACTATTCAAATGCAAACACTCTATTGACATGATTCTTCAATATTTTTTTTTTCAATGAAACACATGAATAAACACATACAATCTTATCCTGTGTTCTGTTCCCGGAGCCACAGCAGAATACCGAATGACTACAACTGGCCTGTATTACTTACTTACTTACTTACGCCTGTTATCCCCAATGGAGCATAGGCCGCTCACCAGTTTTCTCCAACCAACTCTGTCCTGGGCTTCCCTCTTCAGTTCTGTCCAATGTTTGTTCATTCCTCTCATATCTTTCTCTATTTATCGACGTAATGTGTTCCTTGGCCTTCCTCTTTTCCTTTCACCTTGAGGGTTCCATGTGAGGGCTTGTCTCGTGACACAGTTAGGTGCTTTACGTAGTGTGTGTCCTATCCACTTCCACCGGAACTGGCCTGTATAGAATTATTTTTTTTTACATCCTATATAAGCCCATTGTTTTTTGTTACATGAAATAAATCATTTTCAATTAACTGACCCTAACACAATGACAACCTTTCAACTATATTTCACATGTACAATCGCTGTTAACTATGTATCAATAGAGACAAGGAATATACTAATAATAATAAATACGTATTCATTGCATAAATTACTAAGATATATTGCATATTTTCTTATAATAATAATAATAATAATTGGTCATATTAGTTAGTATAATAATAATAAACCACTTTTTCTATTATTATTTTTTTTTATAATAGTCACCATAAATTTTCTCTTCAAAACCAAAAAAAAAATAGGTAGGTGTATACAAGTTGAATGAGAAATATTTCAAGTAAATGGTATCTTTATAATAGTCGAAGTAGTTAGTAGTAGGAGTAGTAGTATTAGTAATAGTACAATATATGGATACTATTAGGAATAATAGTAATAATGATAATAATAATAATAATAATAGTAATAAGAATGAATGAATGAATGAATGAATAGAATTCTATGAGTATTTATGATACTGATGATAATTTATTAGTAATAGTAATAATTCTAACAATATTAATATTTTGTCTTTCTTTCTCTACATACACACTGAAATGAAAATACACTGAGGTAAGAGAGAGATAAGAGAGAGAGAGTAGTGAACAAAGATATACAAATTACAAACAAAGTAATAACTGAAACAGCATCAATACAAACCAGAACAATAAACTCCACAACACAACATGGAAAATGTGAATGGACAAAAACTTCACTAACGACGACGATAACACACACACACACAAACGGAAACAACAACAATAACGACAACAACTGATAACAAGGCAAAAACAATTGACAGTTCACTAGGGTGAACACACACCCAGACACACAAAGGAAAAATAATACGAGTTTTTTTTAAATGAATCTATGATACACTTATATTTATATTTATTAAGCTTTTTCACAGTGAAACGAACCAACCAACCAACAAGAGAAACAAGCAATAACTATGAACAGCTTGATTGGTTATCATCAAATGACAGACAATGTATATGTAGGCATTAAGATGAATTTAATTACAAATGATTTAATTCCGAAAAAAATGAAAAATTTTTTTTGTTTATTTCGGTTTGCTATTTTTTTTTTGTAATGAATCGAAAAAAATCACTTTCGGTACTACTACTACTACTATTACTACTACTAATATGTATTTGTTGAACAACAAAATAATGACAAAATGTGTATGACGATGTGATGTCAAAATAAAAAATCATAAATAAATTAACTTTTTGAACAGGAGGAATAAACAGGGCGAGAAAAAAAATGGTACAGTTGAAGAGGATGATGCAAAACGCATTAAATGTTGACTGATAATGATGCTTCATAACACCAAGAAGGTGAATGGTTAGTTTAAGAAAAGTAGAAGAAGAGAGATGAACATTAAAAGAAAAATTCAAAAACAATCAACAACAACAACAACATACTACTTACTACAAAATATAATGAATCATAGTTGTGTACGTTGAATATACGGAAAATAGGAGAGAATTACAGTGGTTTAACGAAGAGATATTAACATAATTACAATTTTATTGACAAGTATAAGGTGTGGAGAGGGGAGCGGGGCGGGGTGGGATAGTAAAACATGAAACTAGAATAAATGGAGGGAGAGAGAGATAGAGACAACTGTTCTCCTAAACATAAATGTACATTACATAGACGTAAACATATCTATCTATCTATGCGTGTGTATATGTATAATTACACCTAATGAAAACTACAATGATAACAACAGAAAAATAAAATAGATTGAGTCTTTTTTGGAAAATAAACATTTATTCTTATAAAGAATATGCATATAATATCCATGAGTATAATAGTACTACTAGTATTCATAGATGTGATCTTATCGATGAGTTCACGTTATCCAATTGTACGAAGCATTCAATCGAGCTCATCATGTACTGACAGAATGGCAGCTCTTTTGTGGTAAAATAAACATAAGTTTGTTTGTTTTTTGGAGGATGGTGAGGGTGGGGGTTGGAATAATATGCATATTCATAAATAAGTCTGTATGTATGTATATCACATATTGTGCGTGCATTAATGTGTGTGTCTGTGTGTGTGTGAGAGAGGATTTCAAAGAGAACGGAGCAAAACACACAAAAAAAATATGAACAGCAGAAACAATTGAATGAATCAATTTAAGCATAATGAATTCTAGAAATATTTTGAGCACCTTGATCAACAACAATCACATCTCGACAATTTGACAAACTAACTAAACCAGCCAATCGTCGAAATGGTGGATCAACTTCAAGTAAATATGGTTTGAAAAGGTATCGATTACGATTTAAAGGACAAAAAATTGCACAAGTATGCGTTTGCAAGTTTGAGTCGACTATAGAGAAACGGGTGTTATGGGTGGTGTTGCTACTACCACTAGGGACATTAGAGGTGGTAGAAGTAGTAGCAGTAGTAGTATTCGAGATTGTATCATTATTACTACTATTAGTATTGTCATCCACTTCGCGAACAGATTGTCGACAACTGGAAGTCCATAATGCTTCAGGCCAAACGACAACACCAGAACGTTGTCTATCGGAATAAGTTGCTAAGATACATCTGCCTAGTTTATCAGTTAGATTATTATTATTATTAGAAGAAGGAGATTCAGTTGGTACAGTGCTGAATGACACACCACCGAACTGGCCACGTGATGAAGGAATTCGTGACTTAGATGGACCACTTGGATGACGAGTTTCAGATAAGCTTAAAGAATCAGGATTGACACTTTCTGAATCTGGATTATTCAATGCATTAAAATACGAAGTATCCAATGAAGCTCTTGATGGTAGAGTTGAAATACGAGTACGGAAATGATCATCACCTGGTTGACTTGGAGGCAATAAATCAGAAAGGAAATGTCCATCTGATGAAAATATCTAAAACAAAATGAAGATGAACATGTTGCATAAAAAATTCATAAGGTCATTTTAATTTACAATGTCTATTTTGGAAGTGCAATCTTAAAAGAAAGAACATAATGATAATATCACATTATGCGAACAGCTTACATTCTCTATAAACTAATAACCACATGGCAAACTAATACTTGAAAAATCAAATCAAGAAATTGTATAAGTAAAATTAACAAAGCTGAGGTTCTACAATGTTGTTGGGGACCTTAGATCCCCAGTGTGACTAAAGAACAAACCATGTTCCTTGGACAGAAGCGCGAGTGGTTAGAAGAGTTGGCTTATTATGTACGAAGTGGAGGTAGGATGCGATAGATGGTCACGCCATCGAAATCAGATACGCAAACTGCTAGACCCGGATAGCTCATCAGCAGAAGTATAACCTAGACATCCAGCTGAATACTTTCAACCTACCGGCAGCCCCACCACGACAGAGAACTCAACAACAAGCTGATCTTCGTTCCAGAAAATATCCTCTCCGACAGCAGCGAACAACAGTTAAGATGCAAGTCGACCCCAGGAACATATGCAGTTAAGAAGGGGAGGAGTGTTGGGGAAGTTAGATCCCCAGAACTCACTTGATAAAGGTCCCAATTTCGGATTCTGTGTTTTCGCGCATGGGCTGATCAGTTGGCCCAGAGATTACATTTCCCACCCAGAAAATCCTTGACTAATATTGGTTGTATTATTTTAGTACGCTATTTTTGTGGATCTCACAAGGACGTTTTTATCATGTATAAATAAACTCGATTTGTGTTTATCAACCTCGTATTTTCTTGGTGCTTGCAGAGTACACTTTCTAGGCTTTATCAAGACTTCTTAATATAGTTAGCAGGGCCCGGGACAATCGGATTAGATTAGTCTATCGTGTCACTGCATCATTTGTCTTCGCTCTCGTTTACCGACTAAGGTGACCTCGTAATAGTTTCAAGTATATCAGTTGACGAGCATACCATGTGATTTAATAGATAGACTCCAAAACAGATAGACAGTAAATGATGTATAGATTCTACTATCTTCTTCAAGTATATAGTAACGCGGGTGCCTTCGATCACTAATCGTCTTGATCGCCGCTGATGCTTCTACTACCTCTACTACAATCTGATTTGGATTGATAATTCAATCTCCGTGTGTTAATAAGGTAGGGAAACTTGAACTAATGTACGCACGTACGAAGTTCTACGTTGCAGCTAACTAACTGACTGAATGCTGTTACAATCAAATATCAGTATGCTTACTGTCAAAGACATAATGAAAGATAAATCTTTTGTTAGGTCTCCTTGAAATATTGTTATCGCCATGCTGAAATTCTACCATACTGTCTAATACTCTTGTTAACAATGAGTAAAGGTGGTTAGTTAGTTAGTTAGTTAGTTAGTTACGTGTTTTCATCATTCTACCAGACGATTGATTACAAGAGAAATTTTGAAATGTCAGTGAACGTTTAAGAAATTACTGTGATACAATATCTATAACTTCTACTTTTATTACTACCCTCGTCGAGCTATGTTTTACGATGTAGGAATAGGTTGGAAGAAAGTTAGGGGCGACTAGACCAAAATATGGCACAAATCCATGAAGTCACTGACAACTGGACTGGGTCATGTTGGTAGGTGTCGACTACTTGGTTGGGGCCCGCGAGATAATAATAATAATAATAATAATAATAATAAAGACCCTGAATGATATGGCTCAAAACCGTTTGCAATGCCGCAGGTGTATTTATTCTTTGCCTTCTCTCAAATCCTAACCTTCTGAATTCCTCATCTTACTTACTTACTTACTTACGCCTGTTACCCCCAATGGAGCATAGGCCGCCCTGAATTCCTCATCATTTTTATGTTTTTCTTTAATTTTATTTCCCTACATTCTACTTCTTGAATAATATCGTCGAACCTTAATCTCTCAGATTACTGCTAATACTTCGACTATCTCTACTACTATGAGATTTGAATCGACAATTCAGTCTCTCTGTGCTAATGTGTTATGGCAACTTGAACTGATGTACATACGTATGTACGTAAGGAGTTCTACGTTGCTGTTGATTGATTGAATGAATACTACCCAACTACTTCGTATAACAGAATGATGTAAAATGTAGCTTGTATTTTATAAACTAGAATCCTTCAACTAGGGTAAATGATTGAAAAATATTATCAGTTCAATTAAAATCTTCTTCTTCTTATCACAGACAAAAGACAATATGTTGAAATTATTTCCTAAAATATTTATTAATTTTTATTTATTTCCATAATTTACAAACAGTTGGTGAATCGGAGACATACAAACACACACACAAACACAAAAAAAGAAAAGCCGCATCCATTTGGAAAAGAGAAAAGAAAATGTGACAAAAAAAAGAAGGGCGGTCAAAGAATAAAAGAAAGTTGTCTTGTCTGTTGTTACATATTGTTTATTTATTTTAGATTTTATTATGTGTACGAGACAGACAAAACAACATGGCATCATTATTTCAATGATGAAATGAACTAAATTTTAATATGATCATTCTGGTTACACTAGATATGTGTGTATACGAGAGAAATGATGACTATCGGTGGTTGTGATAAATCAACACTACGAAATTATTTGAATTTCAACAGTAACCATGTATATCATCGGTATAAAGCATAGATTGGGACAATTTAGAGAAATGTACAGAGGTTCTATTTTACTGATATTTTATCATTTTAAACAGACTGATCAAATCTGATAGGACAAATGAAACACCGGCTGAATTTATCATAAACTAACACAATCAGTTTAACAGATTAATGATCATAAAATGATGATGAAATGAAGCTTTATGTCAATCAACAATGAACAAAATTCATCGATCTCATGAAAATTTACAGAAGATACTTCAACAGACAGTATCTACAGATTAATTGTCATTTAGTGTAAACACTATAGTCTAATTTGATGTGCCTGAATAGTTGTCTAGTGATAACTTGACTATCAGTCAGTCAGTCAGTTACAAAGTAGAACTTCGTACTTACGTACGTACATCAGTTCAAGTTGCCATAACACATTAGCACAGAGATGCAATTGTCAATTCAAATCTCATAGTAGTAGAGGTAGTAGAAGTATTAGCAGTAATCGGAGAGATTTAAGGCTCAACGATATAATTCAAGAAGTAGAAGCTAATGAAGCCAAAGAATGAATGTACCTGAGCCATTGCAAACGGTTTTCAGTCATGCAACTTGACTATCTATCACACGGATTCGGATTTCACAAAGAAAGTCAGTACGTAAAGGAATTTAAATACATCTTGCTATAAGGATGCTAAATAGCATCTTAACCATACTACTACTAAACAAAAATAATAATGCAATGTTGGATTACAAACACTAGAAATAGAAGGCCACGAAGGACAATACAACATAATATTGATTATCGCTGTTATCCGATTGAATCATAGTTTAAAGGATGAATAAAGATCTTTTTCATAAAGGTAATCTTTGAATCAATCTAATACTGTCTTAGTTCAGATGTAGAAAGAACTACTTTTTTTAAGTCTAGTGATATAACGATGAGGAGAAATCAAAAATATCAGCAAAAAAAATTACTGTAAAATAGAGTCGTTTACTTTCACACAAATATGTGTTTAAAAAAAAAACTTACTCGTATACACGTTCCTGTAGACAGAATTACTTCACCAGAGTCGGCTACACATAATCCTGTGATTAATTTGCAAACTTTAGGTTGAGGTAAATGAGAACTAGTTTCAGTTCGAATCATCATAGTATTATGTCTAGTTGGAGTGTTTGTATTACTACTACTATGTGTGTTAATAATAGATGTGGTATTTGTTTCAATGAACATATTCACAGAACCTGTTACCGGATCACATACAAATACACAACCAGCTCCATTGTCAGCAATAAATAAACGATTTGTTAAAGGACATCTAGCAATACTAGTTGGTTCTTTGAATAAAGGACTTGACACGGATGAAAGTACCTAAGAAAAGAGAAATAAACAGACAGAAATTGTATTATGAAGCAAAACAAAGATTTAGATAAAGATTAAAGAAATGAGCGCAACTTAGTTCCAGTTACAGACTTGAAATTATCTTACCAAGGCCTAGATTTCGATTTACACAGTCAAGTCTATGTGTACCGCATCGTACTGATTAAACAGACGGAGAATAAATGTCTTATCTTCGTCTGAATCAGTGTAAAGCCCTTCCTGTTTAGCTAAGGCATACCAATAGAAGCGCTAATGTAAAAATTTCTCTAGCAACATTTACATCATAACAACCGGTTGTTGTGGTGTAAAATCTATACAAGATAATATTAATTATTAAATTTATGTATTTAAAATGTTGATTAGGTAAACTATGAGTATTGAACTCTCTTACCTGTTCCGTAGCTGGATCCAGAAGAAACAGTTGTTTAGCACGCCAATTCACAATCCATAAACCTTGAGGTGACCATACCATACCAGTTGCAGCTTGACCAGATAATGGTTCACCAGACACAGTAGTATGAAGTGAACCATCTGTAGGATTAAGTACTAACAAACGACTATTCCCTGTATCCAAAACATAAACAAAATCACCGGGAGTTGAACTATCATTTTGTGAAGTATCTGATGAAACTTCAGAAGAATGAATAGGATAAGGTCCAATGGCTACAGCGAATGGTTGAATCAATCCTCGACCATCGAAACCTATTTTATAAATTAAAGTAGAAATTATTAATTATTAAAACATTTATGATAACTTAATAATTAGTGACGATTGAAAAAATAGTAAAATGTGCTTACTAGTGACTAGCTTTGTAAGGAAATTCTCGGAGTTCTAGTGAGAAGACGTGGCCAGTGGAGTTCTACCCTGTCGGGTGTAGGCAGTAACTACCAAAAACAAATGGATGAGGTCGCGCAAAATCTGCAGATTGATCAGAGTTAGACAGTAACACCATCGGATGCCGACTCAGTGGTCAAGATGTTAGGCAATCGCGCGTGAGACGAAGGTCCTAGGTTCGAATCCTGCGAGGCGCAGGAGTCGTGGATGCGCGCTGTTGATGAGTCCCATACCAGGATGAAACAGTCGTCCGGTGCTCTCAGGTTTCTAATGGTGGTCTAACAATCATTCGTTGATGATTTCGCTGTGCAAAAAAACACTGATCTCCATGATTCCAATTGAACAATGACTTATAAAATAGCAAAATATGATGACTATATAGTTTATTGTTGATATCGTATACGTTCGTAGATATCTTTTACCGATATCGAGAAAGAGACTAATTGTAGAGCAGACAACAAAATCCTATCTTAGGCTAGAAGAGTATCACATTACACATTCTTTCTTACAACTAAACAAAAATAATCAATATTTATATCGTAAAAGTAGAATACACAATCATATAACATCATTGTTCAACTGCTAGGACACACAAACAAATCTATACTTGTTGCACTCATGAGTGCATAAGATTTCATAATTTGAATTGTCAATACATGAATGAGGGATTATTGATTGTTATAAGTAGTATGTGTGTATTAAATGATTCAAAGATTTCTAATAAAACTAAAGATATCTTTGTTTGTTTAAGTTAAGGAGATTTAAATCAGCAAATATTGAAGGTTTGAGGGATCAAGAAACAGTGTGTTTGTTTTATGTTATGACTTCAAAGAAAGTATTGATTTTTATTACTGCTACTTTTATATATTGAATTACAGACAATAATGGATTGCAACTTAATTTAAGCATTGATGGTAAATTCACATGATAGAAAATAAATTTAAGTTGTAAATGACATGACATTAATGACTCTCTCTCTATCGGAAATGCAGATAACTTTTTTTAAGTTGGTTAGTTAGTTAGTTAGTTATGCGCAACCGTTCATAATTGATTTCACACAACAATCAAACGCTAATTGTGGGGATTCATCAAGGCGTGTTCATGACAAAACACAACTCTATACATAATCCTTAACATTAAGCAACTCGACCCAAAGTTATCATTTTTGCAATACACATTATTCTTGATAAAACAATTATAATATTTCTCAGTTGGAATAAACGAAGTCACGTTGTTTTTCTTTTGCATACAAACAACAGTAGTTACCTATGATGCTCCAAAAATTAAACTGACTAACCTGTTCGGGACGTTAGATCCCCAGAACTCACTTCGAAAAGGTCCTATTTTTGGGTTTTTTTGTTTTCGCGCATGGGCTGATCAGTTGACCTTGAGATTACATTTCCCACTCGGAAAATCCTTGACTATTATTGGGCAATGTATCGTTTCAGCACGCTATTTTTGTAGCTCTCACAAGGACATTTCCACGATGTTTAAATAAACTCGATTTGTGTGCCTGTGAACCTCGATTTTCTGAGTGCTTGTAGAATACACTTTCTATGTCTTGTCAAGGCTTCTTTCTCTATTTAGTGGGGCCTTGGGACGTTCGGATTAGAGTACTACACTATCGTGTCATTGGATCACCTGTCTTCACTCTCGTTTACCGACTAAGGTGATCTCGTAATAGTTTCAAGTATATCAATTGACGAGTCATAACACTAACAGATGATAAAATACTCAAAGAACTTTAAGAATATCCAAAAAACATTATGCAGCGCATAACATCAAACTTGTAGGGTTGTACAATGGACAAGCAAGTTTAAATTATAATGATCTATTCTCGCATAGTTCTCGATTCTTGCAGTAATTTCTCAATGTACAAACATGAATAAAGATAGTGAATAATGGGAAGTGTTTAATTTGTGTTAAACACTAAGAATAAGAATGAGAAAAAACCGAAACGAAAGCATACAATATTATCTACTGAAATTGAGTATAAAGTAATGATAGTTAGCAACTTTTAGAAAGGACTTATCGATTGATTTTGAATACAATAACTTTTGACAATACTAGTAAAATCATCTAAAACTAAAAGATAATCCAATTGAGTTGGACAAAAATTCCTAAATGGTATAAATAAAGGGACACTAAGTAAAAAGATTAGATGATATCTTGTCAACAACTACTTTCTTTGTTATGTAACTCATTTACCAAGCACAGTGTTTACGTGTTAAACCATGAATCATACTCTTTTTGTGAAGACGAAGAAGAAGAAGAAGAAGAAGAATAGTACTATTCAACTGTCCAAAGTGAAGTAGATAAGTCGAAATTTGAATCCCTTAACCTACTTGATAGCCAGTCAGTCAGTTGCAACGTAGAATTTCGTACGTATGTACATATGTTCATGCTGTCATACCATATTAGCACGGAGATGCAAATGTCAAATCAAATCCCATAGTGATAGAGATAGTAGAGGTATTAATGGTAATGAAGAAGATTAGGGTTTGAAGATATTATTCAAGAAGTATAACTCAGTGAGATAAGGTTAGAAAGACGAATGTAGGGGTGCTGACGAATCCAGAAGATTAGGATTTGAGAGAGCTCAACGAATGCATGCACTTGCACCATTGCAAACGATTCTGAGCCATGTCGTTCAAGGTCTCTAACCATTGGTGACTTTCGTCTCGCGGACCCTAACCAGGTAGTCTAAATTACCAACATGACTCAGTTCACTTGTCAGTGGCTTCATGGATTTCTGCCATGTTTTGGTCTGGCCGCCCCTAGTTGGCAAAAGCCAACCTACTTGATAAATAAGAAGCGAATGTTTTAGCCATTAAAAACCAGCAATTATTAAAGAAAGAAAAAAATTCACATTATGAGGTAAAATGTTGTCGAATGTTTATGGATTCAGGAGTTCAAACAGAATAAGTTGCAGTTATAGTTTAAAATAGTGAATTAATCAATCGATAATGGTTAAGTGATTATTACAATACCCATTATGTCTAATTGCTTTTTGTAGTATACATGCAGTCGGTGTGACCTTAGGAAATAGAATATATTACAGCTAGTTTTATAAGAATTACTTAAAACAATGAAATCTATATTACAATGAAAATACTACTAATGCAAAATTACTACTAAGAAAGAGTGAAAAAATATTGTTTATTTTCAAAATATATTTTGTTAATTTAGATAAAAAAATTCTTTAAAAATGATTATTATGAATAATGAATGAACGAAAACTACTTGTTTTTCTTCTAATTAAAAAAGAAACTCTCAGTGTCAACACGATATTAATTTTGATTACTTCATGATTAAGTTAGACTCAAACTAGGATCGGTTAACTGGTTCGTTTTCAACTAAATTGAGAATATACTAAAAGCTTCTTTCATCAAATGTACACACTGTCCCTTGTTTTCAATTTAGATTTCGTTGCTCAGGTTGATTATGATATAAAATTGATTTCCCTAAAGTTTTGTTCTAATTTAGGACGAGTTGTTTAATAAACACGAAATAGTAGAGAATGAAACATCTAGTTGGTCTAAAAACAGGTAAAATCTCGATTAAGATAGATTTATATTAGGTTGATAAGAAAAAGGCTGACTTTTAAAGTATACTTGTAAATATCGTAACAAGTAAAACAAGGAATAAGCAAACTAAAAACAAGACTATCAACTTTCGAAACCATAAAAAAATGAACGATATGTAAAGTGAAAAGATCAAATACAAACAAAGAACGCTAAATCGTAAGCTTTAAAAGTGAATACTACATAAAGGGTATGAACAAAATGTCTTCATGAAAGTGATTTCTCAATCAAACTTATCAAGAATACTGAATTGATTAAGTATCAGTCAGTCAGTCAGATGCAACGTAGAACTTCGTACGTAAGTACATCAGTTCATGTTGCCATACCACATCACAGCACACAGAGATGTAATTGTCAATTCAAATCCAATAGTAGAAGAGGTAGTAAGGGAATTAGAAGTAATCGGAGAGGTTAGGATTAGAAGATATTATTCAAGAAGTATGATTCAGTGAGAAAAGTTTAGAAAGTCAAAACTAGAGTTGTTGAAGAACCCAGAAGATCAGGATTTGAGAAAACACAAAGAATAAATGTACCGGCGCCATTGCGAACGATTTTGAGCCATGTCATTCAAGGTCTGTAACCAACGATTATTATCATCTCGCGGACCCCAACCAGGTAGTCGACAATTACTGGCATGGCTAAGTCCACTACTCGTCAATGACTTCATGGATTTCTGCCATCCATTGATTAAGTATACTTCATATAGTATGATGATACAAATTAAAAAAAACACAAAATATATGTGAATAATAAAGATAAGTGTGTATATATAATATAATTTACCTTCTTTTAAAAACCAAATACGTTTTTGTGTTGGTTTAACATGAACACTGTAAGGTGAACCACGAATTGGTCTGTTGAGAATTTTTACAGATAATTTATGAAGACCAGAAAATGGTGTAATCATGCTAAGTTCATAACAACCATTTCCAATGTCTAATATATCAGTTGGAACTAAATAACCTCGTGGATCAGTAAAAGCAACTTCAATAGGATCTGTACCACTGTTTACTTGAGGACGACCATGATAATCAACTGCTTGAATAGTGCACTAAAAAATACACAAAGGAATACACAAGGTGAATTGATAAATATTTCAAGGAATATAAATTAGCTGACCAATATCAAGGGATTAATAAAAACACAAATTAGAATTACACCTTAGTACCAGTACCCGTGAGTTAACTCTAAATCCTTATCGATACACGACTGGATGTCTGCTTTGTTTCGCTCGTTCCCCTTAGTCCAGCAGACTATAACCAACTCCCACAAAATCCGTTATATTTCAAGCGGACGTAGTTTACGTACAAAACATACCAGACCACATAAAAACCGCAGAATGAGAAAATACATTTTTTTTACATGAGAGCTAAAAGTAGAGTCTCTGAATGATAAACCGGCAAAAGATTAAGAATAGTAAATCATACAAAATTAGTATGTATTAATGTAGTTATTTAACAATTATACAATCTCAATCTAGGCGATTGGACAGATGAGCGGAACACTTGAGAATAGTTCAATCATTATCCATCCTTCAGCAACACTTCAACAACCCATTATCAACAAACAACATGCGTGGCAAATTGAAGTAAGCCTTCCAACTCTTAGTGAGGTTGAAAAAGCTAAAGGCAATCAACATATAGGAAGAGCAGCATGACTTGATGGATTGAACCCCTGAGATTTTTAGGGATGGTGGTTCAGTTTTAGCAGTTCGATCGACTGAAATCTGAACCAGGATTTGGGAGCTGAACCTAATCCCACCTGACTGGTCTCAATCACTGATTGTCCCAGTTCATAAGAAAGAACAAAAGTACGCTGGTGATAATCACAGAGGAATCAGTTTAATAAATATAGTGTCTAAAGTTTCAGCTTCAATAATACTTCAACGCCTAATTAGAGCGCCTATATAGCAGACCCAAGAAAAGTAGGCCGGTTTCAGACCTGGACATGGAAGTATAGGTCAAACATTCACGCTTCGTCAGATACTGGAACAAAAATAAATATTCAGATATCCAACAGTAGTTGTATTTCTTGATATCAAGGCAGAGTTTGACTCTGTTGATCGTGAGGTTCTGTGGCAGTATCGGCCATTGAAAGGTATACCAAAGAAAAAGTATATTAAACTTGTACAAGCTCTCTACTCAAAAACCACTGCTTCACTTTGGAGTCTCATCAGTACTGATGGTTTGGTGACTGACGAAATCCTAGCACGGATGCAGAGGGCTCGACTGATTTTGTCAACTTGTTTCACTTATGATGTAGACGAAATAATCATCTGCTAGCTAAAGGGCGAGTTTAATGCGCAGCAGTTCGCTCCGTCCTACTCAAAGGGTGTGAAAAATGTCCACTAAGAATAGAGGAAATGCGTAGGTTACTGGTATTCGATCACTGGTATATTCGTAGCATTGTTCGTATATCCTAGGACTATCCAGTAAGCAGTGCTGGGATTAGGAAAAAGGTACTAGTTAAAGATGGCAAATCAATTAGTAAAGTAGTGAATTTTCAGCAGTTGAGGTGGTTGGGACATTTGTTACGTACGCCCAACCACCAACTACCCAGACGAATGATGTTGTCTGATGTGATAGGTAGGCTGGAAAAAGCTAGAGATGGTCAAACTAAAACATGACATAAATCCATAAAGTTACTGAAAACTAGACTGAGCCATGTTAGTAGGTGCAGACTACTTGGTTGGGTTCCACGAAACGATTGAAACCAGTGGTTAGAGACTTAGAGTGACATGGATTGAAATTTGTTTGCAATGGCTCAAATAAATCCATTTCTTCTCTTCCCTCAAATTCTAATTTTCTGAACTCCTTACGTCATTTATTTTCTCTCTTTTTTTTAAAAAAGTTTATTTCACAGAGTAGCATAGTTTTATATCTAAAATCGCTTGTTTTTCTTATCTCTGGTTATTTATGCTTGGTAATCAATTAAAAATAAAACTATCTTGTGAAAAAGATGAACGGATTCAGTCGAGACCAGTAAGAAAAGAGAAAGAACTTTTTAGGTATTAAAGGGAATGGAAAGAGACATATGTGTGTGAGAACATAATAAAAGTAAATAGACTTTCTGAAACACGCAATTTAGAAATTGGTCAAATATCGAGCGTAGAATTTACTAGTATATTTCAAGTGTATATAGAACGCTTGGTAATAAATAAAACTTATTACATTTCGATGAATGAAATTTATTTAATACAAGATAGTTCAAGCAATTCACATACTACAACAATTATCTATTATACTTAAATCATTTCATTTACCGATAAAAACAAATCAGTCAGTCAGTTGCAACGTAGAACTTCGTACGTATGTACATAAGTTCATGTTGCCATACCACATTAACACAGAGATACAAATGTCAAATCAAATCCCATAGTGATAAAGATAGTGGAGGTATTAATGGTAATGAAGAAGACTAGGGTTTGAAGATATGATTCGAGAAGTGTAATTCATTGAGATAAATTTAGAAAGAGAAAGATAGAGATGATAAAGAATTCAAGAGCTTTTGAGAGAACACGATGAATGGATGCACCTGCGCTATTGCAAACGATTCTGAGCCATGTCGTTCAAGGTCTCTAACCATCGAAGACTTTCACCTCGTGGACCCTACAACCAGGTGGTCTAAATTACCAACATGACTCAGTTCACTTGTCAGTGACTTCATGGATTTGTGTCATGTTTTGGTCTGGCCGCCTTTAGCTTTCTTCCAACCTACTCCTACGCCACAAAACATCGCTCGCCGAGGCAGTCGGTGTTCGGGCATTCGTAATACAAGTCCCGACCATCTCAACTGATGATGAAGTCTCCATACTTCATCTATTGATCTGCCACTTACCTAGTACTCGATTCCTAATTATAGGATTGCTTGCTCGGTTGTTCCAGGATATACGAGCAATGCTTTGAAGACATCTATAGTCGAACACTAATAGCCTACGAATGTCTTCTACTCATACCGGTCATGTTTCGCATCCATACAGTATGATAGAGCGAACTGCCACTTAGTACACTCGTTCATTGGTTAGCAAAAGGATATCTCGTCTACGCCATAAGTGACCAAATTTGGCAAAAGCCATTCGAGCCTTCTGTATCCGTGCTGACGGTCTAAATGAAAAGGCATACAAGTTTTACTAATATTTTCCATTGTTTTAAAAGTACCTTGGAGATTAATTTTATCAAGTAAGAAAACTATGCTTACAACCTTCAACTACTGCTACATTAGTTAGGACAGTGACCATGTGTTCTGTATGATTTATTGAATACAATTTATACTGGCTAATAATAATGTTAGATATTAATTACATTCTTTTTCCATAGCAAATCTAATAAAATTATTGTTGTTACATTAAAGGAATAAAGAAAACTGATACTCACTTTAGCATTCAAATGAGTAAACATCTCATTTGGTAAACGAGCAGTACATAATGCAGGATATGTTGTACTAATAACTAGACGACCAAAACCAGCAAGGCAACGAGCAATATCAGGAAGACTAACTTGATGTGGAGAAGATTGAAGAGTTGTAGAAGAACCACCATTTAATCTTTGATGATGATGATGCTGCTGCTGATGATGATGATGATGATGATGACTACGATGAGATGGAGAGGAATGTGAATCAGATTCATTGTAATTTGTAATTGATGGTCCAGAGTAGTTTCCTGAGGAAACAGATGGAGATGATGAACATATAGTACGCTTTGAAGCTGTACAACACATGTTATTCATATGATTATGCTGATTGTATGGACCAACACAATCTTGATAACAAAGGAAGGCATTCTCACGTGGTTCAGTCAAACCACTAATCGAATCTAATTTATCATTTAAGTAAGTTATTGTTTTTGTAATACTTCGTACATCCATCTAAAGATTCAATGAAAAAAAAAGTATGAAATGTACAAGAGAATTATAATCATACGAAAAAAAAAACTGTATAATTTAAACGTTATATAGTCTTTGGTAAATTGATTGAAACAATCATTATAGGATGGTGTTAAACCCTTAAACAACATAACAAACAATGACTTAGGTGGACAAAAATTGACACTGGTTAGAAATTAGAATAAAATAAATGAAAGGTTAATGACTTTGTGTTATTTTGGCTCCATTACCATTGATATGAAGTAACTTTTGAATAAACACATCCATTGTTTTAATCAGTTTGAAAAACATAAATTAATGATATACTATGTGAAAAAAGCGATAAGGATTACCGATGCAGTTTTCTGATAATTAGTGTGCTAGAACAGCCGATAAAGGTGTAAAGTTTTGAGAGGGAAAGATACCGAGAATAACTCTTACATCCATTAAAAAAAAATGGGGACCTTACAGAGAAAGGCAAAAATTAATTTCTGTTTTCTTTATCAATCAGTCAATCAGTCGACAGCAACGTAGTACTTCCTACGTACGTACGTACATACATCAGTTCAAGTTGTCATACCACATTAACACAGAGATCTAACTGTCAATTCAAATCTCATAGTAGTAGGGATAGTAAATGTATTAACAGAAATAGAAGAGATTAGGGTTCGACGATAATATTCAAGAAGTAAAATCTAGTGAAATAAACTTAAAAAGAAAAAGATAAAGGTGATGAGAAACTCTGAAGGTTAGGATTTGAAAGAAACAAAGAATGAATGCCTCTGCGTCATTGCGGGGTTACAGGAGAGCTAAAATCATTCGTTTCAGTGGTGCGAGGTGACAAACGACCGAAGGAAGGGTTGGTCGAGGAGATAAAAGAGTTATTAGGAGATGCATAAGGGATTTGATTGTGACCGATTCGGTCTCGTGTGTTTTTATGGGTATGAGGGCGGATGTTACTTCCCGGCTGGCCACACCGTGGAAGGGTTCTGGTTATCAGAAGGGGCAAAGGTCTCATGACTTCCGAAGGAACTGAGCTTGCATCATGAAACGTCATAACTCTTCTAAATGAAGACCTTCTAACTCCCAGAGCAGAGTTCATATGGTTTGAATTATTTTTTCTAGTTACCGTTTTTCTAGCGAGTTAGTTTCTTGTGAAATGGGGTCGCCAACCCCAATCCCAATCCTCCTCCTTTATCCGGTCTTGGGACCATCAGTAGCCCCGAAGGGTCTAAAGGCGGAGTTCTTATCTTCATAGTTTGCTATGAAAAAATATTTTTGATGTCCAGTTATACAAAACTATTTTTGTCTCGTCGATAAATAAATAAATGAATATACACTAGCTTCAATCAATAGATAACTAACTCAACCTCAGCGTGGTCGAACTTCGGTTTCTTACTTGGACTCCAATGAGCGTTTGGAGATTTTTAGATTTGTATACTTGATACATCAAAAAAGATCTTAGACAATCACTGAAAACTAGAAGTATTAGACAGCTTATTTCGTCCTAATTTTAAACTCTTCAGTGGTGAACACAACTACTGGTCCTAACGTAATGAGATCGGTGTGAAAGTCGAAAATCCTGGGTCTAGTCACCAGTGCAGTTGTGGATGCGTATCGTAGAATCCTATACTAGGATGAAACAACTTTCTAATACTTACTATTTAACAATTGTTGTCTAACTGTGTAGTCAGCTCATGATGTAGACCATCGAAATTTAAATATAATATATTCACAACTAAACAAATCTTCTTAGATTTTGTTTTAGCAAATTACATTAATTACTAATATTACAACTAAACAGAATTGATTTATTCAGTCTACTTCCTATTTTATGCTTACATTTTAAACAAAGGTGTACTTTTTTTTTACTTCGCAGGATCACAGTTAAGTTATCTGCTTTTTCAAAACAATTAAACAAACTTAAGTACGTATGTGGACATTTTGAATTAATCAATCAGTCAGTCAGTTAGTTAATAAATAAATATTAACGGAAGACCCGATACTACCGCGTATCAGTCAAATCAGCCATATCTCAAAATCATATTATCACAGTAAGAGGAAATTAACAAGATAAAAGGAATAAAATGCAAAAGTAACATTGAAAACAATAAAAGATTGACTGAATAAATAAGTAGCGCAGTTCAAGTGGAATAATTATAATTAAAAGAATGAAAATTAACGAATAATGGACAAGATATGTATGTTGACGAATTTCGGACATACATAATATGCATTACGGGGTTGTGAAGATTGTTAAGTTACACATTCTTTGAAACCATGAATTGATCAATGTTAGACCACCATTAGAAACCTGAAAGCACTGGACAGCCGTTTCGTCCTGGTATGGGACTCCTCAGAAGTGCGCATCCACGACTCCTGCACCTCGCAGGATTCGAACCCAGGACCTTCGGTATTGTGCGCGAACGCCCTAACCGACAGACCACTGAGCCGGTATCTAACGGTGTTAATGTCTAACTTGATCATATTCACGGAGTTGCGCAACCTCATACACAGTCTTCGGTAGTTACTGTCTACACCCGAACAGGTTGAACTTCACTGGTCACGTCTTCCCACTAGAACTCGGAGAAGATTCCTCACGGAGCTAGTCACTAGTCACCGAAGGTCCTGGGTTCGAACCCTGCGGGGTGCAGGAGTCGTGGATGCGCACTGCTGAGGAGTCCCATACATAATATACCATTTGAAATGTGAAGAGATCAAAAACAACAAACAAACAAACAAACAGTCACTAATTGGTGTTTATATAATTTTTTAACACAGTTATAACTTTAAAAACTATAAATAATTCCAACCGAATCAAGTAAACAATGTTTATGCATTCTCACATGTTATCATCTCACTCAAGGTTGTCAATTATAGAATCATAAATAGACATTAAAAAATCATAATGATGATGATGATCATAAGATATTAGCTAAATAAAATGAATTAACTAATGTATTTATTATTATACAAAATAAGCGATGAGGTGATCATCAACTTTTTCAATTATACTAATAAAATAATATATAACATGATACGATTTATCTGCGTATGTATGTACAATGAAAAATAGATCCGAGTTCATGGTGATCACATTGTATACAGTTAAAATTTATTAATAATAATGTGGACAAGTACATTTATTTAATTAAGATCTTTTTTATACTTATTATTAGACCAAAGGATGCCCTAATGAGTGTGGTGTCCGTCAGGGCTGCCCACTCTCTCCTTTCTTGTTTAATTTTATCATAGACATGCACCTGGATATAACCTTATCCTCGTCTGAATTTTCAGGAGTCGACTTTCTACCAGGAAAATCTCTTACTGACCTAGATAGGCCGATGACATAGTTCTATTCGGTGAAGACGCTGACAAAATACAGTCTTCTGACCACCCTGAGCAACAATGCAAGCATGTTCGGGATTCGGTTTTCCCCCTCGAAATGCAAAATGTTGCTTCAAGATTGGGTTTCATCGGCACCTGAACTAGTGATAGGGAATGAAGTAGTAGAACGTGTAGACCGCTTCACTTATCTGGGGAGTCTCATCAATGCCGATGGCCTGATGACTGACGAAATCTCAGCTCGGATACAGAAGGTTCGATTGGCTTTTGCCAACCTGCGTCACTTATGGCGCAGGCGAGATATCCGTTTGCTAACCAAAGGACGAGTGTACTGTGCAGCAGTTCGCTCCGTTCTCCTATATGGCTGTGAAACATGGCCGTTAAGAGTAGAGGACTTTCGTAGGTTACTAGTCTTCGATCATCGATGTCTCCGAAGCATTGCTCGTCTATCATGGGACAACCGTATAAGCAATGCTGTCGTTAGGAAACGGGTCCCAGGTAGGGATGGAAAATCAATAGATAAAGTAGTGAAACTTTATCATTTGAGGTGGTTGGGACATGTGTTACGTATGGCTAAACACCGACTGCCGCGACGAGCTATGTTTTACAGTGTAGGAGTAGACTGGAAGAAAGCTAGGGGCGGCCAAAACAAAACATGGCAGAAATCCAGTCACTGATAAGTGGC
Organism: Schistosoma turkestanicum; assembly: GCA_944470395.2. Taxonomy (NCBI): domain Eukaryota; kingdom Metazoa; phylum Platyhelminthes; class Trematoda; order Strigeidida; family Schistosomatidae; genus Schistosoma; species Schistosoma turkestanicum. The sequence continues at coordinate 35,435,213 of OX103972.1, read as the reverse complement.
CTGAGTCATGTTGGTAGATGTAGGCTACCTGGTTGGGGTCCGCGAGACGATAGTCAACGATGGTTAGAGACCTTGAACGACATGGCTCAGAATCGTTTGCAATGGCCCGGGCGCATCCACTGTTTGTGTTCTATAAAATTCTAACCTTTTGCATTCCTCATAGTCTCTATCTTTCTCCTCCTAAATTTATCTTACTGAATTATACTTCTTGAAACATATCTTCGCTCCCTAATCTTCTACATTACTGCTAATACTTCTACCATTGCTGTCACTCTTGGATTTGAACTGACAGTTGCGTCTCTGTGCTGATGGGGCATGGCAACCTGAAATGATGCACTTACGTACGAAGTTCTGCGTTGCATCTGTCTGTCTGTCTGTCTGTCTCGGACCCAATTCGTATCACAGTTATAAAAGCTCATAGTCTAACTGTCCATGAATGTTGAAGTACCAACAAGGTTGATTTATTTAAGATTGAACTTGAAACTTAGTTAGCCTAATGCGATATTAGATATAAAATAGAGGATACTGAAATAAATAGTTGGGAAGTAAACTAAAAATTACTTACAACACCCTTAAGACGATCACATTCTGTACGAATTAAATCTCTTTCTGTTTCAATTAATGAAAGTTGATCGGTTAAAGCACGTCGTTTCTCTTCCCCAAGTCGTTTTACACTGTCCAATAATTCGCCTTGACGATGTTCAACCAATGCCAATATTTCAGAAAAACGTGAGTTAATAGACTAGAATCAACGAAATAAATCAATAATAAGAGATTATGTATTGAAAGAACCAAAACAGTTGGACACACCATAAATGTTAAAACATTATAAAGATATAGAAAATAATAAGGATTAGATAGAAAATAGAAGCGGCTGATTATACTAATTCAAAAGACTGATGATGCTTTATTTCAAAATAAGTTCATGAACTAATCAATCCTCTACCTGTTTTTATAACTAGTTTGCATCAGTAAACAATGACTGATATGATAGTCGATAGGTTGGTAATAATAAAATTATACAGATTACAGAAAAATTAGTTGTAAAATTACTTCATTTATATAGAAATCATTAGCACTGTGCCTGAAACATACACCATATAACCTTAACATTACATTTATATTGGTGTCATTGAATATGAACGAAAGTACAAAGGTATCTGTAAACTATAATTATCCTGGAACTAGAACGTTTCAAATGTTTTAAAGCTTGGGAAAACAAAGTGTTACACTCTTGATCATTAGAAGTCAGAATGACCTTACAAATGTATCAAAAAATAACCTACATTGGTATACACTACACTAGCTTTATTACACTAAGATTAATGGAGCATTACTTTGACTATATATAACTGTATATCAACCAATCTAAATGTAAATGGAAAAATATTATTAGTATACTTGAGATAGGAAACTGTCCCGGAAAGTAATAAGTTTATGTTGTTACCAAAAAACTAGAGTCCCATTATTCATCAATGACAATTATTAACAGTAACATATTTAAATCATAACACAAAAAGGCGATCATGTCCTGAAACATTTGAGAAGACAGTAACCAAAAACCAAGTGAAGAGGATCGATGATATTTGTACAGTATACTTTAGAGCGATTCAAGAGTCATGTTGAGGTGCATAAAATCATACCAACCGACACGGTATGATACGGTGGGTGGTTGTTGACTTTTTTTATTTTACTTTTGTCTCACTTAACAGGTACATATTCGTGTGCTTAACTTTGAGTGCTTATTTTAAATGCAAGTAAGAGCCAGTAGCAATAACTAGACGTCCAAATTGAAGTAGGCGGAGCAGTTTTAGAATCAGCAACTGAAAGTCAAATCACCTAACCACTGAATGAATGCTCACTGATGATGACTGAATACCAATAGCACATGTCTTAAACTATACATTTGATTAGGTTTCACAATCTAATCATCTAATTTATTTATTTAAGTAAGTACTCTGAATTTAAAATTATTGTTCATCAATCAACCATGTCATCATATCCGGTTAAGGTTTATGAATAAACGCATGAAATTGGCGCATACGATTCATTGGAAATAGTTGACTCACAGCCAAAATGTGACGCTATCAGTTTGTGTTGCTATTGTCCAGAAAGACAATAACAGCTGCGTAATTAAACCATTCAGCTTAAACCATACAACCTCACCATAATTCTTCTTCTCAACCATTTTGCAAGTAATATTATTCAAGTCTTCAATTTAAGTTTGTTTAACCTGGTTAACATTACTAGTCCTTTCTACTAAAATAATCTTGAAAGAAGATTTCTGTGAAACTAAAAATAATATTGTAGAAGTTTTATTGTTTCAAGTTAAAGAGAGTTGACAGAACAGAACAAACTACTTGGTGTATCAATAAACATAAAAGTTAAGCATCATATGACATTAATATTACGCATGATACATTGGTATTCGGATTGATGTATGGTCATATTATACTAGATTAAGCCCTGCTTAAATTATTAAGAATAGGTAATGTTTATACCATTAAGTTAGTTGACTGTGTTGAATTACATGAAGCTAAAATACAATGTTCCACTACTTACATTATAACATATAGAAACTATAATGAATGTTCATAAATAATGAAGTTTATACGAAAAAAACCAAGTCTAATTATTTTGTCATAATATTCAATTTTAACAAACACCAAAGTTAGAATTTTCAATACAAATGTCAAGACAATTCTACTGTATGGGGTAGAAACTTGAAAAACTATTAAAGCCATCATCCAGAAGATACAAGTACTTATTAACAGTTGTATACGCAAAATACTTCGGATTCGCTGGTCAGACACTATCAGCAACAACTTACTGTGAGAAAGAACAAACCAGATTCCAGAGGAGGAAGAAATAAGGAAGCGCTGGAGTTGGTGGATAGGACACACATTGAGGAAAACATCCGACTGTGTCACAAGACAAGCTCTCACTTGAAATCCTCAAAGACAAAGGGAAATAGGAAGGTCAATCAACACAATACACCGAGTAATCGAGACCGAAATGAGAAGAATGAACGAAAATTGGACAGAACTGGAAAGGGAAGCCCAGAACAGTGTAGGTTGAAGAAAACTGGTCGGCGGCCTATGCTTCATTGGGGGGGGGGGGTAACAGGAGTAAGTAAGTAAGTAGTATTCAATATGAAGTCAAATGTTATCATGATTATGACTTACTTCAACACATGAACTTGTATTACTTGTTAAACGTTCTAATTCACTTGTTACAGCTTCTTGAGCACAATTCAACTCTTGAGTACATAAATGCATTTTATAAAGCATAATTTCTGAACAACGTTTTAATGCAACATTGAATGTGATCACATTATGATTTAGACCAGTATTTGACGATGAACTGTCTACTTGTGTAGTAATAGTAGTAGTAGTAGTAGTATCTTGATTTTCATTATTCACTGGTGGTAAACATGATAAATCTAAAAGATTCAAAAACTCATGTAAAAACAATGATTATTATGTATTACCATTTAAATGATTTGAACCAGCATGATTACGACCACGGCATTCACTGCAAAATACAATATCACAAGTTTCACAAAACAATAATTCTTGTGATGGATGTATACAACATTTAGGTACAACATCTCGACGATGAGTAGCAAGTAAATCTAATAATTGATTGACTATAAAAGCTGGAGGAAATGAAGCTGCACCACCTGATGGAATAGCAATATTCTCTCGACAAATTGGACAACGAAATGTCTCTGATTGAGTCTGCAAATAAATAAAGAGAGAGAGAGAGAGACAAATTCAAAATTACATAATCACAGTAATTGTGTAAAAGTTAGAGAACAAACTGAAATTTATTTTATGCGATATCCACTACCTCATAAAATATTAGTGCTTTCTTTAGGTTGTAAGCTAATTTTTAGAATTATCCTTAATTGTTTAGTTGTGAGAAACCTAGGGAAACTTACATGAAAACGATACTTACACAAAATTGTAATGAATTCCCGTTAATGAGTCATTGTATTTAACGTTTGTTAATGGTAAGTAGTGATAGTTTGCTAAAGATACTTATTATCGTATTCAACAACAAGAAACCATATTCAATTATCTCACTTAAGTCTTGTCAACTTGAAATACTTTTGAAGTTATGTATAATTACAAATTCAACCACACACAGTAAATAAGCATTTCATTACTACTGGTCCTTCAGTGTTTCTCTGTTATCTTTTTGAGTGGAATCAACAATTACTCAGAACCATAATAAATATCGACATTGTATGATACTAATTCTAAGGATATTTTACTATGGAAGTGTTAGACTATATACACAAAGTTTTTGTCAGTTAGTTATGGATTGTCGATTGTTCATTTTTGATAAGTACACTTTAACTAAACTAAGGATTGACAGGAACTCGAAATGAGATGTTATGGAATAAGTCAAACTAAGTTAATATCACACTAGATAGAAATCTGTAATTTTTGGTTTCACTTTTCTGCACAGTAGTGAATTATATCGACTATAATTTTCAAGCTGTTTTGATTTTGTGCCATATGGGAAATATTGTATGAAATAAATAGATTTAAACGAAAAATACAAATATAAAGAATGACTTTGTGATACAATTATCCCATATATGTATCTATGGAGCTTTATATTCAGTTACTGAACAATGAAGATAAAAATTCATGTCGAATTAATAATCCCGCAATATTAGTTTTTCTTTCATATTTTACTGTGTGGAATTTGGGATACAAAGAGATGTTAGACAATTTATACCACCCAAAAATTACTTATTCATATTTGATAAACACTACTTAATACCTAATTGATATGCACAAAGACCAATAAGATAAGAGGTATAATGTTAACATTAAAGCATAAGGGTTCGTTATTCAGGATTGATTTTTGAGTATGACTTATTGCTGTTAGACAGCAAAGATTTAAATGCTGAACACATGTTTACCTGGAAGGTTAACAAAATTAATTCACATAGGTATTTAAGGAAGTTGAACTTTCCTGTGAAATTAGAACTAGTGAGGTTCCCCTAAATCAGAAAAGGAGAAGTTTGTGACCGGATAGCAGAATTTATGAAACAAACTTTGGTAGCTTCTATATTAAACTTACTGTCTTCAAACAGAAATATTTCCTGAATCAAACAGAAAGTGATTTTAAGTTGGACAGATCTAACAATATATTATAACTTGTGTTATGAAAAATTAACCTCCAAACTGGAATTAGAGAAAATTCATCTAGCTGAAAGAATATTCCTTACAAGATAGATAGTGTTGAATTCTAACTAAATGATAAATCTATATGAAGCATAAAATGTATCAATAAAATCATTAGAAATGACAGTTTTTTCACTTACTTCATTTGTGACAATTCGATCTAAACATGAACGGCATATTGTATGTGAACAAGGTAATAATTTGGCAGCACGTTCATTAGAATTATAACCACTGAAACACGTGCCACAGGTTAAAAAATTGTCTGCAAAGTCGTCCACATTAATCATAACCGTTTCCACCAAACGAGATGACATCTAGATAGAAATGAGATAAATTGTAACAGTGAAATATCATATACTTAATTGAACAGTTAAGGAAATTAAAAGCTTGCTAAAATTTTGCAAATGATTAGATAAGTTGATGAAAGTGAATAGGTTGAATAGAAGTTTAAATAGTAAAAATTATTTCATCAGGCTCGTTCTGATATCAGTGAAATACATTTATTCTAGTCCTAATTGTGTAGAATTTGTGAATGCAAGTTAACCTCTCAAGTATTTACAATAAGTAATAAAAATATAAAGAGTAATCAACTTTTTTATAGTACTAGTGGGACCCATAAGACCGAACGTTCTATACACTTATTCAAACAAATGGCAACCAGAACTGTGGTGTGAGTGAAACAATCCACAAGGCTGATGTAACACCAATCATTAACATCTACCATCGTCTTGGACGACAGATAAAGTTTGTCGAGGAACGGTTCAACTGATCTGCTGCTCTGGCGACATCAATCAGACCGTCCTGTCCTCCGTGACCAATGACAGATGATCTATCTAACAAGGCAGAAGTCTGCAAGGAACTCTAACTCCTGAAGCACCACAAATCACTAAGCCCAGATGACTCACTGGCCCTTCTAAAGATGGCAGTGACCTTCTGACTGAGGACGTTAGGCAACTCCCTTTGTCTGTCCATTATTGTCTTCGAAGAATTGCTGACATTCAGGTGCAACACCATGTTAGCAATGAAGTGGTTCGGCAACGTGTGTTTGAGCCCAGTGACAACAATTCAGTCGGTGTTACCATCTCAGAAAACCGACTTCGGTGGCTTGGACATGTACTAAAAATCTTATCCTAGTAAATTCCACACCATGTATTATTTAATAACGCTAAAATTAGTTGAAAACGGCAGGGAGGTGGTCAGCGTATGACATAGTATCGTGGAGTGAAAGAAAAGTGTACGGGGTTGGTATAATGTTGGTCCTTCACAACTATCTGACTCGGTACCTAGAGATGATGTAACCCAGTGACGCTATCAAACATGAGTAAAATTAGAAGCTGGCGGTGGTCCTGATGTAATTTTTCTCAGCTTTTTTCACAGGAGGAACTTCATTAACAAATAAGGATTCTTTTTGACTGAATTTTCTTAAGTAAACTGTTTTCCTCGCTATTATCACTATCATTTCACCATCATACAGTAGTCTCGATTCATTTTTTGTTAAACTAATCGTTTATCCACTATATCTTCATAAACTCTTCTTATTGTGAGGAATATACATATCTTGACGCTTCCTTGCGCCAATTTTTATGTTTCAAATAAAACAGAAAATAATTAGAGAAAGACCTTTAAATTATTTCCCCACAATCATCCGATGCAATTTCTCACGTCGATTTTTCAAGAGTACTTTATGAATAAGCTTACCACATCTTCGAATAAAAAATCTTCCGGTTAACGGCTTTATTATTGTGTACAAACCACTCGGAGGCTTGTGTAAATTGTTTTCGTGAACAGACATTACTCAAGCACATATTGCATCATCTTATATTACCTACAGACCAATACTAAACTCACTGATTTTTACAACTGAATCTATCCAATGAATCACAGTTACAACTTTTAATTTTTGAGGAATTTATCTCTAGTCAAAGTAACTATATTAAAATTGCCTTGGAACATGTGAAAGCATTTATAACGGGGGAGAACTTCCCAGAAAAGTAGACAATTCACACAAAATTTTACGAACAAGAAGGGTATATGGATGTTTATGCTCGTCAATAATCGACCAGCGAGATTATGCATTTGGAGTCAGTGGAAGACGCTCAAGTCTCAGTTATAATGATGGTAGGTAAGTCAAACCGTTAATCGTTGCAGACTTTCACCCAGTAGAGACCGAAACTCTCCTTAAAAGTGTTTTCTGATTATGCTGATATCACTTTTTCGGGTAAGGTAATCCAGTCACCGACTACTCGATGTGCAAAACGGAATCGCACTGAGTTCATTTGATTGCAGCTATTGAACATTCTTACAGTGGCTTCGTAGATAATAAGTTCCAGTTGTACACTCGACAAGCAAGACAACTCAGCAGACTGCTTAAGCACGATCTTATAAAAATACGCAAATACGTCAGCATTACGAAAAAAATGAATGAACGATCTTCCGAGTTGAGGACTAAACTCCTGAACTAAAAAATCTTTAGAACTAACAATCGTTCTTAACCGCAGTTACTGCGTTTTTAATCACATCTAGACAGCATAAATATATGAACTAGTGATCATTAATGAGTAAATAGAAAAAAATCTTAATCTTGTACTACATTGCTTCATATAAAATAAAAATTAATTTGAGAACAACGAACATTTAAAAATTCTGTGATATATACTATGTGTCAAACCGCAGTCATAAGGTGAGATAATTTTGCAAGGTTCATACGTACCATTGATGAGGTCATCTCCAAAGGGACAAACCATACGCAACAAGCCAATCAGGTCAGAGGGAGTCGAACGGCCCGCTGTAAAGTACAATGTCCAATAAATATTTCAAGTTTGCAAAGTATTTCGTATTTAGTTGTGTGAATTTTACGAAATAATTGAAGCTGACGCTTGAAAAACAATACATTGAAGGTAGTGTTCAGTATTTGAAAACCACTGCCATTGACAAACTACTCTACTTAATGAATTCAACATTTCGGTTTTGGAATTTAATAAACATAATAAAATTTTTATCTCAGTTTGCATGAGTTACTCAGGAGTATACAGTTGTACTGATCAATTTGGTTATATGAATACCGCTCAATGTGTAAGTGCAGATCAGAATAAAGTTTATTGTAGATAATACAAGAGAATGAAAAATATACTAAGCTCCTCAGTTGCACTTTTAGACTGACTTAACAGATTTGTGTTTGATATTCTCATTTCGAAAGAATCAATGCTGGTTCAGTTGAATCACTTGAAGTGAATGAGTAAGTGATAAAATGAAGCATTCATTGAAATTTTTCTACTTTTTGGCTCCATTGGATTTTGTATCTCATCAACAAAATATTTTGAAGCTTAATATGTCAAAACCTTGTAGTAGAGATACGCGATTCACAATAATTGCAACGGGTTGAAAAACTAGAAGCTGAAATTCAAATTTTCTTTAATTGTGGAATCGAAGAGGTTCATTTTAATCTATTTGATACTTGTCATCTAGATGTAAGTCAGGATTCCAATTCAGTTCTTATTACTTCAAAAATGAATGTATTTCCACCGGGAATTTTGAATAAATCTGAGAAATTTCACACAAAACAATCTCAAAAGGTTCACTCCTACTGTATAGTCATTCCACGACATAATGCGGAAATTCGCCATAGAAAACATCTGCATAGTCGTTCACATTGAAATAATTAAGGTTTTCAAATATTAACATCAGGGTTTAATTTTAACTATTCAGTTCAACATCTGGGCAACACATGTAAACTATATGGGCACCATGAGTTGACATTTGCAATACTCAGATGACGAGAGTTATTGCAGTCGATCGGCTAGTCCACTTTCAGTAGACTACATTTAACACCTGGAACCATACCGAAACAACCAGAAGCCATCTCGAAGATGTAGAATCCTTTTGGAATGTTTGTTTTTTGGAAAATCCCTCCATGTTTACATATTTTTGTTATGACATGACGGACTTTTTCTGTTGACATTTTTGGTACTTTAATTGATT
>OX103972.1:35186341-35425533 GCA_944470395.2 Schistosoma turkestanicum | reverse complement strand
ATGTCAGTTGCAACGTAGAACTTCGTACGTATGTACATAAGTTCATGTTGCCATACCACATTATTAGCACAGAGACGCAAATGTCAAATCAAATCCCCTAGTGATCCAGATGGTAGAGGTATTAATGTTAATAAAGAAGACTAGGGTTTAAGATATTATTCAAAAAAAAAAATAATTCAGTGAGATAAGGTTAGAAAGACAAAGGTAAAGGTGCTGGCTAATCCAGAAGATTAGGATTTGAGAGAGCTCAAAGAGTGGATGCACCTGCGCCATTGTAAACGATTTTGAGCCATGTCGTTCAAGGTCTCTAACCATTGATGACTTTCGTCTCGCGGACCCCAACCAGGTAGTCTACATCTACCAACATGACTCAGTCCACTTGTCAGAGACTTCATGGATTTGTGCCATGTTTTGGTCTGGCCGCCCCTAACTTTCTTCCAACCTACTCCTATGCCACAAAACATAGCTCGTCGAGGCAGTCGGTGGTTAGGCATACGTAACACATGTCCCAACCACCTTAACTGATGAAGTTTCACCACTTCATCTATTGATCTGCGATCCTTACCTAGTACTCGTTTCCTAACGACAGCATTGCTTACTCGGCTGTCCCACGATATACGAGCAATGCTTCTTAAACATCTATGATCGAATACTAGTAACCTACGAACATCTTCTACTCTTAACGGCCATGTTTCACAGCCATATAATAGAACGGAACGAACTGCTGCGCAGTACACCCGCCCTTTGGTTAGCGAACGGATATCACGCCTACGGCATAAGTGACGCAGGTTGGCAAAAGCCAATCGAGCTTTCTGTATCCGAGCTGAGATAGACATAAAAGTTATGTTAATTGCCCGGTATTAAATTTCAGAATTTCGCGTCTGAAATGTCTCATATCATAAATGTAGGCCGTCAATTCAATTAAAAGGTTACTTAAGATGATTAGTCCTAACCAATAGACTATAGTTTAATGCAAAATACAAAATATGTTGTTTTGTTTTCCTAAATTCATATTCAGAATCTAGTTGCGGTCATTCGTTTGACTTTAACTTGTCTATATGTAAAGGTGACACGTATATTGGACACAAAATTCTAAGGAACGCAGCATAGTCCTAGCCAAGGAAGCCTATTGTTTGATGTGACGTAAGGTTCAAACATTCAAGCCTCCAAGATGTAGTTTAGAGAGTGGTTTTAGGAGACCAGGAGTAACATTTCGTAAATTCAAATTGTCAGTACTGGTGACACAAATATAATAGTGAAACCATATCAGAAAGTTTGATAGTAAAGATGAAAAAGTGACGGAACGCTGAAAATTAGGATTTGAAGGATTAGTACTGACTGCATTATTGAATTCCATACTTTCTTGGACACCTTGCACAATTATATTTCTTCCGCGAAAGAACGTTTCGCGAGACTTTTGGGTTGTCGCGTATGAGAATAAGTTCCGAATATGGTATATCAGGCAATATCCTCACACCCCCTTTAGATTTTATCAAGTGACTTCAAACGCAAGTATTCAATTTATGTTACATTATTTCGCATATTATGCATAAAAATGGAATTAAAAAGACGAAAAAGGATAACAACCATCTTTTCAGTAATGGACAGTATTTTCTTCCCATGGTTGACATAATGGTAAATAGTATTATATCAGGATAGAACGTTAAGTATATGTGAATAGGTTAACCGCTTCACCTTGGTAAGTTACTTTAATCATTATGAGCTGGTGATAAACAAAATTTGCGGTGTTTTGTTCATCTGCTAAGTTAACGCCTATATTTTTGTTATAAATCAAGAATTTCTTTTTAACTTAATGAAAACATTGTAACTTTTATACAACCAATCCTCTCAGAGTGATGATTCACCAATAGAAGTAAATGACATTGTATTCGGAAGTTCTGTCTTCAGTTCACCTAATCCTGAAGGAGATTTTGTGAGTAACATTTTTATTAACATTATTTCTTTTACTGTTAATATTTAGCTGGTTATAGACTAATTGTTATGCTATCCAGAATGTGAATTAAAATATGTGTAGACTGCAGTCAGTAAAGTAATCGCGAACCCATTGACAACTTATTTTATCATGGAAGTCTCACCAACGTTGATAGACTGTTGGTCAACAGGATCTCGGTCCAGATACTAAAACATACATAGGTTTTTCTTAACTTACACCACTGGTGTGAACAAGAGGTCTTCTATATGGCATCCTCTGTATTACTCTAAAACTAACTGTAAGTGAAGAAGACTTAGGCTGATTGAGTATCTGATCAGCTGATTCTTTTTTTCAGATTGAGTACACTTTCCAAGAGTCTTGGGGTATCATTTTCCAATAATTTCCGTTTCCATAAATGAATTATATTAGCTTAATATTTCGAAGCTATTATCCTTTTCATATTACTACTTATCAATTATATTACTTTTTCCTAGGCTATGATAAATAAAATAATTAAAACAAAACACGTTACTTTCGTTTAAGATTGAAACACTAATAAAAATAATCAATCAATCAATCAACAGCAACGTAGAACTTCGTACGTAAGCACGTACATCAATTCAAGTTACCATGCCACATTAGCACAGAGATGTAATAGTCAATTCAAATCCCATAGTAGTAGAGGTAGTATTAGCAGTAATCAGAGAGATTAGGGTTCGATGATATTATTCAAGAAGTAGAATTTAGTGAAACAAACTTAAAAAGAAAAAGATAAAGTGATGAGGAATTAAGAAGGTTAGGATTTGAGAGAATACAAAAATGAATGCACCTGCGTCATTGCAAACGCTTTTGAGCCATGTCATTCAAGGTCTCTAACCATCGATTATTATCATCTCGCGGACCCCAACCAGGTAGCCTACATCTACCAACATGACTCAGTCCACTTGTCAGTGACTTCATGGATTTGTGCCATGTTTTGGTCTGGCCGCCCCTAGCTTTCGTCCAACCTATTCCTACATTGCGAAACATAGCTCGACGAGACAGTCTCTGGTTAGGCATATCAAGTCTTTGGTAAATTTTCACTTATTTAAAGGATAATTTGACTGCATTACTGAGATATATATGTAATCTGTTTTAGTAATAACTTTCCTTGAATTAATTTACACGATAATTTCAGTTCGACTAGACAGATAATAAAAAAAAGAAACAACTCAATAACATGCTCTTTGTAAATCATGTTTACTTTGACGTATTTTATTACTTAAAAACAGATCATTGTGAAATCCGATGGTATGCCTGTTTATCATTTAGCCAATGTCATTGATGATCATTATATGGAAATTAGTCATGTTATTCGAGGCTTTGTAAGTTGATGATAATTCTTTTTTCTGTGTTTTTGCTCCCTCTCTCTCTCTCTCTAATTCTATTTTAATTGATGCTGAATTTAGCAAATAATGAATGGCCACTCTGGCTAAACATCGAGCTCAATAGGTAATAATCATGATCAGTGTGTTGTACTCTTTGTAGAGTTTTTCAAAAGTAGTCAATGGGAAATGCATAATCTGGACACCAGTTAAATGAAGCAAAATACGACTATAATTAGTATTGCAGTTCTCCTTAATGGTTTTACAAAGGCAGTATGGTGAGAATGACATTGTATTCATTTGATCAAAATATTTTGGAATTGATTCCTGTATACTTTCTGTTCAGATTAGCATTCTGAAATAAAATTCTAACTAAGGAATAGTTTTATATTGTTATAAACTGAAGTAATTTTTACATTCTTGAGAATAGTAATCACTGTTTTGACTCTGCCTCATTTAATTCTTTGAATAGCGGTTTTCTTCGCTTAAGCATCTTTTAGTGTTTATTTGGCGGCCTGCTTCAATATCTGGGCTGTATGTCTTCTAACATCTAAATATTATCAACAAGTTGCCTCTTTTTGTTTGTCTTAATTTAATCAACTCTCTGTTAATCGTATAATCTATTCCGGCGCGTACATAGAAAGTTTAACACATATCGCTTCACAAAAACGTATAATCCGAGACATCGAGCTGGATAGCAGTATGCATTGAAAAGGAAACTTGTTAAAATATTCCGTGCTGAGAATTCCATATTGTACTAAGGATGTTTTGATGAACAGTTGAAATATTTTTGTGACCCTACTTTCTCTTTTCCAGTCAAAATAAACTCGTATCAGTTTAACCGTAGGCGTTCCGTCTGTAATTAAATGCAGAATAAATCACAAAAGCGGTAACCAAATGGACCAATAAACAGTTGACGGATGAAACAGCTTGAAAACTGATAGTTAGTACCAGCTGCTGTGATAGAGTTTCATACATATCCTAAATACGATATTTAATATATGACTTTTAGTTATGGGCAATGGTTTTATTGTTGGAAATTCAAAATTATATGTATGGCCAGTTAGGTGTGATCGATCGAATCACGATGTTCCGTAACCTCCACTTTAGTACTAGTCAGCTTGAAAATGTTGCATTACATCCTACCCACATTTTGTCAGTGAAGTTGTTTTTAAGTAGTTTAATTACTGACTGTGTGATGTAGCCTTGTGGTCAGAGTTTTTTCGGATGAAATAAATTAGTAACCTAAATTTCTGTGTGACATGGTTCCAAATTGATTATGTTGGTTTGACTCTTCTGTAGCGTAATTTTTGTCCTCATTTTTCTACTGTAAAAATTTTATCTCTCTGTACTGTTGTAACATGCATCAACTTGAACTTTTGTACAAACGTTAGTATATGTTATTTAGTATATTTCAACCAATACAGTTGAACATGTTTATCCGGAAAATGATGAGATTAAGATTTCATTGTCAAACAGTAAAATATCTAAGTTTTACAAGTTAAACTTCACAATAAGGAAGCTGAAAAATATGAAAGTTAGACAGTAAATATATATAAATAGAGATTTAAAAGTATAAACTAATGCTTCAAGTTGCTTGTTATTTGTTGAAAAGTCAATATACTGAAGAAAACTTACCAGGTCGTCTGTCAACGTGTTTACTTGTGATTCATCTACCACATGAAAGCCCTCTTTCTTGAGAGCAATACCTTCCTTCATATAAAATCAATCAAGTCCATGGTTTAATTCTATATTGAAGTCAATATTGTGGAGACTTTATTCCGAATCACACTTTGAAAGATAGGTTTTTTAAATCATATTTAACGAGTGACTACACACTATTTTCCGTCTTATAATACATTTTGTTAGGAAATATCAGTGCTCACCTATAATTTCTTAATTTTTGCACTGTCCAAAGTTATCTCCATGACGTTTACTATCATCTCTATAGTCATAGAGTATTGAGTTTTGTTGTCTGATCATGAAAGAAAGGGCTTATCAAACACCCAGGTGAATCCAAACCATGTAAACGCTCATTTCATATATCAAAATGTATAGAATGCTAATTTACTCTACCCAAAATATTTTTAATCTATTCTTACCTTTAAATGTAGGAATGGCTTAGTTCCACGCCTAAGCATTTGATGTTATACAAAGCCCTAAATTGGTTACCTCCGCAGTTTGCACATCTTCCTCTGTTACTTTCCAGGTTAGTGTTAAATGTCTTCTTTTTAGTTTCTTATGATTTTGAGTAGTCAGTCACCGTAAATACATACATTTGCCGAGTTATAGTTTTGAAGTCTTAATATTTCTAAACAACTATAATCATGTGTTATGACTTGTCTCATCTACTTGGGTTTACGCAGTTAAGTTAACTAGTGAACTACTTTTCATTGGTGGTCCACGAAACGGTTAAAAAATTACACTGCACATGTGCTTTTTTAGTTAATTTGAGCATTTCTTTTTTTCTGTTATATCAATTTAGTTCAGGTGGTAAATTGTCTAAACGCAGTCCAGAATTTTCTCTTATCGGTAGAGTCCAAAGTTTGCGTAAAGCTGGTTATTTACCGTCTGCTATCTTGAATTGGCTAACATCTACTGGAGGTGGTGCCTGTCATGATGATTCGAGTGAAAACGGTGACTTCTCGCATAAATGGAGTCCTGAATTAGAATTTTCTGAATTAGTTTCTCGAGTAAGTTACAATTTTATATATGTTTGCTTTTAATTATTTAGACGCCTTTGATACATGATTTTTATGTCATTTCCGTCGAAAACTGGAATTCGTATCTCCAAATATATTAGTCATACTATTTCACGCACATAAATTTCAAGTGCCTGTTCCAATACTGTTAAGGAATAAAGCATTCGTCTAGATAACTTCTCAGAATACTTGTAGATTCCGTTTAAAAGCTAGGAGATGGCTAATAGAATATTTTTCAAGCCTTATCGATAACTTCATTTGCTCCCTTTTTCAAAATGAGATAAAGATGATCAATAATTCATCAAAAAATATCTAAAATTACCGTTCTTTCTTTTACAATCATTTTAAGTGGTGAGCATAGTTAGAGGGTAGATTTACTAAGCGTTTATACAACAGTCATAAAAAAGTGGAAAGTTTCTATTTCAGTGTAAACTACCAAATATCTTTATCTATAAAAGCAATATTCTGAAGTTTTCGTAGTAATCTCATTGACGGACAGCAGGTAGTTATAGATTTCAAGAATAAACGAGCAAAATTATCGATGAAATGCTTTGAAATTGAGCTCAACTGAATCAAATAGAATTGGTGACTCAAAGCCGTGTGTACTGATCTATTATACTTGGTTTGTCGCATCATCACATAAATTCAGAAAAACATCCATCTCTGCCATATTTTATAAGTCGGGTAAAGCCGAATTCTCGTGGATTTTTTTCAATCACTTGATAAAATTGTTGTTATAGTACCCAGTTATAGTACTTATGTACGTACAAAGTTCTACGTTGTAACTGACCAACTCAATTATTATAGCGAAAGTATTTCTATCTTCATTGTGGCTAGCAAACAATTTTAAACTTCATTTCACCGAATACTATATATTTTAATATATTTTATGTTTGATTTTAAATGAATCAATCAGCTTTGAAATATACCACCTTGATTATTCTATATAGTTTAACTTAAGCCATGTCAATCGTCATAACGCTCATTTATCAATAGATATGTTAAAAATATGCGGTCAATCACATTTTGATAAAGCTATAAACAATGCATTGAATTATTGTATCATGCATCAAAAACAAGATAATCAAGCTACTTATTATAAAACTCCACAAATACTGAAGACAATTGATGAATATTTACAATTAAATGGAGAAAATGTTTCCATTCTTAAAAGGTAAGATGCACAGTATGATTATATTTTATGCAGTTTTTTTTCTGATCATCTGGTTATATGAATTGTCATTTTCGATAAATAAATGCGCCAAGAATGTTTAGTCAGATTTTGTGTTCTCACTTTTAATACTTGCAATATTGTTTAAATTTGTGTTCTGTTTCACTAGCAACGATCTGATAGAATGCGATTAGCCAGTATATTCGTGTATTTTGTTTATCTTCTCAATCGAGCATTATTAAATCTATCATGATATGATGTCATTCAAGTAAAATTCTAAAGCCTTATAGTTATTACTCTAAATCTTAACTGAGTTCCAATTGATAAGTCTGCTAAATGAACGCAAGATCTGATCTCTTATCCGCTCCTAATAACCCCGGACTAAATCTACGCTGTAACTTGAATACAAGAGAAAAGGTGCGAAGTACAAAGATGCTTTATGTCAAGGTTAGTTTGTATATGAAAGAATCAGGGTATTTATAGAGTCATTCATGATCTTGGACTTCGGGAAGTTCCGCGAATCATACTAAATATAGTAGCGGTGTGGTTATATATCCAGTTAGGATCGCAGTACGTGATTCTGCATTCTTTAGATGTTTCTGTGAAGGTTCTATCCAATGACGATTGGGTGAAACATCCCCTGGAGTTTCTGAGTCTCTATAGACTATTGCAAGGAATATTTCGGCGCTCCGCAACACCAATAACCTTTTTGTCGTTATCACTTAAAGTATACTAGCATTTTACTCTACTTTGGTGGATAGTCGTAGAAAAGAGACTGTCAGATTATAGTTTCACTGCGGTTGGTATTATTCACGGCAGTACATGTAAACATATCTGCCGTGTTATCAGAAATGCACAACACGAACTTAGACACTATCACTGACGATTAACAAAATACCGGATTCATGTTCAATTAATATCTACAACACCTACACATCACATCTACGCATGTAAGATATGTATATAATTAAGACCAACTTTATAGCATCTCCTAATCATCAGCTAGCTTTGTTTACATAAGTAAAGTATACGAGGAAATATGTGAGCTGATAGGGATTACGTGCATAACTTTGTAATTCAAATAATAAGCGAAAACCATCCATACATAAGACAATAACAGTGGAAAATGAATCAGTTTAACATATCGTCAATGACTCATAAAATAAAGGGACACATTATTCACACAGGAGAGGACGGATAGCAAGTAATAGATTTTGAAAAGTGTTCGAGTCATAGCGATGTTATTTGGATCAGATCAGCAAAACTAGTGATTCACTTCTATGCAGTCATTTATCATGCTAGTGTTATGGTTTGAGAAACAGTTAATTGTACCATTATTGACGGTTTTTGATTGGCGAAAGCTGTAGCTTAGGGTATTTGGGAACTCATACTGACTACGGAGGGCAGTGCAGAAGAGTATGCTCTACTCGCCGGCTGATTGTCGTACACTTTAAAAGCAATATTTGAGCAGTTTTATTTGTAATAGTTATTTCAGATACGTGCAGTTCCTTCTTGTTGTACAGACTAATTCTTTTCATTCATATCCATAGTCAATCTGCTCAAAATGATTTGGATGTGTTACAACGATTACAACTCTTAAAATGTCGTGTTCATTGTTTGAATGACTTGGTCAACTCCGATAATGGTTTCTTGTTTATGTGGAAGTCTCCAGATTTGGTTACTTGTGGAGACATCATCAATAGTAATCCTATCAACACACCTTTACAAGATGTACTCAGATTATGTAGATGTTTTGTTGAGGAGATGAATCATATTCTTCAAAACGAACGTGCAAATGATAACATAAAATTGACCCCCGATATTATAACGACTTTCCTTCAGAATATCGGCGAACGTTCAGGAATTAAACGCAAGGATTTATTGCGCCTAATCAGATTAGGCCTTACAGGATTCGAGGTAAGTGTTTAGATAATTCACAAACATATTTTTCCGTAAACGAAGCTAACTTTTTAGTGTTGACTAGCAATGCGATATAAGGAGTGCAGTCGTATTTTCTACGTAGCATTATTCATTCATTCTTAATTATAAGTACAATCTTTGCTATATGAGCGCAATATCCCTCACTTGAAAGTATACCATTTTTTTATGTAATACCTTCCTAAAAATGTTTGCCAACTTATTTATCGATGAATCCATAATCTAAAGTTTGGTTCAAATATAATTGTGGCTAAGGACTTTGAGCGGTCATCAAAGTGGCCGAATTCATTATAGGGTGATAAAATAATCGAGTAATTTAAACCTGGTGATTAGAAGACACTTTTTATGACTTCCTTGGTACAAAAATATGTTAGTTATATTGAAGAATTTTTGTTTTGCATTCTTGAGAAAAGTTACATAATATTACGTTGGTCTCTTCGCACTCACACAACACTAAATGTGTGGTTAGACCTTTTGTTTACAATTCATTTGGTTAACTGACTACTGCCTTCACCCTAACTTTTACTGTTCATTGGCGCTATCATTTGAGTTAACATTATATTAGGTTGACAGTAGTATTGCGAAGACAACTGGTTGGTTTCAGTGAATTAATAAAAATGTCTAACTAAGATCACTCAAAATTTAAAATTTTTTTATAACAATTAACAGTACTTTATAAAACCTATTTATTATCTGTGAATATATTTAGATTGGGCCACCTGTGGTTGAAATTATTCAATTGTTGTCCATACCAGAAGCGACTAATCGGATAAACAATCTACATAATTTTCTATTACAAAAAGATTCTACCTCTCAATTACAAGAAGCTTTGTAAACTTGGATATAGTCAATCTTGCTATTTTTTTCTTAATATGTATATTTCAATCGATTTCTAATTTAAAATCAATAAAAGTTAACTAAATCTCTATATAAATTATTGTAATTCTTAATGTAGTGTTCGTTTTCTTTGAGCTCGTAAAGTTAATGTAAATGCTACTAGAAATGCTTCAGAAAGTGAACATATTCAGTCAAACATATCATAGTAGTCAAAATTTTACGAGGGAAAACTCATTATACATTACGAAGCTTAAAGACTCACGATAAGTTGTATGAGTCTTTGAGATGTTAATAATTTACTTACGTTTTGGATGCTTGATTTCCAATATGTTATGAATTTGAGCTCTACTCAGACTAACTGTCGGTTAATATTTTTAGGTCTGACAAGCCTACTGTGATAAAGTTTGTTACCTACAGGTTTCTTAAAACTAAAAACTAGGAAGCTCAAACAAATTGTATGTAACTCTACGAATCAGTTAGATTGCGAAACGTGTTTGTTTTTCAAATCATGTTGAAGGGTATATTAGAGGATATTCGCTAACGATTCAAGCAATACCAATTTGAAAATGCGTTAGTCTAGTGAGTTTACAACTTCTGAATTGAAATTTCAAGGAATCCCAAATAATCTGCAAAATCACAATTCCCAAAATGTTATCTAGATAAGTGACCTAAATGGAAGTTAAGTTTTTAATTCAGAAGGCCTTTAGGTTGTATTGCGCAACTGCGAATTCAGGGTAGGAGGGCAGTAAGCATTTCGGATAATTATCTGAAATTTTGACACTTGAATGGCTTTTCTTCCCGTTTCAGAAACATTCGACGCTCAACACGATCTACCTTTCTAATAAATTTGATTCCTGTCTTAGACAAAATTACGGAAAATATCATATCTGTCGGCACCTTACAAGTAGGTGTAGATGGGACTGCATTCAGTTCCATCTAATACTCGAATGACGATAGAAGAAATGAATATTATCCTGGTTAGCTGTGTTAATGGAACCTTTGTTCTATGGGATTTTATAGCTCTGCTTAATTCTACATCCTTTTCCCAAATACTTCGTGGCATTCTTCGACTCAGTATTAAGCAATGCTCAGATTGAACACAATGTTAAGAAAACTATTTGTCCAATTATTGTCGATCAGTATTTAGTCAATTAAACTGTAATACGAATACAAGGGGTAGGAATTTTTTTGGATATACAGTCTATTACAGGTCAAACTTTTTCCTGTTAAGATCCAAAATCAACTGAGATTAATATTGATAGTTCGATTTGTTGGAGTGAATTTTCTATGAAAATACACAACATTAAGAAATATGAAGTCGTACCTTAGGCTGACACCGGCTTTATTAAATAAATATTTAGCTGCTTGGTTAGATTCTGTTCCATTTTTCTTATCCGAATAATACACCACTTCTTTAATTCCCGTTTGTATAATCACTTTAGCACATTCATTACATGGGAACATTGTTGTGAATATTGTACAACCTTTAGATTGAGCTTCGTTACGATTCAGTACTGCATTCAACTCTGCATGACAAACTACAATTCTCTTTAATAAAAAAATGTTGAAAAAAATATTAAACAACATACCATAAAGATATTTATTCTCCAGTTGACATGTTGATTCTTTTCCCCAAGGAACATCATCGTCTGAAATACCGTTAGGCATGCCATTATAACCTATTCCAACAATTTTCTTTTCTTCATTAACTATACAAGCACCCACCTAAATTCAAATAATAAAGAAAACAAACAGAACAGACTAACTACACTCAAATATTAATATGCTTATTTAGGTGTATTTTTGTTTTTCATGATATGTTTGTACTAAGGGCCAGTAATAACAGCCGGTTATTAATCCAGGACGACCCACCTTTAAGCCTCATCTAAAGTTTTACGAGCATAAGTTTATTTTGCATTTGGATGAACCTACTGAACTAGTGAACATCTTAATAAAGCAAGCAGAGATTACAGGAACACAGCGAAAAAATCCTCCAGGATGTTATACTTCAAAGGAAATTAATTCTTCGGCGATTCGCGTCATGTACTTAAAGGAATGTAGATATAGAATAGATGGGATGTGGCTAGCGGTGAAATTTAGGACGTGGGTTGAAACATATATTACCCATATTCAGCTGCTGCCCGATGGCTTTAATACATGGTTACAGATCTAGGGTGGTCTAAAGTGAACTGGTACATCTATGTTTTGAGAAATTCTGGAAGACTTACCACATACATTTCGTCAACGAATCTAACTTATTTCTTTGGAACCATACGTGGCATGCATGATATTCCACCGCCACTGATCATGTTTTGAATTCTTTGTTTTGCATCTAGTTAGATTCTTTGCTGTGTTAAGGTAAAATGCGGTAACTTGAGCTTGTACAAATGTATGCTTGTTTAGAATTAACTACAACAAAGATTTATTCCACTTCCATCATATTCACTTGCAATACGAGAGGTAATGTTGCTTATATACTAAGCAACAGCAAATCACAGAATCTTTTTGAGGATACTTACTTGAGTCGAAGGGTCTTTACTACGCATAGCAGACAACAGTGCTATAGACATGAAATATTCATCCCATGATATGTAGTCACTACGTTTTTGGTTTCCATTTAAAGTGAGGTTTTTAAATCCTGATAACAATCAAAATAAAATATATAGAGAACAGTGCGTACATGCGACGAAATGAAGGCTATAAAGTAATTTATTTACAAAAATTTGATGTGAGAACTGGAATATTACTAAAGTGACGCACCATAAAGGATGAATTTGCGATTTTGAAAGTTACAACTGATATAGTTGATAAATTATGTTCTCTAGGCAGTATGGACTCGAAATTCGGTATGCAAATTATACGATTTCATAAATTAGGCTTATGTTTATCAAAACTTGAAATCAAAAGGTTAGGGGAGAAAAAAGAGGACATACACTGATTTATTAGTGTTTGATAAGTTTGAAAAGTTGGAACTGTTCAGTTTTGCCAACAGCTTTAATAAACTTGCGTATTTATACGGGAACCGGCTGAGAACAAGCTTGGGTTTAACAATTTACAACACAATTCAGTGAGAAATATATTAATGGAAAAAATAAAACCAAGTCTGCAGCACTAAGAACGGGTTGGTGGGTGCGGAAGATCGATCTAACGGGGTCGAAAAACCCTGATTCCAAACCAACTCACATGGGCTTTATGATCCTAAAGGAACAAATGACTTATGAACCTACTGTTGAGAACCGGCTACCGTAGGACTACACCACTTAATGTTTACCATTTACCTAGTCGACTGGAACTCTAGATCAAAGACTTGAGGTGGTCCACTAATAATAACCCCTATTTTGGCAACTTAGCAACCGAGTCCTTGATTTAATAAGTATAGCGTAATGTTGCCAAAATAAAACAATCCATACTTTTCGTACAAATCGTTAGTCCGGAAAAAATCCTGACTATTGATATGGTCAGCACAGCTTTTAACTCGGAATTAAACTTTTGAATGGAGCAGTGTCAAAGTAGATACTAAATCCGCGTATCCTCACTAAAAGCGCAGTTACTTCTCAAGTTTTATAATTAATAAGCACGAAGATTAGCCTATAAAACACGCGATAAGGGTAAATAGTGTTCAAAATTACAAGGAACACCGAGATATGTTCTTATCAATAAAAGATATACATACAACAGCTTTAGACATCACGATAAAATATAAGAGTTTGGATAACTGACTTCATTGAAAATCGAGTTTTATGGATAGAATTCAAGACACTGACGATATGAAACTCATGTTTCAAATATTCAACAGCGACAAAGATTTTAAACATGAACATAATAGATAAGTAAAAGTACTCTCACGTACCATTCTCCATCAATGCAAGAAATCCAAATATAATGGAAATAAAAGAATTTCAACTACCTGGAATAAAAGAAAAGAAGAATTTAAATCAAAAATGCAGAACCGAACTGATATAATCAAAACATGCATTATCACTACATAAGAATATCGTGAGAACTAGGTACAACGAGAACCTCAGAAGCAGTTACTGCCAACTGGTAACCTTCATATATTAAAACAATGGATACCTACAGAAGGGAATAATACCCTCGCAAACAAATGGGGGATAAAGTCACACTTTGAGGAATCTCCCAAAGAAGGTCGGTGGGGATATAGGTTACAAAGAATGAACTAGCTCTCCTTTTCCTCAATGCCGGGATAGAAATCAACACTTCGACATTTGCTGACATTTATGAGCTTCGACTTGGTCTACACAGAATTTATATAAATTTACTTCTCATATATTTATTGACCGCATCACCCAAATTACAGTTAGACCTATAACTCTGAAGCTGGAAGATCTTATCCTAAAGAACAGTTATGCTCAATTAAACGATCCTTGTAAGTTTTACCTAACCTGAAGTATTTGTTTTAGAAAGAATGTATCACAAAAGCCAATATTTTTGGCGAAACTAATCGAAAAGTAAGTGCGAAGATGAAAATAAATGTATGACTTTTCGCTAAAAGGTTTTTTGAGACTTAATGAGACATGCAGAAAGGAGTAGGTGAAAGCTGTTGTGATCCTAGGGAGTGCCTGAAAAGGCCATATACGGGTATATTAACGACCCCTGTGAGTTGTCTTAGATATACGAGTCGGATTGTTCTTCCTCCTGATGATCTTCCTGGGCTGAGGGATTTTATTTTCCTTGCCTCGAATACAATAAGGAGTTTACGTACATTGATTATTTTCTTCGCTGTTGCTTTTTGGTGTTCCATGTCGCTGGTATCGTCCAATGAGAGCAGTTGAGCCATGAAGTTTCAAGTGACCTGAGGCAATCCGGTTGGTAATTTTTCATGCGTAGGAGAAAGTACTTTTTTAAGGACAGTGATGCTTTTAATACCTGCAGCTACCACATAACCAGCCAGAAGGTGCGTTTTTTCTGTATGGATGATTAGGACACAAAACTATAGCGGAGCAAAGAGAAGACAGTTGTTGGAATGGGTAGATAACCATTTAACTCAGAGCGTCACACTTGAACCCCCTAGTTGAGAATCCCATAACCTGTTGGCTGTGATCACAAAAAATTCATGCTGAATTTTTTAAGACTTTTTTGAGTGATTTTTTAATATATAACGTTTCATGTGCAAATTACTACTGGAGGGCATCGTCAGTCAATTTTCGAAGTGGGAATAAACTTCAGAGTCTCACGCCATCTGAAAGTATAATAGTCAGTAACAACAGTCATGTTTTTGTTCATTCGGTCACTAGCCTGTACGTATTGTGGAACAGTTTTTGTCACAGAATTGATTGAAAGTTAAGCGTCTTCTGTGTTATTCTTTTTTCCATCGTAATTGACAGCATAACGGGATGGAGTGTTATTTGTCCTAGAACAAGTTTCACTGTTCATAGTTTTACATTTTGTGCAAGGAAATTTAGTGAAATAATTCACTGTCATCATATCCACCCAAATTCTAATATACTGCAGAGAAATTTAGTCTGAACGAGTAAGAGATATTTTTGAGAACAGTGCAAGTTTTCTTGGTAGTCCTTATAAAGCACCGATATTGATGTATTCCAAAGTCTACTCGCTTAAGCTCACCCAAACCCGGTGAGAATTCTGAAAATGGTACCATTTTTCACGTGCTATAGATATTTCAGCATATTGTTCATTTTTAGGGTAACATAAGATCATACTATATATCCTGTGCAGTTTGATTCTGATTGGAAAATATTGTACATTTTAAATCCGTGAGTACGTATTTGTTGTTAACTTACATTTTTCAACCACAACACAGTAGTTGGTGACTAGACACATAGCGTTCTTGACTCAAGAATGTACGATTTTTTAGCATAACATTAGGCGTACAGTAATTATTCCACTTAGTACCTGAACAAAACGTATAAAATCTTTTATATACTGGTGCTCACTGATATTAGTATTGGACCCACTTAATACTCAACGAGTTATACCCATATATCTGCTTTAAGTAAATAAGTGCCTTTCCAACTGATAGCTTCGCGTGAAGTCACTCTAGGGTTACAGTAAATCTGAAGTCCGAGTAAAGAGAGAGGGCTGAGCATGGGGTTAGCGACCTCCTCACACAAGAGACTAACCCACCAAGAAAACGCTATACAGAAAAAATAATTCATTTAGAAGTGTTAGAATGTCTCGTGATGCGGGCTGAGTTTCTCCAAAAGTCACGGGCCAATGCCCTTTCTCACGACGAGAGAAATGGATAATATAGGTACGTGGGATGTTCACATCATGTCGGAAACTGGGAGAAAGATCCACGTTACTGCAGAAATGAAAAGATACAAACTGTTTGTGTTTGGAATTAATGAAACACATTGGATGAAAGTTGGGCGAGTGAGACCAGCTTTGGAAAAATGCTGTTGTAATCTAGCCATAAAGAGAATCATTTCTCATACGTATAAGAAGATGTACTGATGCTGGACAAAGAAGCTCACAAGACACCTATGGGATAGAAATCTAACTGACCAAGGAACATCAAAGCAGCCTTCGAAACAAAGAAAGAGGTGATTGAAATGGACGTAATCTAATTCTATGCCTCTTCCAACGATAACAATAAGAAGAATATAGATCACCTTCGTGAGAGGCTGCTTACAATTGTAGAGAAATGCCCAGGAAAGGAAGAGACTACTCTGACGAAAGATTTAAACTCCGAGGTTGAAATGAACATCGCTGGGTATGAGAACATCATGGGACGATATTGACTGGGAGAAAGAAACGAAAACTGTGACGGATTTTCGCGTCTTTGTGCTCTCAACAAACTGCTCATAGGCAACACCATATTCCTTGTTAGGATATTCCTGCAATATCCTAAGAGAATTATTTGTTAGTCTGATTCTGTTTATCAATTCCTGTTGGTTAATTCCTATTCGTAGTCCTATATATCAATATCACACACATCAACGTTGTTCCTTATTCGTCCTAGGTGTATAAATATGTATTACGGTCCTGACGAGGACCCGGATCCCTAGTCCGGGTCCTGATCCTCTTCTGAGCTCGGTTCTCGTACTTTCTAGATACTTGTAGAATACAGGTTCTACTTCATATCAACTCCTCTTCTGTTACTCAGTAGGGGTTTAGGACGCTTGTATTAGAGTTGTAGCCGGATCCTCAATCCTCGCTCTCGTTTTCCGTCTAAGGTAAACTGGTAATAGTTCAAACATACCAAACGATGTGTTTATGTACATGCGTAACACTCAACTGTTTATATACATATACATTATGTCAGGTGGTTTTGTAGCGTCAGCCATGGTTCCTCCAACTGGAGTTAACCCACAAACAATTGAAGAGATCACAAGGGTGTCATGCAAATCATGATCGACAAAACAGCAAGGCCAAACAACATTCCAGCTGTGAAACTGAAAGCAGACTTCGCACTAACTACTTAGCTGTTGCGTGCTCTGTTCAACAAGATTTAAGAAGAGGAAAAAATACCGACAGACCTTAAAGAATGACACTTCAAACAAGAGAGATTTCAGCAAGTCTGAGAACTACAGAGGCATCACAATGCTTTCAGTACCGGGAAAAGTCGTCAACAGAGTGTTGTTGAACCGAATGAAAAATTCAGAAGATATCCAGCCTCGAGATAAGCAGGCCGGATTCCGTAATAGTGGATTAGTTACCGTAATAAATAAAAGTTTTTCCGAAAATGTTGCATAGAAGAACGGCTACAAGCATCTCAGTATGACCTCTGTTCATAAAAAATTAATGACGATAATTTAGTCAACACAGCTTTGAAATTACACCATCCAGTGGGCTTTTGAAAGTGCTAAATGTTGGTCGTAATCATTTAAATGATATTATCCACCCAACGTAATCGAAAAACGTTAGACAACTTAACTACTGGCTGACAAAATAAGGGAATTAAATCAATATTCCACCCAGAAAACAGAAGGGTTGTGATTATACAAAAACAGAATCCCTGATAACAAAACCCAGGACAAACTACGAACCGTAAACAACCTAGGTGAAGTAAATTGACCACGGTGGTACAAAGGAGCAAGTGAAGTTTGAAGAATTGCTGTTATCGTAATGCAATTAACCATATTAAAGCTTCGTTTAAACATTTACAAAAAATAAATAGAACTACGGACGAATTGGAACGGTGTGGAAGGAGACTATGGGAATCACTTACCAAGTAGGGATGAACGTCCAGAAAATTGTACCTTGTCTATAGTATTTGTGTTACACAGTTTGAAGGATGCAGACCTAGCCTCCTTTGTTAAGAATTTCTTATATATAATACACACTAGCAATCTAGATTTAGATATAAAAATAATATGTTTATTCTCAAATGACGGCGTATTGCAAGAGGCAAGCCAGTTTACAGTCTAGATCAAATTGTTACTAATGCTACCGCATTTACTGTAAAAGGTTACACTGTTAGATTAATAATAAGAGTCGGTTTCTGACAGTAAGCTTACACCATGTCACCAACAGGAGCAGTTTCATACAGCTACATTTTTAACACGTGATCATGGGGGAGAAAGGAAAAAAGAGCAACGTAGCAATTTTATATATATAACCAGTGCATTGCTCAACCGTTCATTACGGGGCATGTAGCATCTCATGTATATCTTGTACTTTTATCATTGTTATTATGGTAATTATAATTATGGTAATATAACCTTCAACTTAGGAGGCACAGCAATCAAGGAGGGAGGGTGGTATATCTGACCAGCATTCATGACGGTGGTGCGATAACCTCAATCTACCCATGTCTGTGTGGCAGAACACTTTGTTTACTTACGGCTCCCCACCATATAGCAGGGTGTAATTGGTCAATTATATTGATGTTACTTTTCGCCGAAGACTCATGTCTATAACGATGCACTGGTTTCACTTCCGATCAAGAAATCGTACCACAAACAGATCTGAGCAATTATGTTGAAAAAAGCTCACACGAGAGTTTTCGGCCAACGGCGTTAAAAAACAATTGATGAAATATAACCAGAGCATCAGATCATTGTGCCTTAATTATTATTTCTGTAAATAAACGTAATTTCTAACAGTTTAGTTCCTTTGAATCTCATCTATTCATAAAATTATTAGGTCATTCGTTAACTTACTTATGATTTGTCTTCATTAATCTGCATACGTTCAGGCGTACAGTTAATGTTCTAATACAGAGAAAAAAAGGTCTGAGTAACCGTAACTTTGTTTTATCTAACGAAATTACCTAATAATTCATAAATCAATGTTGAAAAGGATACACTTTGTTTTGCCCATCTCAAATGGAAAAATACGTACGCTGTTCAAACTTCAATCAGTTCGTTTATCGTCAAAGATGCCGTATTAGATAATGTCTTTTCGAAAACCACTGCAGTTGCCAAGCTGCTGGAACTTACTTTCTACATCTGCTATATATATTTATCAATAGCCATCAACATAGTTTTACTGGATTTGTATACAGATCTTCTTTAGCAGCAAATCGTGAGGAGGTTGCAAGTAACACTACGGAACGAGATGTTGAAAGTACGGGTGGAGTATATAGTCAGTCCCAACAAGACATAAACTACAACTGACAAATATCGCTTCGCAAACAAATGACTCATTATTGACATCACCCACCAAATTTGCTTCAGTCAAAAGAAGAGTGTAGCAAATCCTCTGAAACTCTAGGGATTCCAATGCCCGTCAACGCAGGATATAATTTTACCTCTGTAGCGACAATGATGCAACTTTTTACTTGAAGGTTGAGCTTATTTTCATTTTGACGAAAGTTCTTATCACAGCCGTAAGGGGTTTAGGACAGATTGAGCATGTGTGTAGCACCACTAGAGGTAGTAAGTATGGAAAACCCTCCAAACTAGATTATTTACTAACAAACAGTGAGCTCCTACTCATGTTCATTTGCACATACCAGTAGTAAGTAGTGACCGTGGTGCAGTTATGTTAGACGTGGTCACAAACGAAATACTTCGGAGGGACGAAAATGCGTCCTAACTTCCTTACACTAGGGAAAACTATACGACCATAAAAGAGCATCTTCTGAATGCCTTACGGCCACGAGAATGTTGGAGGCTAGCAGTAGAGTATTACAGTGAGATACATCATTCAGAACTCTGTCCTACACTATATATCTCGGGCAAATCAGACACTTGAGAAAGGAAGGACATTCGTTAAGTGAGACACTGGACTCTCGTTACAGACAAAGAGGAAACCCTGGTACAAGCGGAAAGTCTCTCTGAACGATTCTGCACGTAGTTTTTTTTGGAGTTGAGGAACAAATGAATTGCTTATGTTTGAAGTGAAAGAAGACCCAAAATATCTGCTTGGGTTTGTGATTAAATGAAAACAAACGAATCAAGATTTTTGAGCTGTCATGGTCCGAATGACCAAGAAAAAGCTGAAGTCCTAAATACCAGCTTTGCCCACCAGTTAAGCCGGGTACTACTGAAACCTAGTTCCAGCTGATGGTCTGGGGAATATTTGACCTACTCCTGACTTAGTATTATGAAAACTCAGATTTCTGCTTCCAGGCATGTTGCCGAGACGTGAGAATATTCGTCCCATAATCTTGAAATAGTCTCCGTAAGAACTCAGCTCTCTGATATGTGACCTGTTCAGGCATTCATTATAATTCCACCAACTTCTTGTTAAATGGAAACAAGCTATTCTCTCCACGATCTTCATATGACGAGATAGGAAACATCCGGCCAGCTAAAGGCCTGTTTCACGGATTGTTGACTGACCAAATGAAAGACTACAAGGTTAAAAACAACATCCTTCATAAACCTTATCATGGGAAAAGAAAAGTTGGGTCGTGCGCATCCGATCTTCTCATAGTATATGGCAGCTGTACAACGTTTTGGTACCAAAGAATACTGATTCATACGATATTCATTGACTTCTTGAGAGTCTGCTACACAGTGCCTCACGTACTACTAACAGCTAGTAGCTAATGTTTCGAAAATGAGCTTTACTGATGCCCTTTTATTTTGGCTCAGAAGCTAGCTAGAGAACAAAAAGTTTCGTACCAAGGTAAATACTGTCACTGACATTTTCTTTGATAAATAACCTGTTAGATCTAGCCCATTATCTCTGTTTTCTCTTTTTCACTAACACTTCTGTCCTCTCACACCAACTTGACTTCTTAGTTTTAAATTCCGATTAGCTTCAGAGTTTTTCCTGTATAATCTGCACGTTGTAGCTAGCTGATCTCAGGCATGTTAATGTGATAGCTGTTGATTTACAGAAACCCTACTGATAAAAGCATTCATGCGAAACAAGGAACCTACAGATTCATTAATATCTGCCAACTGACTCGAATTAGTGTAGTCGAGTGACTTGACTATGATCCACTGGACGTTAATAAATACATAGATTAGTACCATGAGAACAAGAAGCTAGTGCGAAAAGATCAATTGATTTCTATTACCCCTTGGAAGGATATTGGACATCGAATCACCCTTGAAAAGACTATTTCAAATGCATTACAAGTTTCTGCTTTGATGCCTCCGTGGCGATTGTATTTTACCTACGTCTCCATAACGATTGGAAGTTCTTTCATATTTGGATATCATACAGGAGTTATAAATGCACCACTGTCAGTAGGTTTGAAATTATGATGGCCATATATTTGAAGCTCATTCAAAACTTCACACAGGCTGTCATCAATGAAAGACAATATACATGTAATTCTTCATGTGTGAGAGTGATTATGTCGATATGTGTCACAGGATTCGTTATCGGTGGATTGTTTGGGGGATTGTCAGGGGGATATTTGGCTAACAGATTTGGGCGGTAGGTCCTTGAATTCTGAAAGACACGAATATTTAGACGGAAAGCTTTGTTTATTCTTTCCATCCCAACAATCTTGGGATCTGTACTCATCATGGTTTCAGAGAGCTTGAGGTCATTTGAAACCGTTATATTCGGCAGATTTATAGTAGGCTTATCTGCAGGTATCAGTTTAAGAAATTATTCGAACTCATACCATAACTTAGGTGCTTATACAGTCGTGACACCCACATACCTGTCAGAGATCGCTCCATTAAAGTCTCGTGGTGCGGCAGGAATTACAAACCAATTTGTCACTGTGCTCGCTATTCTTTTGTCCCAGATCCTTGGTTTGTCGCAAATAATGGGAAATGATAAATTATGGCCATTTTTGTTGGGTAATAATATTTTTCTTATGGTCTGCCTACAGGTCTCTGTGCTCCTGTTTGCTTTTTGCATGTGATGCTTATGGTGTTTTGTCCTGAAAGTCCTAGCTACTTGTATTTAATAAAAGGTGACAAAGCTGCTGCAAAACATGGTACTTTTTCTCTAACTTTATTTTCAAACAATGTAGCTCTTCTTTTACTTAGGGGTCAGGACTATGATGTCAATTTAGAGCTTGAATCATTTCAACGAGATCCAGAATATAGCAGTCAAAGCCATTTTGGAATGGTTGATTTATTTCGAATTCCACATCTTAGATGGGGTTTATTTGTTGCCCTTATTCCACATTTTGGGCAGCAGCTCTCTGGAATTAATGGTGTAAGTTAATGAATAATTACTTCCGCAATTCTGATTCATATTAAAAATAAACCTGAGCATTTATGCGTAATTTCCCTTTAAGTTATGTAGAGCATATATTTTTATGAGTGCTACTCTCAGGTTAATATGCATAGTGTCAAGTTACTTAACTAGTTCAGCAACTTCCGTCTGAATTTGTGTAAGAAAAGTTATTAACTGAAAAAAATAGGCCTTTACCGTTAATATGTTCATGATTTTACCAAAATAGATATAATCCAGATTATTTTAGCTTCACAATTAAATTCTGTAATATTGCTAATAAAATTTAAGCACTGCAAGTTTGTATACACAGATCTTCATTCCCAATGAATTGTACAAGAACACGTTAAGTAATATAAAAACATGATCTAAACTCCATCTTAGCAAGCGGCGGTTATGTAACAGAAAGTGATTTACTAGCATATTTTTGGAAAAAGTTTGCTCTGTTGGGATGGACCAAAAGATTATTTTAGATGCTTTGGTATTGTTTTAAGTATATTTATCATTTAGCAGCTATCAGTTAATTCATCATAGTCTCACTATTATCTTTACTAGTTTTAATGGTTGCGAAACAGATATTGAGGTTTAATGGTCAGTTTAGGTTTTAAAAGTAATTATAGGGTCGAATTATGAAAAATGTTTTAGTCACTCATATACATTTTGCGGTAAATTAATCTCGCATCTTGCCTTTTAATGGCAAATAGGCTTCAAAGTTTATTTTTTGCAGCTGTGACATTTCGAACCATATTTTTCTGCTAGTCTTAGTGAAGTTAAATTTCGTTACTGGATATCTAAATAGTTTGATAATAGCATACTTGGTTCTTCACCAAAGATATCTAGACATTTCTAGCAAAATATGTTTTAATTTGGTATACAGGAGTAAAGTCATTTATAAAGCATCCAAATGAATTTAAACTGCTACAGAATTTTGTGAAAATGAATCAATTTGTGTATTGCAATATATATTACACATCTTACTATCCTATTTTTGATTGTTTTTCATCTTGTTATTCTTTTTTCTGTTGATAGATTGTCCTTCTTAATGCATTTTTGTTACTTGCTTTCATTGAGGGAATTATGATTCAGATCTTCCTTAACTTATTTGTTGATATTCTGGTAGTTAATAGCAGTTATACTAAATTTTCTTTTCTGAATACCTTCTTACATTCATTGTGGTACATGAAGACATATATATTATTATCAGTCATAATTAATTATAGCTTAAAGCTGTGTTCATTATAATGTATACAATGATGGGCACTAGTTTAAGTGACGATGAAGTCAAAACAAGAGCTGTCAAATTTTTCCAGCTGCTTTTATATATTCTCTATGATGATCAGGTGAAAATCAGCATATACGAGGTGTAACAAACCGATTTGTTGTAATGCATGGTCAAAAATGCGAGAAATACTGAATTCATATAAGTTATTTTTTTTGTAAGTGTCGAGTACACAATCTTAAGCAAGAAATATCAAATAAAGATAAGGAATTTATTTTCAGGGGTTAATTTTTTATTTCAATAGCTTCAACTTGAAAAAAGTGGCACATACACATATACTTGATAAATTGACTTTACTATCCTTGAAAAAATATAATTAGACTGGTAAAATTACTTTTTTGGAAAATCATCACTTAATATCTTTTCCATCGTTGAGGATTAATTTATCGACTTGTTTAAGGTTACGTTCAGTTTGGGCATAGTTAATGTTTATACTTGACACAACTGATAAAAATGAAGTTTTTCAGTAATATTTCCCAAAAATCTTAGAATATTTTGTCAGAAAGTGATAATGTAAAGGACACTGAACAGGAGTCTGACTTTTGGGTTGATTAGTTCCCAGTTAAGTGAAAAATAGACTGCTTATTATGTCAAATGAGTAGGCTACAGATTCCACTACGTGCTTTGACAATAGGGCTAACGTACTACCTTATGTCGATTATGGTGCTTTTAAGTTTATGTGTGCAAAAGCTTTCAATTTTAAAATGGATCTTTTGTTATTTATTGAAACAAAAAACATTTTCTCTCTTTTTTTTTGAAAAAATTAATTGTTATTTCACCTCGTATACCAGTCATTTGTCCAGATATCTGTAGCAATTTTAAAAACTGATTTACATATAAAGACTCATTTCCTGTATGTCAATAAATATTTTGCAGGTTTTTATCGCCAAACATGGAAATGTTTGATCTGAAAAAAGCTACTTATGCGTACATAATCTGTATAAGGCTCATT
The DNA here is from genome assembly GCA_944470395.2 of Schistosoma turkestanicum. Lineage (NCBI taxonomy): Eukaryota > Metazoa > Platyhelminthes > Trematoda > Strigeidida > Schistosomatidae > Schistosoma > Schistosoma turkestanicum. Next base: position 35,400,838 of record OX103972.1, on the reverse strand, counting down.
ATATATCCATTTCGGTTCTGTTGGTAATCGATCTCTTAGCATTCTTTTGCGTATAATATACATTTTCGGTGCTGTATTTGGCCTTTAACTTTACTAAGATCTTTAGCATTCTAGCCTAAAAGTGAATTAATTTTTATGAGTATCTTTATCTCACTTTGTGATTATGCTTTAGAAATATTAATGGATGACGAAGATTACCTAATAAATCAAACGTTCAACTCCGTAATAATGTATATAACTATTAAAATTATTTATCACTTTTAAATTTATGAACAGATTAAGCTCATCCAGGTTCTTGTTATGCAATGTTCAATTTTAAGATAATATTCAAATTCTCTAAAGCATCACTTAACTCGCATTATTTATAAAATCTTTGTATTTTGTGAACTTCAGGTTTTATACTACTCTGTTCCATTGTTTGAAAGTGTTGGTCTGACCAATAAAGAAGCCAGTTTTGTTAGTCTTGGAGTTGGAGCAATTATTGTGTTAGGTACAATTGTATCAGTATGTGTTATTGATAGAGGAGGTAGACGCATGTTATTACTGGTTGGATTTGCAATATGCTTAGTCAGTTTAATTACATTTACAACAGTTTTGGCAGTTCAAAAGTTTACTCATACTTCTTGGTTAACATACATTTCCATTCTTGTATTATATTTATTCGTCTCGGGATTTTCATTTGGCCCAGGTATGTATTTATGTTATTTATTCATTAAGTAAAAACTGATTCTTAATTGGCTTTGTATCTGAGAAGGCTATGGTAACTTACCTTAGTAAAATATACAAAAACTGATAAACATTACTGTGTAAAATTTGTTTGTAGATACATATTGCTTTTAGGATTACGTCAGCGTATGCAAATGTCACAATTCATATTTGCCTAGATTATCTGCTGCTCTTCTACGAGGCTTGTTAATTACGATTGGAATAATGTATAGGCGATTTTGAAATTTATATTTTGTAGCAGTTACATGCTATATCTCAGATCTTATTCTAACTGGTATAAACCTACCACATAATAATTGATTAGACTTTTAAGACCATTTCATGAGTACTATTGCCATCTACTAACTAAAGTCAAATATTTATATAGGATTGAAGATAAAAAAAACAGTCAAAAGGCTGTTGAATTCTGAAAACTGTCGTTTCTGGAAAAATATTGCCCAGCATATATACTTGTTTTAAAACCATAAAACCGTCTTTCTAAATGTGGGATTGATTCTGTTGGAAATTACATGATAAGATGTACTTATATTTGCCTGACCTTGTTATTTAAAGTAAAATAAACTAAAAATAACCCGTGATAAAACAATCATCTATGGTTCCAAAAAATAAAGTGTGTTTACTGAGGGCTAACTTAAAATATTATATGAAATGGGTATAAAGAAGACTAACAGTTTTAAAATTGTTGATAGTCTCAAAAAAATCTCAAAAAAGAACTTCCATACAAGCGTCTATCAGAGTATTTTACGCTGTAGCATATACTTTACCGATTAGCCTTTTGTCAATACTCTCAGTGTTTGACCAAACAAATATTTAATCCCATCACAAACATTTAGGTGTATCTTAAAGTATAAAGTTTACTGTACTTAGGATATCTGTAATCATAGTCATTTTTTAAATAAAGAATTATCATCGGTTTTACCACCATGATATTATCCTTCATGATTGATGATCTTCAATATATTTTACAGTATCATTCTTAATTTCATAGTTAACAAAGAGCTAAATAATCGTTGAAATCAGAACTGTTTACTCTTCAAATTAGTTTATTTGGCAGTGAAGTTAACAAATGAAAATTCTCTGCCTTCCCAATGAAACCAAAATAGTAATAATAATAATATATAAATATTCCAAAATAAGTAAGTCAGTTACTCAATATACTTTACATTTTTTCTACAAATTAAATATTTTTTATAAATTTTTCAGGCTCTGTTCCTTGGTTTCTCGTAGCTGAACTATTTACACAAGAATATAGAGATGCTGCACAAAGTATGGCAGTGGGTACCAATTGGTTGTGTAACATTGTTGTTGGACTAGTTTTTCCTCAACTAATCGTAGGTTTTGATGTTTTTTTTAAAGAGTTGATTACTGAGCGTTTTGCAATCTTAAACTTTACGTGATGTTAGAAAAATCATTTACAAACTTAAAAAAGTTATTTGTGGTATAAAGTTAACTTAATTTATGAACTGTTAATAGAGTAGGATGCCGACCAAAGATATATTAAAGGGCATATATCCATTTACAAGCGGAATTATGTACAGTACATACTATGGTTTAAGACACGAAATCTAGTATCAATCAGTCCACTACAAAGATGATATATAGAACTGTTTTAACATGGTTTAATATGTTGATGTGTATATGTCTTCCAGTTATCCGTGTGATTGAATTGAAAACTTAGTTTCTTTAAATGATGTTTTTAGAAGATCCTTCCAGTAGAGCTTAACTACAATAAGAGTATCTGAAAATCGATTAGACTTCATCGATAATAAATACGTAATATAACCCTGGACATCATTTTGTAAAAACTTGAATTTTATCTGTGGTATGTAATCGTTAGCTTTGATGATTAATCTCCGTTTGACTTAAGAAATAAGTGTACAGATTCAATTCAAGGATTTTAATTCAGTTGCAGTAACTACCAAAGGCAAATGGGTGAGGTCGCGCAAAATCCCTAGATCAGTCAGAGTTAGACATTGATGCTGTTGGACGCCGGCTCAGTGGTTCAGAGATTAGGCATTCATGCATAAGACCGAAGGTCCCGGATTCGAATCCCGCGAGGTACAGGAATCGTGGATGCACACTGTTGATGAGTCCCATACCAGGATGGAAAGGCCGTCCACTGCTTTCAGGTTTCTAATGGTGGTCTAACAATAATTGATTAATGATTTAAAATATTATTTATCCGTCTATAAATTTCTGAATCCCGATATGATCGTTTGATTGTTGAATAGTCAGTCTAATAAAACGTTATCAGTCTCGTCAATAAAGAATTATCTTATAAAAAAGGACAAGAACCATTTCATATAATTTTTAACGCCATATAAAAAATTTTGTTTATGTCGGTTCAAACAACAACATTAAGGATAAGCTGAATAAAAAGCATATCTGTGAACAAAACATATTTTGAATATAGATTGCTTTGTCTATATATATATATATATATATATATATATATATATATTTATATCACTTCAAAAATGTATCGAACTGAGAATTATTTAAAAAGTTATTGCAGCTCATTTATTCTGACATTTGATAAAATTAAAACTTTTGAAGAATTGTTTCATTGGAGAGAGAATTTGTTTAGTCTATGACACTATCTTTTACCATTAAACATGTCAGACTTACAACATTTTCATTGCATGAAACATATTCCTAGGTATTTAAGTAATATACTATCGGTATTTTTTTTTAAGTTACTTTGATTACAACATCAGATGAAGAGTTGTTTATTATCATCATCGTCAGATCAATACACTTGTACTAATCATCGTAAAGACCATAAATAAAACTAGACCAAAGCTGAGCTGATTCTTTGGCTAATATAGTTATCACATCTAACTTTAACTTCAGATAGCAAAAATAGAAATTCAGTATGTAGGTTATTAGTACATACCTTGAATAATTATACTCCATGGAGAACATAATTTTACCGGTTACGTAAAAGTTTAGTTACAAGTGTTAATTAAAACCACAACTATAAAATATTTGTTGATTCAACATCATATAAATAAGTATTTATTTATATGAGGTATTTCATTGAAATAAGTAGTGTAATATATATTGTTTATTTTCAATCATCAGTTAAAGACAGATATGTCTAATTGTATAGTGCTTTGTAAGTCATACAGAAGCTAAACTTGTTGCATGGGTTTCAAGCAAGTTTTATTTACTTAGATAACCTAAAATTTCGTAAATTTGAGTAAACGACTAATCTGTGTTCTACTTGAAAATCATTGTTAAGCAAATTTTCATGTTCGCACATATAAAATAATTTATATGTTATTAAATAATCTTATACTTAATAGATTTCTAGTAAATTAATAATTAACTTGATTTGATATGGAACTTAGACTTTATTTTAGTCAGTTATTCACGATAAACTATGCTTAAGCTTATCCGTTGTATCTTCATTTAGTAGTGTTGTATATGAAACACTGAGTTTGATGAACCACTATTGTTCTGCAAAATTTATTTAAATGAATATATTTTATATTTTATAAGAATTCGATCGTGTTTTATTTCGTTAATGAGAACTATGAAAGGTCATGTGATGAGGGAACACCTTGAATGACAATGTGATACAAATAATCTTTAATTTCTATCAAAATAATAACTACCATAAAACACAAGGTGTTCTCAGCCATAAATTATTTAGATTTATCTTTTTTCTTGTTTGTTCAACTGTCTATCAATTACATCATGATATATTTTAATGAAGTTTATCATATGTACAGTCGAGGTAGATTTTTCGTTCTATTTTGTTGGGGACGTTAGATCCCCAGGACTCACTCGATTTAGATTCTTATTCTGGATTTTATGCTTTCGCACATGGGCTGATCAGTTGACCTTGAGATTACATTTCCCACCCGGAAAATCCTTGACTGTTATTGGTTGATGTGTTATTTTAGTACGCTATTTTTGTGGCTCTCCCAAGGACATTTCCATCATGTACAAATAAACTCGATTTGTGTGCTTGTCAACTTCGTATTTTCTGGGTGCTTGTAGAATACACTTTCTACATCTTGTCAAGACTTCTTCCTCTATTTATTGGGTCCAGAGGATGTTCAGATTAGAGTACGTTTGTCGACCAAGGGGAATTCGTATTAGTTTAAGCATATCATTTGACAAGCATGTAATATTCTGAATTATAAATAGTTTTGTGACTTTCTATACCAATAGATGTACTCTTTGATTTGGTATGTTCACTTTTGATATCCTCGCTAAAAGACTGATTTTTCAAGTGACTTGCTTATATATGTATTCACTTTTGTCGAATATTATGTGATCAATCTTCAGGCTTAATACAAACCTATTTAACATGTAATTTTTATGAAATAATCTTTTGCTTTTCATTGATTTCGTGCATCGATCATTGTTAGAACACTACTAGAAACTAAAAAGCACTCAGCTGCCTTGTCTTGCTAGTATGGTATTCATCAGCAGTGCGCATCCGCAACCCTCGCTCACGGTTATCGACCTTCAGTCTCGCGCGCGAATGCTAAACTTCTAAATCACTGATCCGGCATCCGACGGCGTTAATGTCTAACTTTAATCGATCCAAGGTGTAGTACAGCTTCACCCATTGTGTTCGGTGGGTAACTACTTACACCCGACACGGCTGAACTCCAATGGTCACAGCTACTCATTAGAATTTCCTTCCGAAGCAAGTCACTAATGAACACATCTACATAATTTGTTATGGTGGTTACGCCCTGGTGATGAGTTGTCCAGTGCTTCTAGGTTTCAAATAGTTGTCTAACGATGATTGATTCATGATTTTAATAAAATTCAACAATCTTCACAACTCTATCATAAAAAATCTACTTTTGTTTTTTCTAGCAATTCTGAGCACGTTAATCACACGGATGAGATCTTTTTGAACGACTAAGATACTTTTATTTCAATTACAATTTTAAAAAAAATAATAATCAGAATCTATAAGAGGAACTGAAATTATAGCTACATGATTATAGATGATTTTATAGGTTTTTGAGTGTAACATTTACTGACACAAGATTATAAATCTCTTGTTCTTCATTACAATTATAGAAGTTGTAAAAAGTATTTTATCTAGTCCCCTAAATATATATATATATATGTTCTGCATAATAGCAATTGAATCTTTAATAAAAAAAATTAATTAAAGTAATTTAATTATTGATGACAAATTAATTATAAATCATTCAATCATTGTAATGACAAACTGATCAATATTAGTATATTTGAACATTGATCAGTTGTTCATGATTTTCAATGAAATTCAATTTTATTCTGTTGATAATTAAGCAATTTTTTTTAAATTTAAAATTATTTTCACTTTGATTATTTGAATTTTTTATTTTTTTTTTATTGTTGTTGTTGTTGTTACAGGTGCTTATGGATAGTTTCGCTTTTGTACCATTTATTTGTGTACTTATCATTGTGATTATTTTAATTGCTTTATATTTACCGGAAACTAAAGGTTTCAATCCAGTTTATATTGAATCCGTTTTCAAAGCTCAATGTAAACATTCAACACTTATACCGGTAAGTGAACAATTTATCAATTCGTCAGATTATATATATTTCTTTTCCTGAATAATAGACAAAAAACATTAAAGATTACTTTTTAGTTTAGCGTACATTGTAACGGTATACAAAATATATGTTTAAAGAAATGTTAAGATATTGATCCACTATCCTAAGAGAATTGTTTGAAGTCTAATTCTATTGGTCGTCCTAACTATCAATGTTGTTTCCTATTCGATCTAGCTGTATAAATACGCATTATGTGTAACGCTTTATGACCCAGACCCGGATCCCTAGTCCGGGATCCTGATTCTCTTCTGGACTCGGATCTCGTACTTCCTGGATGCTTGTAGAATACACATTGTACTTCATATCAAGTCTTCTTCTTTTAGTCAATGGGTGTTTGGGACGCTCAGATTAGAGTAGCCTGTCGTGTCGCTGCATCCCCGATCCTCACTCTCGTTTACTGACTAATGTAAACTCGTAATAGTTCAAGCATATCAAACGATGTGTTTATGTATATGCGTAACAATCAACTGTTTATATACATATACATATAAATTTTGTCAAGTGGTTTTGTGGTAGCTTCTGCACATTTTGAAAGGGTTTCTACTACAACATGTGTTCAGTTGATTAACTTTTGAAAGCCAACAAACATAAGTGACTAGTGAGTAGTCTTAAGATGTGAATTTGCAAACTATAGTACAAACCTGAACGAGATGATAATGTGCTTATTGTATGAGGATTGATTTGAATGCATATTCGTTAGTACAAAAGTGCATTTTATGAACCAATAAGACTGTTTAGTTTTATCTCTCTAAATATCAGTAGTTAACCGAACTTTATAGAAAAATTCAATCAGAATCAAACAACGTTTTTCAACACTTACTTAATTCCTGTTTACTGGAACAATAAAATGTGACTGAATTAAAACCATATATCGTCTGTTATATTGACAAATTTTAGTATACCTATTACCAAATAGTTATTTTTGAACAAGTTCTGTAGTTTCATTAAATTAAAAATTAATAAAGAAAGTCTCATCGTCTCACTACAAACAGAAAAAGTTAATAATGTGGGCAGTACTGTTTGATGTGCAGCATTGAAATGAGTTAAAATGTTTACCAGAATCCTATCTAATTTGTTATTTGGTAGGAAAATAGCTGCAAATTCTTTTCCTTAGCCTTTTTTTTTTACAGAGCATTGTTACTTAGTCATTTGGATTTTTACATAGCATGTTCGTAACTATTTTATAGTCTAGTGTAAATAAAGTTTTACATAGACGATCAGTGATTTAACAACCAAGTTTAGTTTTTCCAATAACAGCTTGAAATAAAACCATTTTAATACCTTCCATTTGAAAGAAAACAGCTAATTTTTATTATTTTCTCTCACTGTTACTTCAAATTAAATGTGTGTATTATCAGATTGTTCAGAAACCCTATGAAAATCGATAGGTTTTGAAATTGTACACGGTTCGGTTACTGATCCTAAGCTTTTCTGTTTAATAGTGGTGATAACATTAAACTAGTAGTTGGAATGCTAAATGAAGCATCCAAAGACTTGAAAATACTCTTGAATCGACCAGCTCCACTAAACCCACCCGACATCGAAGCAGCACCAATGGACCTCTAAAATCAATGTGGGCCCACCGAAAATTCAACAGATCAGTATTGCCATCGTATAAACAAGAGCGGAACCAGACAATATTCCAACAGAGGCAATAAAAAGCAGACACGGAGGTAACGGCAAAGATGTTACATACTCTGTTCAGCAAGATTTGGGATGAAGAAGAAGTACCAACAGACTGGAAAGAAGGATACTTGATCAAAATACCAAAGAAAGGAGATCTCAGCAACTGTGAGAACTACAGAGGCATCACTCTTCTCTCAATACCAGGCAATGTTTTTAAGGGGGTGTTTTTAAAAAGACTGAAAGACTCCATAGAAGCTCAACTTCATGATCAACAGGCTGCATTCCGTAATGATCGATCGTGTATCGAACAAATCGCAACATTACGGATCATTATGGAACAATCAAGTGAAGAATTCACCGCGCTATATCAGCTTCATTGATCATGAGAAAGTATTTAATAGACTGGACAGGACAACACCATGGAGGCTTCTTCGACACTACGGCGTGCCTGAGAAGATAGTCAACATCATACGGAATTCTTATGATGGATCGAACTGCGAAATCGTGCATGCAGGACAACTGACAGACTCGTTCGAGGTGAAGGCCGGTATAAGGCAAGGTTGCTTACTCCTAGCCCTTTCTCTTTCTCTTGGTGATAGACTGGATTATGAAGATGTTGACTTCTGGAGGGAAGCCTGTGATACAATGCAAAGCAAGGATGCAGCTGGACGATCTGGACTTCACAGATAATCTGGCTCTTCTATCGCACACGCAACAACAAATGCAAGAGAAGACGACCAGTGTAGCAGCAGCCTCAGCAGTTCTCAACAGACATAAAGGGAAAAGCAAGATTCTGTGATACAACACAACATACTCCAATCAAATTACTCTTGATGGAGATGCCTTGGAGGATGTAAAAACCCTTACATATCTGAATAGCATCATTGACGTGCGAGGTAGATTTGATGCAGAGGCGAATGAATAAGACATACATTGAGGAAAGCACTGAACTACGTCACAAGACAAGCCCTCATTTGTAATCCTTGTGGTCAAAGTAACACATTAGGCTGAGAAATGAAGGCAGTCATGAGAAGAATGAATAGTAATTAGGTGGAACCTAGAAAGGAAAACTAATGACAGAGTAAGTTGGAGAATGCTGGTCGATGGCATATGCTTCATTTTGTTCTACAATATGTTAGCAAAAGAAATAATCGTAGAATAAAAATAAAACAAAAATGACACTGTATTCATATGCAATGTTAGTTACGCCTTGATTCAGTTAGTCTTCCTGTTCAGTTTGTCTTCTCTTTTTTTTCTCAACACTTTAAATTTAATCTTAATGAGTATGTTTTACTGTGTAATCACTATTCAGTTAATCAATACACTATCATATTCAACTAGTAGTACTTTATGAAATTACCATGTCACACCTTAATATGTTTGCTTCATTCTCCTGTTTTGATGATAATAACAAAATTTTAACTGGAGATTGTTGTGTTCAATGTTCATTTATTTTTTATTGAATCTATTGAATGTCAAACTCAAATTTATTGTAAAAATCATCATTTAAACAAATATTAACAATTCTTGATAGTTATTTACATTTGATTTATAAATTGAACAGTATAATACAGAATTACAAAATGATATATAACCTATAAATGATTATATTTGAAAAATAAGAAAAAAAACCTTTAACATTCTATTTGTTACAATTTCAGATAGTTTATATATTTATATGTATATTCATTAACTAAAAAGGAGAAATCAATTTGTAAATGATTTATGAATCAATTACTTATATATATATGACAGGAAGTATATTGATACATTGATAGGGCATGCGGTTTGAAGTGCAAAATTTATTTGAATACTATATTGTAACATTGAATAAGAGAGTTCATATTAACAGAATAACAATTTTTTTTTCAATTAGAATTATGAAGATCATTGTTTTTTGCACACACACACACAAATTATGAATCGATCATTGTTAGATTCTATTTGAAAAATCGTATATTGTGCTCACTAGTGACCGGCTTTGTAAGGAAATTCTCAGAGTTCTTAGTGAGAAGATGTGATCAGGGGAGTTCAACCCTGTCGGTTGTAGTCAGTAACTATTGAAGACAGTTGTGGGTGAGGTCGTGCAAAATCCCTCGATCGATCAGAGTCAGACATCCACACCATTAGATGTCGACTCAATTGTCTAGTGGTTGGGCACTTGAAATCTAAACTCAAGGCCCCAGGTTCGACTCCTGCTATTGGCGATTGTTGTGGATACGCACTGCTGATGAGTGCCGTTCCAGGACGGAACGGCCATCCAGTGCTTCTATGTTTCTCATGGTATTCTAACAATGATTGATTAACAATTTCTATGTGTAAGAATAACCATTGTAGCATTAAAATTATCATTGAAACATTTAACTAAAGTTGAAAATCTCACACTGCATGCGAAATTTTATCTTCACGTATATTGAATGATGTATTTATTGACATGTGGTTAATATTTTAATTATTTTTAATTTCAACACTGCTTCAAATATCAGCATGCTTGAACTTTTAAAATGATTCTTTTATTTTTGTCATAGATTTTCTATTTGTACTCAATTGTAATTCATATCAAAATCAATCATTAAAAGAAAAGTAATTGATCAACAAGTAGGCAAACTATTACTTACTTACTTACTTACTTACTTACTTACTCCTGTAACCCCAAATGGAGCATAGGCCGCCCACCAGTTTTCTCCAACCAACTCTGTCCTGGTCTTGCGTCTCCAGTTTGTCCAATGTTTGTTCATTTTTCTCATATCTTTCTCTATTTCTCAGCGTAATATGTTCCTTGGACTTCCTCTTTTCCTTTTGCCTTGAGGGTTCCATGTGAGGGCTTGTCTCGTTACGCAGTTGGGTGCTTTACGTATAGGCAAACTATGATCAATAGCAAACTAAAATAAACTGTGTTCATTTGACAAAATCGGAATTATTTGTCCATCATTAATCCAATTTTCGCATTTCTAATTACTAGATTAAAAAGAAATCATAATAGTGATGTTTGTTTTAATGAGGGAAGTATGTTTGTTTGTTAAAAACAAGATGTTGTCGATTCTTTGTTTGTGAATAAGAAACACGAAAGCATTGATTATAAAGTATCGGATGTCCATTAATTTAAATATCGTTTTATCAAAATTTACTTCATCATTAAAATGTTCATGTTTATTGTTATTGTTGTTGAATATTTTTTTTAGCTAAAACGATTTTGATCACTGTTCAAAGTTACTACTGCAGTGTTGTAATAAATCATCAGTGCACTACTACTTACTACTGTCTGTCATTGGATTAAATTTGTCAATGTTATTTACGCTTGTCTGTCTGTTTGTTTCAATATAAAAAAATCAATAAAATTATCCCGTTGATTCCTTTTGATTCATTTCATCATACATTTGATGCATCATGAGAATATGACTACATTCATCAAGAAAAAAAGAAAAATTGATCATTGAACTATATTTATTGATGCTTTCTGTTTATTCTGATAATATTTAATGTTCTGAAGTATTTTGCAATGATTATACTGTAATGTAACTTGCGAACACATTGATATTAAAAAAATATCTTGGTGAAAATAACGAAATTTTGTCATTGAATTGTTTTAATCAATAAATTGAAATTCAGTTTCACAGTAAATTCAGTATTCAATTCTAGTTATTGAATTTTGAAGATTTTGGTGTGATTTACTGAAAGATGACTTTTTTTTCTTAGATTGAATGTAATAGTGACTTTTGAAGTAAAGATTTTATTGAAATATACTGTGAATAAAGTTGTTTTTGCAGTAGTTTATTGATTGAAATTGAGTCATGTCTGTGTGAAGTTACCAATTGTTTTACATTCCGTATATCTGGCACAAATTCATGAATTCACTGACAACTGGAGTAAGCAATGCTGGTAAGTGTAGACTATCTGGATGGGGTCAGCGAGACGATAGTAATCGATGGCTAGAGACTTTGAATGACATTGCTCAAAATCGTTTGCGATGGTGCAAGTGCATCCACTTTTTGTGTTCTCTCAAATTCTAACTTTCTGACTTCCTCCTCATTACCTTTACTTTTCTCTTTTTAAATTTACCTCACTGGATTATATCTCTTGAATAATTTCTTCGAACCCTAATGTTCTCCATTACTGCTAATACTAGTACTACATCTAACACTATGGGATTCGAATTAACAATTGCATCTCTGTGCGAATGGGGTACGTTGTAAATGATATTCTATGTAACAAACGCTTTTATAGACGGAAAGTGGTAAGTGATGTCACATCTAATATTGCAATTAATAATATACTAAACACAGGTCTTTTGTTACGTTTAATATTGTAAGTAATAGAATGAATCAAGTGTTTTGAAAACATCCAACTGTGAAAAATTTATTCTTTGTACTGTGATTGAGCGGAAAATAAAACAGTGTTTATTCTGCTATTCAAGATATATTAGTATAAGAGCTGTTGGACGTTGAATTTTCGAAGTTTGCATCATTGATAACCGTTGTAAGCCAGAATATTTTGAACGCATGTTTAGTCCTAGTATGAGACTTCTCAGTAATGCATGTCAACAACTCCACCAACGAGGATTAATCCCAGGGTTTTTGTGCTTCAAGCTAACAGTTTAAACTTTATACCACTATTACTCAACGAATAGGGTACATATTGAACTTCAGTTAATTCCAGATACTGTTTAGTTATCAATCTCAGTGGTTTAACTCTCTTGTTTCCAGGTTCAAACTAGAACTCTTGGAATTACCCCTCAATACTAAGCAGTAATGAGCATATAAGTAGCAATAATACACACGTTAGAAAGAAACAACTATGCATCACTTTCTGGCTTTCAACACTTGTTTTACCAATATAATTCTGCGATGTAAACATCTGTTTATTCAGAAATCAGATGAAAAAGCATATTCATTTTTACAGCTGATTAGCCATTTGATTGTAAAAATTGTTCATATGAGCATGTAGTAAATTTTTAAAGACCAAACTTTGAGAAATTTAAAATTTCATCCATCTTTAGGATGTTTTGAATTTACTTACTTACTTACTTACACCTGTTACCCCCTATGGAGCATAGGCCACCGACCAATTTTCTCCAAACTATTCTGTTCTGACCTTCCCTTTCCAGTTCTTTCGAATTTTTGTTTATTTTTTCATATCTTTTTCTGTTTCTCGGCGTAATGTGTTCTTTGGCCTTCCTCTTTTTCTTTTACCTTGAAGGTTCCATGTGAGGGCTTGGCTTGTGACGCAGTTCGGTGCTTCACACAGTGTGTTTCCTATCTGTAAGATCCATTTTTGAAGGCTTTGTTTGTGAAAATCTCTTCATGTATACATTTTCGAATTGCCCTTATTGATTCCTTCAGTTCTACATTTTGTTAATCTGTTCAATTCCATTTTGAGATGATGATAATATTTGTATTTTATTATAGTTTCTATTTCTTCTGCTTTCACTGAATTTCTATGTTTCTTCTTGAACTGTATTTATGTTGTTTAAGCTGATACTTAGTCATGATGACAGCCATATTGATTTGTTCCTCTTTTGATTGTGTTGCTTGCTTTGACCGGAATTGTGCATTTTGATTGTGAATTGAAGTACTCTTTCAGAATAGGAAACACTCTGTGTTATAAAGCGACCAAATATTATCTTTCGAACGAATCTGATCTATTCAGAAAGGATAGAATAACATTTATTTGTTGCTGTTGATTTGAATAATTGAACAATTGTTGGTGGAATAACTGAGTGGTAATATTTGTTTTGGTAGTGATGTATATTTATATTTATGATGAATATTAGAACCGCCATTTACCCAAATCACTTGTTTTGATTTCAACTGGGCAAGACATATACTTAAACTATTTGGACAATTATTCCTTAGTCCAAACCTCAGTTTGGATCTTACACTATCCACTTCCACCGCTTCTTCCTGATTTCTTCCTTCGCTGGTTTATAGTTTTTTCTTTCCCACAGAAGATTATTGCTGATGGTGCCTGGCCAACAGATCCTCAGTATATTGCGTAGACAACAGTTAATAAATACTTGAATCTTCTGGATGATGGATTTAGTAGCTTTCGAAGTTTCCGTCCCATACAAAAGAACTGTCTAGACATTTGTATTGAAAATGCTGATTTTGGTGTTTATTGACAGTTGCTTTGAGTTCCGGATGTTCTTCAATTGTAGAAATGCAGCCCATGCTTTGACAGTCCGTGCCGTTACATCTGCCTCGGGTCCACCTTGATTGTCGAAGATGCCGCCCAGATAAGTTAAGTTTTTAATGTCCTCCAAGGCTTCTCCATCCAGAATGATTTAGTTGGCGCATGTTGTGTTGTAGTTTTAAATTTACTGAAATTATGTCAGTCTGTTGGAACGGTATTAAAAAAGCATTTTGATCATGATTATTATTTTGCCGAGATTTATTTTTTGTTAACTTTATTCTCTAATATTTCTCTGATGTTGAGCTTGTGAAGTGAATTTAAATTGTATGATATTAAGTAACTTCGCGGCATTTTGTTACTTTACGAAGTCAGAAAGAGAAGTTGATTGTAAACATGAATTTTGGTGTGGTAAAGTAATCTCAGCCTAATTTCAATTATTGCTGTGATTTCTTAAACTTTCAGTTAACATGTTACACACAACACAACCTGATTCACGCATACAACAAAACCATTGTGCAGTCTAGGTCTAAGTCGTAATTCGGATTATGAATTAACCGCAAATTTCAAGTTCAGATGTACAATGATTTTGTCAATGACTTTGAAAAATTAAATATCAAGTTTAGTGAATTTGTGTCTCCCATTTCAATGTATTGAGTGACTGACATATTTCGATAACCTTGAAATCATGAATAAATCATTGTCAAACGAAATATAGAAGCACTGGACGGCCGTTTCATTCTGATATGGGTCTCACTGGCAGTGAGCATCCACGACTATCACTACTCGTAGGAATCGAACCTGAGTATGAACGCTTAACCTCGCGACCAATGAGCCAAAATCCACTGGTGTTAATATCTAAATTTGATCAATTCACGATCTCGCGCAACCTCATCCACTGTATTCAAGTTAGAATACCGGGATAACAAAGCGTTATGAAATTGTTGGGACGAACCGGTTGTAACAATATTTACAGCTATTAGAAATGATTACAATTCAAAGATACAATACAGAAAAAATCTCATGAACTCAGTAAGTACTTTATTCTAAATAATTCACATTTTCAATTCTAGTAATATTCATCAAAAAAATACATAAATAAAATGACACTCATTGTCTACTTCAACATATTATGCTTAATATTACTATAGTTTAGAAACATTCAATTTCGCATGACAATTTAACAAGATTCATAATTGACCTTAACAATAATGATAGTAAGTAATATGCAACGAAGTAGATGTGAATAAAACTTCTCTGAAATATGTTCTTATCAACAACTAACTGTCAACACTTATTACTTACTTACTTACTTTCGCCTGTTACCCCCAATGGATCATAGGCCGCCCACCAGTTTTCTAAAATCAACTCTGTTCTGGGCTTCCCTTTCCAGTTCTGTCCAACTTTTGTTCATTCTTCTCATATCTTTCCCTATTTCTCGGCGTAATATGTTCCTTGACCTTCCTCTTTTCCTTTGGCCTTGAGGGTTCCATGTGAGAGCTTGTCTTGTGAAACAGTTAGGTGCTTTTCGTAGTGTGTGTCTTATCCACTTGCCCCGCTTCTTCCTGATTTCCAAATCCGCTGGAAATCAACACTTATATATTTACCTAATCATGTATAATAAATCAAACATATATTACTTAGTTTGCAATATAACTAATTAACCTCTTTGATAATTGCAGATCTCTTGTGAATTAATGTACTTCAATAATTCATCGTCATTTTAAAACAACTGAAATTTTAATAAACGTTCCTCGATATTCTTGTAATAGATTCATTCTTTCTTAATTTAATTTGCTTAAAATTTATGTTTACGCATAAATTATGTTTAGTTGAAAGTTTACTACTGGTTTCATCAAACTTCTTGAAAAATGCATTCATCATTTTGTCATCCAACTATGGAATCCCGTGCATTTTTCCAATTTCAACAGCTTTCCATTATGTTTCCTTTAACTTACTAGTTACATCCGATTAAAGCAATTCATCTTATTGCAGTTATCATATAGTTACTATAAAATATTGTATATTGGTTGATCATAAGTCTGCACGTTAATCTAACTGGATATATCACATAGAAAGGATCTATATTTTAACGAATGTGAACAGATTTTCTACTGATCAGTAAATTTTGAATCTTAATCAAACGACTATTCATAGACCGACGCGATAACGAGGGTTTACACAGATTCATGTGTTTTATTGTCACATAATATTTAAACAAATATTGATATTTGCAATTAAATCACGACACCCTAGAACCTATAAATTATCACATAGAAATAAGTTTTTTCAAAATATACACAATTTTTCAAAATAGATAAAACTTGAAATTAAAATTTATTGAAAAATAAATTTTGTCCATGAATATGATTGTATCTGAAATACTTTTTTTTCTAAACTCACTTATTTTGAGTTTTATTTTCTTTAATTAATTGTATGTCGATTTTAGTGATATTCGTTTTAATGAATTCAAATAGGGACAGTCATTTTTCGATATAATATAGAAAGAATTATTTACATTTAGTCCTTAAATAAATCCGTAGCACTCTGAAAAAATCGATTATTTTCGATATGATTCGAAAGTTGAATTAATGGTCACCACTACACTGTTTATATATTTAGAGTTATGCATATCAGTATTATAGATTCACAGGCTTCGGTTCAGTTCTTTGACATTTTTTTTAGCCCTCCTTAACTTAGTTGAACAAGTACCGTCAAATGAAAATGAGCAAGGTTATTGCTTCTGATTGAGTGCACATGTAACATATGATTAGATATCTGTCTGTATATATATAGATATATATTTCTGGTTGGCGTTTTTTCAGTGATTTAGTTTTCTATGGGATGGAGTCACCAACTCCACATCCAACCCTCCCCCGTTATCCAAGCTTAGGACCGACAGTATCCCCGTAGGGGCTCCATGCGGAGTTGGCCAGACACCATCAATAACAACCTACTGTGGGAAAGAACAAGCCAGGTTCCATTAGAGAAGGAAATTCAGGAAGAAACGGTGGAAATGGATAGGACACACACTGCGAAAAGCACCCAACTGCGTCACAAGACAAGCTCTCACTTGTAATCCTCAAGATCAAAGAAAATGAGAAAGGTCAAGGAACATATTACACCGAGAAACGGAGACAGACATGCGAAAATGAACTACAATCGGGTGGAACTAGATAGGAAGGTTAAGGACAAAGTACGTTTCATTGAGAGTAAGAAGTGTAAGTTAGTTAAGTAAGTAAGTAAGTAAGTAAGTAATTAAGTAAGTAAGTAAGTAATTAAGTAAGTAAATAAGTAAGAAAGTAAGTAAGTAAGTAAGTGAGTAAGTAAGTAAGTAAGTAAGTAAGTAAGTAAGTAAGTAAGTGAGTAAGTAAGTGAGTAAGTAAGTAAGTAAGTAAGTAAGTAAGTAAGTAAGTAAGTAAGTAAGTAACTAAGTAACTAAGTAATTAAGTAAGTAAGTAAGTAAGTAAGTAAGTAAGTAAGTAAGTAAGTAAGTAAGTAAGTAAGTAAGTAAGTAAGTAAGTAAGTAATTAAGTAAGTAAGCAAGCAAGAAAGCAAGTAAGTAAGTAAGTAAGGTTCTAGAATACTTTTTATCTAATGGTTCATTTGGGATACAGGCATGTTTACAGCTTTATATTTGACCAGTGTATAGGATATATATTCATTTATAATGCCTACAAGTTCGGATATTCATTGTTTATGGTGTAAATTTTTGGCTTGAAAAAAAATTTACAACTTATTGATCATATCACATTTCATAAAGTCAATTCTACTGGAAGTAGATCAATATTAGTATGTACTGATCAATTCGTGCGATAAACTGATTTTATTAGTTTTAGTGTTTCATGTTTAAAATGAAATGGAAAAAAAACTTAACTCTGTATTCACAATTAATTAATTGGTCAATAGGATGCGATTAACATCTAGAAATCATGCACTAAACTGGACATTTATTCAATGAAGCCTATTTTATTGGTTTAATTCAGTCCGACATACAGTGAACCATGCTTCATCTAGCTTCACATTCATGTTCACAATAAAATCATCCTGAAATCTAGGTTTAAGTTGTATTTGGGTTTATGAATTTGCCAAAAATCCCAAGTTCAGATGTACAACATTTTTGTTAATGACTTTAAAAATTAAATATCAAGTTCAGTGATTGTTATCTCCCATTTCGATGTATTGTTGAGTGACTGATATGTATTTTGATTATCTTATAATCATGAATAAATCATTTTTACAAGCGATTCGGTTTGTTCTGTGGGGTTGTGGAGGTTGCTGGGTTACTTTTGAAATCGTTCGTGATTTGATCAATGTTAGACCATCATTAAAAACCTGGAAGCACTGGACGGCTGTTTCGTTCTGGTATGGGACTCATTGGCAGTGCGCATCCACGACTACCAGTGCTTGGAGCTCTCGAACCCTGGACCTTGAGTCTTTAGCGCGAACGCTTAACCTCGAGACCAGTGAGCCAAAATCCAAAGGTGTTAATGTCTAAATTTGATCAATTCACAATCTTGCTCAACCTCATCCACTGTCTTCAGTCAGTGCTGCTTCACACACGAACAGGGTTAAACTCCACTGGTCATAACTTCTCACTAGAACTCGGAGGAACTCACTGATGGTGCTAATCACTAGTGAGTACATGATCCAGCACAGTGGTCCGGTGGTTAAGCGTTCAAACGCAAGACCGAAGGTTCTGTGTTCGATTCGTGAGAGTTGTCAGAGTAACAGATGCGCACTATTGAGGAGTCCCTTTCCAGGACGGAACGGTCTTCCAGTGCTCCCAGGTTTTTAATGATGGTCTAAATTGATCAGTTCATGATTTCAAAAGTAACTCAACAATCTCTACAACCCCACAGTGCAAACTGAATTATTTGCAAAAATTTAAAATTACGTAAGGTAAGTATTTTATGTATGGAGAGTTATAAAAGAAAATTTGTAAATTTACTTTGTTCATTAAAAGTTATTTTCTGAATAAAGGTAATTTAAAAATTGAATCATTGTGATAATCGGTTTAAATAAATATCATTATTTAGTTTAAGCTTTTATTAGATACATTGGATGTTTCCCTACTTCATATTTTAATTGTTGCCTACACATTGTTTGTAAAGTTCCAATAAATGGTTATCTGTACGCCTACTGTAATTCAAAGTTTGATAAAATGTAAATAAACAGCTAGGTTTCCAAATGATTAGTAGTTCTGCGCCACTGCAGGGAAGATGTATTATATCTTTATATGTTCATATCTCAATAAAGTATAACATGCTGAGAGAGGATTCTATCATGTATAAATAAACTCAATTTGTATGCTTGTGAACCTCATATTTTCTGAGTGCTTGTAGAATACACTTCTATGCCTCATCAAGACTTCTTGCTATAGTTGGCAGGCCCGGGAACAATCGAATCAGAATAGCCTATCGTGTCACTGTATCAATGCTTCACTCTCGTTTACCGAGTAAGGTGAACTCGTAATAGCATTTTCAAGCATTTCAGTTGACGAGCATATCAAACAGTCATGATGTTGAGATCAAGCACATTCAGAAGTAACAATTATCTCTCCAAGTATTTTATTTTAGAACCGTTAAACTTTAAATTTGTTCTTATCCAGTCATGTCTAAGAATTCCGTCTGTTAAACATTCAATATCTCTCGGAACGATTTCCATTACTGAGCATAAAGTACTTAAATCATGATTAATTCTTTGATAGATCATATAAAACACATTTAATCAAACCATTAAGTGTCGATATATAATTCTGAGATGGTGGAGAAAATATGTAGCTCATGTAGACTGTTGCGGTGGTGCTTTGTTCTCTGAGCTGGATGTTCCGGTTGTGGAGCTTTCATTGCTGTTCTCCTGAACAACATCATCAACACAAACTTCAGATAAAAGTAAAGTATTCGAACTTCTCCACGTTTGACCCGTAGCATGTTCTGTTAACCTCGATCTTGATTGGCTGCTTTCGACCTTAAGCCTGTCGTTGTTTGCACATTTGTTTTGATTGTATCTCCCTTGTGATCAGTTTCTCGATCCTATGTCGCCTATGATCATAGGCGGGTCAAACGTGGAGAAATTCGAATACTACTTCACTTCTATCTGAAGTTTGTGCTGATGATGTTGTGCAGAAGAAGAACACACCACCACGATATATGATTCACTAGCACATACAAAATTTAATTTGAATTTGGGTAAAAGTATCGTGATACAATATTTCTTGATTACATTTGAGATATTGCTAGTGATATATATTCATCAACAAAATATTAATTAACTAAGTTAACTATTCATCTTATCGTATTTATGCCACACCCTGACTGCTGCTGCTGCTTGGTAAACTGTTAGTTTACTATGAATTCTCTATGGAACAGTGAACAGAAATGTTTACAGTCTGTTGAATAATTTGTAACACCTCACATAGATTTTGCACTTTTATCATTCATTGTTGAGCTTGTATACGTATTATGTATGTAGGCTTGGGAATTGCTTACCACCTACGCATAAAGTTAGCCATTTGACTAGACTTATCGATTAACAGTCTCAATGATTCGATGGCAATACTGACTATACTACATGTTTGAATGAAATCCGATATTTGAATCACTCACTAAATTTTTTGAAGAATAATGAAATTGTGTCAACGACCTGTGGTTATCAAGACGGAGATATTATTATGGAATTTAGAAGATAAAGATAGTTCAACACCACAAATTGAATACTCAATTATTTCTAAAGAATTATTAGAAACTTTTATTCACAGACAAAGTAATGCGAGTGATGTTTTTGCAAATTAACTGCATAATTAACAATCCTATGGACAGAACTCAGAATAATACAACGATGATTTGATTTGATTATTAATCAAAACATGGTACATCTAAGGTTATTTGTGAAACTTACTGAATAAGCATCATATTGATTGATTATTGATCTACTCTTATTTATCTGTTCATCAATGAATGAGGAGTGAATAATTTAAAGAAATGGAATTTCAAATACCTCAATATTATCAGTTAAAGCTTTGGAGATTTGTGTCTTTTACACATTTGAAATCATCAGTCAATGATTGTTAGACACTATTAGAAACCTGGAAGCACTGGACAGCCCATCTGTCCTGGAATGGGACTCACCAGCAATGCGCATCCACGACTCCTGCACCTCGCAGGATTCCAACCCGGGACCTTCGGTATTGTGCGCGAACGCCTAACCTTCGGACCACTGGGCCGTCATCCATCACTTTTAATGTCTAACTCTGACTGATGAAGGGATTTTGCGTGACCTCACCCATTTGTCTTTGGTAGTTACTGCCTACACCTGACAGGACTGAACTCCACTGGTCACGTCTTCTCACTAGAACTTCGAGAATTTCCTCACGAAGCTAGTCACTAGTGAGCACATTTTACGATATTTTCAGTTAGAGTTTTGGAAATTTATGTTTTTTTTACACATTTGAAATCATCAATCAATCATTGTTAGACCAATATTAGAAACCTGGAAGTACTAGACGGCCCAGTGGTCTAAAGGTTAGGCGTCCGTCAGCAAGACCCTTGGTCTTGGGTTCGATTATTCTTTTAAAGAAATTATCTTGATCATTGAAGGATTTTTCCACTGGCGTATGCGACGATCTAGCTTACTTGGGTAAGGGATTTTTAAAGCAAAAACTGAACTTTGGACAAATATACAGCTGTAACTAGACATATGTCTCAGTTTATCGGATATCAGATCAATGTTGGCCTCACAGTCTCCTAACTGATATAAGGGGATAGATAGTCGCCTGTACAACTGTAATTCTAAAGAGACATAAAAAAATGTAGAAACTAGTTTCCTATATGGAATAATTATTGTAGAGGGAATACAACAAGTTACAGGTATTTGTTACTTGTTTTGATGATTGTTTTAACCAATTTTAGTTATAAGTAGTGATGTTTTTTCATATTAGTACCATATCACTCTATCATTCTTTAACTTTGTTTATTGCAATCCTATATATTGATAAGTATGTTGTTGACAATATTATAATAGAATAAAAAATTTGCTCTACGGTTGTAAATTTCAAATGACACTTCTCACAAAATATATTAGTTAGAGCCTGACGTAACCAGTGGAGTTCAACCTTGTCGGGTGTAGACGGTAATTTTCGAAAACAAATTTGTGAGGTCACACAAAATCTCCAGATTAATCGGAGTTAGACGTGAACGCCGTCGAATGCCAGCACAGTGTTCCAGGGGTTGGGCTTTCGAGCACAAGCTCGAAGGTGCCGGTTTCGAATCATCCGAGTAATATAAGTAGTGGATGAGTCTCATACTAGGAAGAAACAGCTGTCCAGTGCTTCGAGATTTCTAATGGTGGTCTAACAATGATTCATTCATGATTTCAATGTGTAAGAACACTGATCTCTATAACTCTAAATGAAAATAATCATAATTTCTTTTGATACTGTTTCACAAAAAAGGGAGAGACGAAAGATTTGGAATTTTTCCGTTGACTCTGAAGCGAAAAACTCTTTGAATTAATTATAAATACTTTAGAAAAATATACAAGTTCTGTGAAAAATGTCCTATAATTCGTCTCAATATGGAACTCTTTCGAAGTAAGCGCTGGAATTGAATCTTGGACTTTTAGTCTTGCCCGCCAATCATTACCCTTATGACCACCGAGTCAATACTCAATGTTAATATCTAAATTCAATCGGTTCAAGTAATTACTTGACTATCTTCCAGTGTTTTTACTCGATAACTTGTCCCACACTCAGTGTGAATCAGCTCTACTGGTCACGGTTTCATATTGGAATAATACCAGAAATTTCCTTTCGTAGCTAATCACTACTGATCACATAATAATTGTCATTTTGGATTTGTAGGGATCGTTGAATTCCATTGAAACGCTGCTATCATCCGTTTTATTTTACACTAATAATTTCAAAGTAAACCACCTGTTCTCAACTATTCATCTGACATAATTCAATGAAAATATTTTAGTCAATAGGTTATGTTTGATCAGGCCACCATAGATCAATGAATTGAAACACGTTTAAGTGCTAACTATTTCAGTAACAATCTAATTTATCATGTAAAATGTAACACAGTGATGCTTTTAATTATACATCATTCTACAGTTGTATATGAAACGTTTTTTTTATTACTAGGCTTAAAATGAATATACCAATAGTAATTATAAATGGTACGATCAGAATACAATCGTTCTTTTTTTTTATTGTCACCAGTTGAATTATCGATTATCATCAACATGTGAAATGAACTAAGTTGAACTATCATTAACATCATACGGAATTCTTATGATGGATTCAACTGCAAAGTCGTACACGAAGGACAGCTAATAGACTCTTTCGAGGTGAAGACCGGTGTCAGGCAAGGTTGCTTACTCTCACCCTTTCTCTTTCTCCTGGTCATCGACCGTATAATGAAGACGTCGACATCTAAAAAGAGGCACGGTATCAACTGGAAGGTTGAAACGCAGCTGGACGATCTGGACTTCGCAGATGACCTAGCTCTTCTATCGCACACACAACAACAAATGCAAGAGAAGACGACCAGTGTAGCAGAAGCATCTGCAGCAGTAGGTCTCAACATACATAAAGGAAAAAGCAAAATTCTCCGATGCAACACAACATGCACCAACCAAATCACTCTTGATGGAGATGCTTTGCAGGACATTAACACCTTTACATATCTGGGCAGCATCATCGACAATCAAGGTGGATCCGATGCAGATGTGATGGCGCGGATTGGCAAAGCAAGGGCTGCATTTCTACAGTTGAAAAATATCTGGAACTCCAAAAAACTTTCAACCAAAACCAAAATCAGGATTTTCAATACAAATGTCAACACAGTTCTACTGTATGGAGCGGAAACGTGGAGAACTACGAAAGTCATCATCCAGAAGACACAAGTGTTTATTTACAGCTGTCTACGCAAAATACTTCGAATTCTTTGGCCAGACACCATTAGTAACAACCTGCTGTGGGAGGGGACAAAGTAAGTAAGTAAGTAAGTAAGTAAGTAAGTAAGTAAGTAAGTAAGTAAGTAAGTAAGTAAGTAAGTAAGTAAGTAAGTAAGTAAGTAAGTAAGTAAGTAAGTAAGTAAGTAAGTAAGTAAGTAAGTTGAACTATCGATTATCATCAACATGTGAAATGAACTAAAATAAAATTCAAACTCTATTTTAAACGCTATATTGAATATTTAACTTTTATCTGCCTCCATACATATTTATTAACAATTGAACAATGAACAATCAAGTAAGTAGTATCGTATTGTTTGTCACATTTCACGGTTAAACAATTATAAGTACATGAGGACAAATTAGGCAAGTGTTGTTTTGTAATCATGTGTTATTCGAAATTAATCGAATAATAATCATAATTCATTACCTATAATCCAGTGTACTTAATTCGGCAAAAGATTATTTATTGAATATTTATTCGAAATAAATAACGAGAATAAATTTTGGTCATACAAACTTGTAAATTGATTGAACTATCATATATATAGCTCTCCATATTTTTTTTTGATCAAGCCAGTGAAATAACAACTAGTTTATAGAGCGTGAATATCTATTCGCTGTAAATAAACTGTTAATCCGACTATTGAATTTTCACACTTTTTTTTTCTCGAATTTATTCAATAGTAATGTGTTTGAATTAATTCGATTAAATTTTCAAATCATAGATTTTTGGCGTTGTAATCAATTGGTAGAAATTTGTGTTTCTGACCTTTTTGTAACTTAGCGCCAGTCATTTATTCGAAGCAAATAAATAAAAGAATAAATAACCGAAATAAGTTGACATAAGTTTAATTAGTAAAAAAAGGATACAAGGTAGAATATTTTTGGGGGGAAATCAAAATCATTCCAATCGATGCATGCATGTTTAACTCTGCGCATCCGTTTAGTGTAAATATTTACTGTGACTGTGAATCTATTCAGAAAAGATAGCAAACTCATCAGTTATAGGAGAAGATCAGATAAAAGCTTGTTAGAATGAAACCATATAAATATAAGAATAACAATTCTAGAGAAAGTGCTTGGATCGGTGATGCAGATTTACCCCACTGCCAAGGTACGATAGAAGATGTATAACAACTATTGAAGATATTCAAGGTTATAGCTGTCTACAGACTAATCAGCCAGTCACCCAGTCAGCAAGTTACAACGTAGGACTTTGTGCGTATGTACATCAGTTCAGGCTACCGTACCATATTAGCACACAGATGCGATTCAAATCCCATAGTAATATAGGTAGAATAATTATTTTCGGGCAGAGTTTTTGGAGGTTTGTGTTTTTACACATTTGAAATCATCAATCAGAGGTAGACATTAACACCGCTGGATGCCGGCCCAGTGGTCCGATGGTTAGGCGTTCGCGCACAATACCAAAGATCCCGGGTTCGAATCTTGTGAGATGCAGGAGTCGTGGATGCACATTGCTGATGAGTCCCATACCAGGACGAAACGTCCATCCAGTGCTTCCAGGTTTCTAATAGTGTCTAACAATGATTGACTGATGATTTCAAATGTGAAGAATAATTATTAGCAGTGATCGGAGAGATTAGGCTTCGACGATTTATTCAAGAAGTATAATATAGTGAAATAAACTTAAAAAGATAAAGGTGATGAAAACTCTGAAGGTTAAGATTTGCGAGAACACAGAGCGTGGATCCACTTGCGCCATTGTAAAAGATTTTGAGCCATGTCGCTTAAGGTCTCTAACGATTGATGACTTTCCTCTCGCGAACCCCAACCAGGTAGCCTAAACTTGCCAACATGACTCAGTCACTGACAGGTGTCAGTGACTTCATGGATTTCTGTCATGTTTTGGTCTGGCCACCCCTAGCTTTCTTCCAACTTACTATTACACCACAAAGCATAGCTCGTCGAGGCAGTCGGTGCTTGGACATACCGACAAATATCCCAACCACCTCAACTGATGAAGTTTCAATACTTCATCTATTGACCTGTCATCCTTACCTAGTACCCGTTTCCTAACGACACCATTGCTTACTCGGTTGACCTTGGATGTAAGAGCAATGTATCGGAGACACCTATGATCGAAAACCAGTAACCTACGAATATCTTCTAGATGCTGCGCAGTGCACTCGTCCTTTGGTTGGCAGGGGATATCTCGCCTACACCATAAGTGACGCTGGTCGGCAAAAGCCAATCGAGTCTTTTGTAGCCGTGCTAAGATTTCGTCACACCCACTGATTAGACTACCGAGATAAGTGAAGCGATCGACATACTCAACTACTACACTCCCTATCACTAGTTCAGGTGTTGATGCAAGTCATTCGTGAAGCAACATTTTGAATACAAAGCAATGAATACTGTTAGGAACTCTTTAGTTAGAATCAGGGTCAAGATAGTTTCAATATCCACACAAAATTGTGTCTACAAACTAGGTTATGTCGATTGTGATACGTTCTATACTGGAAAGTTGTATACATGTGAAAACTCAACTCATGCCAAACAACGCTTAAACTGCATAAAACAACTTCCTAACAATCCCGTAAAACTAGCAAACTTTTCAAAATTAAACCGACAAGACCAGTGTATATGCTATATTCAGTCGCCATCAAATTGTATCAAAATATTTCGAAAAGTTTTTTCCCATTATAAAGAGAGGTGTATAGCCTACGCATTTTATGTAATACTAAATCGCTCTGCCCTCAATAGGAAAGAAGACCTGATTATTCATCTAACCTGGACTATTTATCAAAATAACCAAATTCAACTGAATACATTATCGATACAATTCTACGCATTCACACACACACATACACACACCACTACTTCTGTGGTGCTGTGGTGCGAGCTACTTATAAGTAGTATATGACGTGAGTGTCAGCGTAATGTCTGGCAGCAGAAGATGGGGGAAGATCAAGAAAGGAAGAGTTAAAAAACAATGGAATTTGTATGAAACACATGAATAGTGACAATGGATTGATGTTTTGCAACAGGAACAGTCCAGTTCGATATGATGAACTGTTATTTTGCAAATGAACGATTTACGATATGGTTTTCCAATTTTACTGAGTAACTCTGTAATTTTCGTTAAATACAATTCGGTCGCCTCACCTGTCTTCTCATTCGCTACACTTCGTTTAATAAATTACATATTCTTTCTTACCCTCTTTCATGGACACAAACAACACTTCATGGTCTCCTATGGAATAACCATGATCGGAAAATGACATGACATTGACTAGTTCACGCCTATTATGATTTTCCCTAAAAATGTTCTGCCTTGTATGCGTTTTACTATTTAAACTTATTTTAATTTATTTCGGTGACTTTTATTTATTTGCTCCGATGAAGTGACTAGTATTCAATCACGAAACATCAAATATTTAAATTTCTATCAGTCGGAATATAGCCGAAAAAAAATTATGATTATTTTATCATTGATAGCTTTTCATTCAATGTTCAATTTCTTTGAAATTATACAATCCAACTATTGTATTGATACCGAGAGTTTTATTCGGTTAAAGATAGCAAAATAATCTATTTTCCGAAAATTAAATATACTAAAACACTGAAAATTGTTGATAAACTGTTTTTTTGATTGTAGCACAAACTTTTTTTGAACTAATTTTTTTTTATCACAATTCCTGGATTAGTTTTTCTTATGAACTTTTATTTGTGTCATTCATTTTGAACTACTTTTCAACCTTTCTTGAGTTATCATATGACTGCAGTTGCAATATACAGTGTACTAAAATCGAGAAATATAAATCTCTTCAATTAGGGTTAACGTGGACTTTTCTACTCTCGTAGTATACAGATTTGTTAAAGAACATTTGTAACTGAGAGAGAGAGAGAGGATGTCAGTTTTTCATTGACTAAGCTGTATTTCGTTGCCTGTTTGGAGTATGCCTTCAGTAAATAATTGAAAAATAAGTGAGCTATCAGGATTTTTATGTAATTACAAACAGTTCCCTCTCTCTCTTTCCATATATATATGTATTTCGTTATCCCCAACAGAGCATTTGCCACCGACCAGTATTCTCTAACCCACTCTGTCTTGGGCCTTCCTTTCCAGCTCCATCTCGTTTTTGCTCATTCTTCTCATGTTTATCTCCATTTCTCGGCGTAATATGATCCTTGTCCTACGGGGTTACAGTCGGTCCCAAGCCCGGATAAAGGAGGAAGGTTGAGCGTGTGGTTGGAGACTCCATCCCATAGAAAGCCAACTCGCAAAAAAAAACACCAACCAGAAATATATATATATATATATATATATATACAGACAGATATCTAATCATAGGTTACATGTGCACTCAATCAGAAGCAATAGCCTTGCTCACTTTCATTTGACGGTACTTGTTCAACTAAGTTAAGGAGGGCTAAAAAAAATGTCAAGGAACTGAACCGAAGCCTGTGAATCTCTAATACTGATATGCATAACTCTAAATATATAAACAGTGTAGTGGTGACCATTAATTCAACTTTCGAATCATATCGAAAATAATCGATTTTTTCAGAGTGCTACGGATTTATTTAAGGACTAAATGTAAGTCATTCTTTTAATATATTATATCAAAAAATGACTGTCCCTACTCGACGAATTCATTAAAACGAATATCTCTAAAATCGACATACAATTAATTAAAGACAATAAAACTCAAAATAAGTGACTTTAGAAAAAAAAGTATTTCATACACAATCATATTCATGGATAAAATTTATTTTTCAATAAATTTTGAATTTCAAGTTTTATCTATTTTGAAAAATTGTGTATATTTTGAAAGAACTTATTTCTATGTGATAATTTATAGGTACTAGGGTGTCGTGATTTAATTTCAAATATCAATATTTGTTTAAATATTATGTGACAATAAAACACATGAACCTGTGTAAACCCTCGTTATCACGTCGGTCTATAAACAATCATTTGATTAAGATTCAAAATTTTCTGATCAGTAAAAAATCTGTCCACATTCGTTAAAATATAGATCCTTTGTGAGTGATATATCTCGTTCAATTAATGTGTAGACTTATGATCAACCAATATACAATATTTTATAGTCAGTATATGATAACCGCAATAAGATGAATTGCTTTAATCGGATGTAACTAGTAGGTTAAAGCAAACACAATTGAAAGCTGTTGTAATTTGATGAAAAACTGATGAATGCATTTTTCAAGAAGTTTGATGAAACCAGTAGTAAACTTTCAACTAAACATAATTTATGCGTAAACATAAATTTTAAACAAATTAAATTAAGAAAGAATGAATCTATTACAAGAATATAGAGGAATGTTTACTATAAATTCAGTTGTTTTAAAATGACGATGAATTATTGAAGCATATTACTTCACAAGAGATCTGCAATTATCAAAGAGGTTAATTAGTTATATTGCAAACTAAGTAATATATGTTTGATTTATTATACATGATTAGGTGAATGTATAAGTGTTGATTTCCATCGGAGTTGGAAATCAGGAAGAAGCGGTGTAAGTGGATAGGACACACATTAAGAAAAGTAGCTAACTGCGTCACAAGACAAGCCCTTATATGGAACCCTCAAGGCAAAAAGAAACAAGGAAGGCCAAGGAACATATTACGCCGAGAAAGAGAGAAAGATATGAGAGGAATGAACAAAATTGGACAGAACTGCAAAGGGAGACTCAGGACAGAGTTGGTTGGAGAAAACTGGTCGGCGGCCTCTGCTCGATGGAGTAACAGGCATAAATAAGTAAGTAAGTAATATGATAACCGCAACTAAGTTAGTTGCTTTAATCGGATGTGTCTAGTAAGTTAGAGGGAACATAATTGAAACATTATTGAAATTGGAAAATTGAATGGGATTCCATACCTGGGTGAGAAAATAATGAATACATTTTTCAAGAAGTTTGATGAACGCAGTAGCTAACTTTCGATTAAACATAATTTATGCATAAACATAAATTTTCAGCAAATTAAATGAAGTGCTTGAGCTTCCAGTGAAGTGTTTCTAGTCTCATCTTAAGCCAGAAACATATTCTCGGTTGCAATGATAAAATTGCTATAGAATATCCAAGTCATGTTTTATGTAAGAAATTAGTTTGTCTTATGAAAACGTAGAACTATTTACAAGAAAGTTTATGTATTACACTATAATTCAATTTCTTATAACGTATAACAACTCTTGGTTCATCACTGTCCAAGCATTATTCTAATTATAATTTACCTCGACAGTTTATATTCTAAATCTTTTTTTAAATTCATTATTCTACTTACAAATTGTAAGTAGCTGCAGTCGTATTATGAAATTATCAAGAACACAGTAAAAATCCTTCCATGAATATTCTTTAACATTTTAGAAGTTAAATATTTTATCATATTACTTCAAAAAGTAAATTTTCTTTATCGTTTTCACCATATTTTATACTCACCTAAGTTTCGCAGATAAAAAAGACGATTATAGATATAATTGTATGATATAACAGTTATTCCTATGACTACTCTGTATTTAGTTGAATAAGATGAATTCTGGACAACAGAAACCGGAAAAATGAATTCAGCAAATCGTAAATTAGATCTAAATACTAAAAGCTACTTACGGAAATTGCAAGAAGAGAATATTATAATTTCAATAAATATCTTTAATTTAAAAAGCATGGTTTTATGTTTATCTCCAGATAAAATATCTCACGACGGAGTTGTCCTTTGAAAGGTTTGTATTTGTTGGCTTTCTGAAATGTCACATTTCGTAAAAGCAAACAAGTTCCAGGTAAGTATTAACTGATGAACATTATTGCTAAACTATTAAGTTGGCGGGAGTAACTATGACTCTCTTAAGGTAGCCAAATGCCTCGTCATCTAAATGATGAGGCGTAGCCTTAGAATGCCTGAGGTGGCCTCGGGTTGAGCTATATTGGTGCCTTTGAGGGGGTTGTGGTTGCGGCTACCTCTTCGTGGTCCCGCTAGAAACGTGGCCGTGGATACATCGCTGCGGCTAAACGCCGCTGAAAGGGATGTAGTAGGGTGATCGAGGGCGACCCTGGACCCTATGTTTGGGGAAGCAGCCGCAGACATCCTGGACTACTGACGCCGACCCTATGTGGTTGTCCCTTACATGCTGCACCCGCTGTAGTGTGTGAACTGGCGTTGAGGCCCCTTAAACAAGGGTCTCAAGTTGGGTTCCGGTGCTTTAGTGCTGAAAGGGTACTGAACACTAATGATGTCTGCCCACTTCTGTGGGATGAACCCTGCTTGGCTGAGCGCTTGCGTTTGGTCGAGTCCATGACATCTTCCTCATGGAAGGGTGTACGTTCTAGCTGACCTTGTGGGACAAACTCGATCTTTAGCTTCATGCGGGGTAAGACGGGCCTCGATCGATTGTATCAACGCAAGGCAGTTGGAGGCCAGACGGTTGGAATGGCTGCTGGTTAGTGCACTGCTTGGGTGGCTCGGTAACCTGCTACGGGGTCCCTTGTCCGGAAGGATAAGCCCGCCTTGCCACCCTCGCCGATTGGGGATTGGTTGGGCTGTGGTTTGGGTGGTGGGATTGCTTGATTCATAAGTGCCCGGGCAGGGGCCACTGATCGTGTGCGTGCTTTTTGGATGTCCGATGTGTCTGCAGACCAAACCGGACAACATGTATGTACCCGAAAGGGGCAGGGGTCAGTACTGTTGGCAACAGTGAGTATCCTTGCGCTGTATATCAACGCAGCGATGTGCATGTGCAGCAGGCATGTTGGTTGACCATGAATATAGCGAATGGTAACAGTGCAACAGTATGGAATTAGAGGTAAGACAAACGAAGATAACATTTCATTAGTCTTTTATGCATATACCTTCACTATTGATTTTAGAACAAAGATGAAAGCTGCCTTCCTTATAAGTCTACTGCTCTCTTTGTCTGATAACCTTGGTAATTTAGCAGATCAACTGATTTTAAAATAAACCTGTTTATATGTGACGTATGCTTATTTGGTATAACTCAGTTTTAGTCATTTTAACTAACTGGTTTATACAAATTTAGAACCTGGAAAACTTGATCTATACCGGAAAATATTATTGTGGACATAAAGCATAATATTCGATCTACTGAATTTTAAAATACTAACTGTTAAGCATAGTTGATTTTCTGCTTAGATGACAATAAGATATAACTGTGCGATTAAATTACTGCTGTTTTACTTATTATGTGGAATAAAAAGTGTCTGTTGTGGACCATGAACAAAGATTTTGCAACTAAGTGAAATTCGTTTGACTTGTTTCGATTCAACTTACGCGATTCAGGTGGAATCTAATATTGATTAATTCATCTCTAATCACATTGTTAATGTAGCAGTAAATGCATGCCTTATCTTAAAACAAAAAAATTTAACCATTAGTGATTTTCATTGAAATCATGAACCAATCAAATTTCGACCATCATTGCGAACCTAAAAACATTAAATGGTCATGATATTTGGTTGTGCGATTCCTTAGTAGCGCACACGCGGAAATCTGTCACAATGTTACGCCCGCACGTAAACACGTCAACTCAATATACTTAAACTATTACGAGTTTACTTAGTCGGAAAACGAGAGCGAGGATCGAGAATCCGGTGACACGACATGCAACTCAAATCCGGTTATCCCAACCCCCATATTTAGCAAAAGAAGACAAGACTTGATATGAAGTAGAACATGTATTCTACAAGCATCCAGAAAGTGCGAGGTCCAAATCAGGAAGAGAATCAGGATCCCGTACTAGGGATCCGGGACCGGGTCTTGGTTCGGTCGTGGTCATAAAATGTTACATTTTGGTCGAATAGGAAACAACATCGAATTCTGTGGCATTGACAGTAAGACGACCAATAGGAAGTAACATTTGAAGTGACATTGATAGTCAGGACAACCAATAAAAAAGAACATTTGAAATGACATTGACAGTCCGGATGACCAATAAGAGACAACATTGAGGTATTTGACTTTGACATTTAAAACGACCATACTTTTGACCAATGGAAATCGACCAATAGGATTTGACCAATAATTCTCTTAAGATATTGGATGAATATCCTAACACACAAGATATTCGGTCTTGAGCTCGATCGCTTGGTATATAACCACTGAGTTGGCATCCAATGCTGTCGGGTGCCAACTCAGTAGACTAGAATTTAAGCTTTCGCTCGTGAGACCGAAGGTTTAGAATCGTGATTTCAATGAAACTCAACAATATCCACAATTTTATACTGACATTAGTGATTTGCTTTCGTGTTTTTACTGTAAAAGAAACAAGAGAGAATTCATTCAATAGATCTCTTCGAAATTCTTTCTCCCAAATTTGTTTTCAACTATGAAATTTAAACTGGCTACTGTTAAAACAAACACTCTATAGAAGAATGAAATATTGAAAATCTATACTTTGGTCACTACAATATTTGATTGTGGAATGTTTCTTACATATAATTTGACTGCGCAACAAAATCAGTCTATCATTTTCTTCAATAACATATACTTAACCTCGCATACCCTGTACTTACTGTCTTACGTACTTGCTTACGCCTGTTAGCTCCAATGAAGCATAGGCCACCGACCAGAATTTTGCAGCCTACTCTGCCCTGGGCCTTACTTTTCAGTTCTGTCCAGTTTTTGCCCATTCTTCTCATGTCTTTTTCCATTTCTCTTAGTAATGTGTTTCTTGGCCGCCTTCTTTTCCTTTGACCTTGAAGGTTCCGTGTGAGGGCTTGTCTTGTGACGCAGTTCGGTGCATTTCGCAGCGTGTGTCCTATCCACTTCCACCGCTTCTTCCTAATTTCCTCCTCCACTCAAATGTGGATTGTTCTCACCCACAGTAGGTTGTTACTGATAGTGTCTGGCCAACATATCCTCAGTATCTTTCCCAGACAACTGTTCATAAACACTTGTATCTTTTGGATCATGGCTTTCGTATTTCTCCAACTTTCTGCCTCATGCGGTAGAACAGTCTTGACAGTGAAAATTCTGATTTTGGTGTTAATTGTTACTTTTTTGGAGTTCCAGATGTTGTTCAGTTGTAGAAATTCAGCCCTTGCTTTGCTGATCCGCGTCTTGACATCCTCATCAGACCCACCTTGCTCGCTGATGGTGCTTCCGCCTTAGGTAAAGGTTTTACCGTCGTCTAAGGCATCTCCGTCACGAGTGATCTGGATGACTCATGTTGTATTGTGTCGTAGAATCTTGCTTTTCCCTCTATGTATGTTGAGACCTGCTGTCGCTGTTTCTATTAAAAGCATATTATAAAAGTACCACAATCGAGACTAAAGTCATCATAGAACTTGACAATCATAATTATTAATTTACTCTGACAGAAAAATAAACGATTATTCATTGTAATTTTGATTACGTTCAAAAAAAGTGTGCAAGTTAGGTAATGTTTAATGTAAATATTGCATCTTGATTGGCGTGTTTAAATCCCATCACTGATAATTCAAATACTCAGTGATCATTGTAGCCAAATAAATAAAAAAATTGAACGGTTTAACTAAGATTTACTAGTAATAAGTAGTATCAGTTTATCAATACACCACCATTACAATTCTTTTATGATTGATGTTAGAATCTGAATGTAAACGTTATTATTATATGTGAATTAGAGATTTGAATCAATGCATTGATAATAATTATGATATCAAGTAGAAATTGTCTTCATTCACATTATTACTCATTGACTGGGCACACCCTAAATTTTCTTTTTTTTGTTATTATCATTATTATTATTATTATTAATAAAGCATTACTACTACTATACTTATTAGTAGTATTCAATGGTTAGTGAATAAAATTTCATTGAACAAAAAAAATTGAACATGTGTGTTTAAATAATGATTTTTTATCTAACAATAAAATATGAATTATACAGAACAATGAACTCATTGAAAGCATATACATATATACATCACCTCAGATATATATAATGAATGATATTAGTTTATGAAAGGAAATTTAAATCAATTGTAAATACATGAAAACATATTCCTCTTTCATAATCATATATGTGACAATCAACGGGAGAGTTACATAAGCAAGACAATATACTTGAGAGTAAGGTATGTTGTACTCAGTAAGTAGTAGTGTGGTGCGAGCTACTTATAAGTAGTATATGACGTGAGTGTCAACGTAATGTCTGGCAGCAGAAGATGGGGGAAGATCAAGAAAGGAAGAGTTAGAACACAATGGAATTTGTATGAAACGCATGAATAGTGACAATGGATTGATGTTTTGCAACAGGAACAGTCCAGTTCAATATGATGAACTGATATTTTGCAAATTAACGATTTACGATATGGTTTTCCTATTTTACTGAGTAACTCTGTAATTTTCGTTAAATACAATTCGGTTGCCCTACCTGTGTTCTTGTTCACTACAGTAGGATGAGCCAGAGAGGCTAAGAGTTGCTTTTTTAGCAAGTTTTAGTCATTTACAAAAGTTGACATGTTTACATTGTTGCTTAAGCTGTATTGTTGAATTAATGAGATATTACTTATACATTTTTGACTTTCGAAAGATAAATTGTTTTCAATAACATAATTGACTTTTTGAAATGTACAGGGCTCAAGATTCTTAACTGAGTAGTAGTCCAGGATGTTCCTCTGATGACATTACAGGGTAAGTAGATGGTGAACATCAAATAATATCCGAAACCCATGGCTCAGGAACACGATTTTCCAGGTGTTATGTTGTTTCAGCTCTAAAATTAAATGCATCTCTTATCATGAACCATAAGGCATAGTTGTAAGTTTCACCGTCTAAACAATTAGTACACTGTGTATAGAGAAGAAATATGAAACATAACAGACTATTATTGAAGTTTCATTGATTACTGAAGCTTAGTTAACAGTCACTGGATTCAAACTGTCAACAATTCATAGATTCTTTGGCTTAACATTGATCAGAATGTTGATGGTGAATAGTTGACTAACTGACTAAACATGCTGATAAGAATTTATTATGATGTGTCCGACCAGGTCTACTCAAACGACTAGTTAGTACAACATACTGTTTCATCAAATAAGATGATGTTTCTTTTGTATAATCTTATGAAATAAAATACTAGGCATATTCTAAATAGATTCTTCTTAAAATTTCTACATTTCATTTGATTTAACTTAGTTTATTTTTTAAGAAAAAAAATAGTTAAAATCTTGTAAGTTTAAATTATTTATGAGAAATATTGTTTTTTCTTCTCTCTGTACTTCTGGTAGATTCATCTGTAAATCAATAACACATTTGACTTTTTTTCTGTGTAGTTCTTCTAGCCTTTTGAAAATTGTAAAGAATTACAGTTAAAATATTCTATGTATCCATAGTTTGTATTAATATGCATAGGGAAAATGAATTTTATCAACTATTTACTTGATATGAAACTATTTTAAGTAGATGTGTATACCTTGATTTTATAAAATGAACAACCATTGTGTTACACAATTCAATTTCATGATAAAATTTTGTTTAAATGTACATAGGATGAGTAAAAAATCTAATAGAATAATTAATTTTGCGAATAATTTTTAACTGAATACAAGTGAAGTTTATGCATGAAGAGATTTATAATATGAACATTGATACATGAAAACTAAAACTTATATTTAGAACTATTTCAATTATCGCCAAAACAACCCTAATTTTGATCATATCAACAGTTTGGTCATTGAGATAATGAAGGTTTGAAATTCTGGTGAATGCTTTTCGTTAACTAGATTCATTCTAGATTCAGACAACATTTTCCCCGTTCGCTCCTACATGAAAGTTTCACAATTGAAAGAACATGTTCAATAAACAAAATGCCACCACTTACATACATCTGACTTGTACATTCTTTCCCTCATTGTAACAGTAGGAGTATATTGATTTGACTTGCTTTACAAATTTAGTCGGTAAGATAACAATTTGTTCAAGACTTCGTGAATTTCGCCTTTTGAAGCGTACATTGAATTTTGACGCTAATAAATTTTATCCAAACTTAGAATGACAGGCCAGCTGAAACAACATCAGAACTTCTGTCGTTCAATAATGGTTACTTATCCTTCAAAATTCTTGTACATTTTGTGAAATACAAAGTGTTATCATGTTGACTGTTTTGAGTTTTGTTGACAATAAGATGAGTAGTAAAATGACCGAATTATTATTAATATTGTTAATGGGTGATAAATTTAGCTTCTCTTAATATTTACTATGTCACTTGACTGAATAATTCTTCACTTATAAACGTAGAGGAATACTCTTATCACTAGTGATGAAAATGTGTCAGGATCAGTGTTAGATTCGTCAGTAGGTATGCTTGAAACCATTAAAGGTTCACCTTAGTCACAAAAAGAGCACACTAAAATACACAGTAACCAATCACGGCTAAGGATTTTCCTGGTGGGAAATGAAATCTCAAGGTCAGCTGATCAGCCCATGCTCAGAAATGCAAAATCCGAATTAAGGCATTTATCAAGCGAGTTCTGGAGATCTAACGTCCCTAACAATGAGACTCCTAGACAACAGTTAACTTGACATTTTAAAATGCATACAATGTTTTTGTTCAATAAATTTTAACAGTTTGTCTTCGGAATGGATTATGAAGTTACAGTTTTCAAAATTTTAATGCAACTCTACCTTAGTGGCTAAAAACGACATTAGATTATGTGTAACATGTTAAAATATATTAATTTGATCTGTACGTTTATTGTTTTCATCGACTTTCGGTGCAAACGATTGTTAATCACTAGAAATCACACAATTTCTCGCATAAATTTACTAGTTGTTAATCCTAACCGAAACCTAAATGTTAGTAATAGTCAACATAGTGGGACCTCTAGGTTATTCAGTCTGGTTATCATTTTTGAACTACTGTTGAAGTGTACGTATTCGGTCTTTTGATGACAAGTTTGTATTCTGTACTTTAATGATATTTTCTATCATCCAGTTATATAAGTAGCTTTAATTAATACTCTAAAGTGCATTTATATATATATGGAGTCAGCCAACAAGATCTGTATTCACATACTCAGATAAGAGATAGAACTACCAGATTTTCGCTCAATAAGTATTCTGGTTTTATCACTCTTACTTAACATAA
The DNA here is from genome assembly GCA_944470395.2 of Schistosoma turkestanicum. NCBI lineage: Eukaryota > Metazoa > Platyhelminthes > Trematoda > Strigeidida > Schistosomatidae > Schistosoma > Schistosoma turkestanicum. Next base: position 35,362,748 of record OX103972.1, on the reverse strand, counting down.
CACGTTGATAATGAAATTCAACTTACATAAATTTATCAAAAGAGAACCAAGGAAATAAATATGAAAGTTATTGGTTCTGTACAAAATGACATTCATCACTTTTAAAAACGTATCCCAAAAATGCTGTTCAGTTGGTATTTTGTTTATTTAAGTGTAGTATATATCAAAAGTCAGATACTAAAGTAATTACTCTATTCTTGTAATCTGCGTAATTACTGCTACATCATAAACTAGATTAACTCAACTGAATGAAAGTACAGGAAAAAAATCAATAAGAAATAATTCATTGGGAGAATTTACTGAGTTAAAAACTAACATGTTAATGCTACTTAGAATATGATAAATATGTGATTAGGACTAGTTATGCGGTGAATTTTCGGTTACTTACGTAATGCCTTATTTGTATCTTTAATCCAAAGAGAATTTATGGCTAACCTTGTTTGTGACTTCCACTTTACTACGCAATTGTATCATGACTGAGAAGGATGAATTAATTAAGCATGAAGAAGCGAAAAGTAATATACAGTTGGTTCGTTTATAGAATGTACTATAATCAGGTTAAAGTTTGTTTTAAGAATAAGGATTAAGGTTTAGAATTTTGAGATGCATCCTCTGTATCGACTCCGCATTGTCGACTCATTTGTGGTGCGTAGTCCACATTAACAGAATTGAGTCATTGATATATTCAATACTATCACTTTTACGCCAAGGTGACAAAAAGTAATGTTTAACAGTCTTTTAGAAGGTTTTGAGTAGTATACCAATGCAGTTCTACTTTTTGTATAAATGATTTACAATTTCAGATAAAAAGTCTTAAAATAGTCATATTTCCTGACTTGCAAATTTTCCCGTGTTGATGTGATTATTTGCAGTGATAGATTCAATCTATTCTATTGAAACTGTTTTATTTCACTGATTTTACATCACAGGTATTAAGCATTGCTTTCATTCATTATCTCTAATCGTAGGATTGTACTTCTCTAGAGAATTAAAAAGTGTTACTTTTGACGTGAATAAATTTGTTTTACATCTTGACTTTATCTCAATCAAATGTATCTTTTATTTATTATCTCGTAGACTGAACTTTTGTTCTAATAGACAGTTAGTTACACAATGTACAACGTACAGACCTCCAGCGTTACGGTTTTATGGTGAGTTTTTAATAACTTGCATGTAGGTTCCTTCATAGATTTTTGCAATTGGTAACTGAAAACTTTCAAGTTGATCTATGCGAACTCTAGTAGAAAGTCGGTAAACTAAAATATCTACTGTCTACGTTGGCTGATTGACTTTTTAGACAGTTAAATAATTATGCCTAGCTGTAAAACAATTTATCATACAAAGAGAAGAAAATAAAATAGAATAGAATTATTTTATCATGATTACTGCACTGTTTATCATTTCTAAGCAAAACAAATATTAGGCTGACGAGTTGTAATTAAAATGAAAGAACACTTCATAGCTAAAATGATCAATAAATATACGTACGCATCGCTTTTTGGTACACCCTGTCGGGTGTAGGCAGTAACTACTGTAGACAGTAGTGGGTGAGGTCACGCAAAATCCCTAGATCAATCAGAGTTAGACATTAACATCGTTGGATGCCAGCCTAGTGGTTCAGACATTAGGCGTTCGCGCACAATTCCGAAGGTCCCGGGTTCGAATCCAGTAAGGTGCCGGAGTCGTGGATGCGCACTGCTGATGAGTTCCATACCAGGACGAAACGGCCATCCAGTGCTTCCAGGTTTCTAATGGTGGTCTAACAATGATTGATTGATGATTTCAAATGTGTAAAAACACTTATCATCTCCATAGCTCTAATTGGAAATATCAATTTGTCTTTAATTATTTTTGTATTGAAAAGCTAATTAATTTCTTGTTGACAATTTAAGAATCATTCATTTACTTCTCTGATATTCGATTTTCCAAGATTTATCAATTTGACGCTTTTCAATGCTGAAATATTAGTAGGTTTCTCAGTTTAATTTTATCATTGCATTATGAATGTTGTATCAAAATCTGAGAGCTACAATTTTATGATGAGTTAGTTGGATGGTATAGTTTACCTTTGAAAAAAATGCACTGAAATAGTTTGGATATATCTTGTTTATCATTAGTTTCTGAATTCAAGCCACTGTATAGTTGTGACTACTGAGAAGTCCGAACACTGATCATAGTAGCCATCCAACGCTTTACGATTAATTGACAAAACGCTTTGAAATTGTTGGGGAACTTAGGTCTCCAGAGCTCACTTGGAATAGGTCCGAATTTTGAATTTTTATGTTTTCGCGCCAAAGACACTTGTTTTGATCTTCAGCTTGCATTTCACAGTCAGGAAATCCTTGACTGTTATTGGTTGACGGATTATTTTAATATACTGTTTTGTGGCTCTCGCCAGGGGTGTGTTGTCATTGTATAAATAAGCTTTAGTTGTGTGCTTGCTAACTTCTTACTTTCTGATTGCCTATAGAATACATTTCTTTACGTCTTACCAAGACTTCTTCCTCTAGTTAGTGGAGCCTGGGTGTTTCAAGCAACTTTGTTAATATCGATAAGTTCAAACTTCACTATTGAATGTTATCATTGTTGCAGCTGATGAAAGGTAAAGAGAATAAAAGTGAATTTATGTCAATCTGTTCAAATTTTGAATTTTTATTCTTTTCATTCAGTACAAATTGAGTAGTCATTTCAATGTTGTAATCCATTGAACACACTGAACTAATTTCAAATAACCTATCATTGCGGGGTTGTGAAGATTGTTAAGTTACACGTTTTTGAAACCATGTATCGATCAATGTTAAACCACCATTAGAAGCCTGGAAGCACTGAACGATGGCCATTTCGTCCTGGTATGGGACTCCTCAGCAGTGCGCATCCACGACTCCTGCAGCCCGCAGGATTCGAACCCCGGACCCTCGGTATTGTGCGCGAACGCCCTAACCGTTAGACCACTTAACCTATCAGCTTAATAAAAAAAATGGTATACATTATTAGCAAGAAAATCATATTATCTACAAGCGATATTGAACTAATTTCCTCAAAAGTGTCAAATTTTTTATTCATGATTCTATTTGATAAGTTGATCTCATATTGTAGTATGTAACATTTTGAATATTGTAACTGGCATGCATGATTTGAAAGGTCAGCTAGCGAATTTCAAAACAGAGACATATAAAGATTAGCAAGTGTTTATCTCGCAATCACGCATAAATAACAATAGTTTATATAGAGAGCATATCTATATATCTATTTACCAGGAAAATTAATATTATTCTTGAGAAAAGGTCACAATTAGGGAGGTATTTCCATACCATTGTTTATATATATCCGTGCACATTTATAAGTTGTGTGAGTTTTCATTTCACAATTCTATTTTTTTTAAAGAAGTCTAATGCCTAATACATTTAATCAACATATAAAAATTAAAACTTAAATTGTCCTTAAAAAGCAATCTAGCATTGTTTCATCTTGTTATCACTGTGTGTGTAAGTAAACACAAAAGAAAGCTTTTTATTTACACTATTATGACTAACAATAATGAGTATGATAAATGAAATTTATGGGCGGTCATAGAATGCTACAAGTTTTCTTGAATTGTTGTCATGAAAAATCTTAATTTAATGTGTGATATACGAAAGAATGTTGGTGAATTTCATTGAATAATAGAGAACTAAAACGGAAAAAAATTGAATGAGTTTGTTTTATTATCGAAATAGTACCGATTTATCTTGATTAAATTGAGTTGAAAGAATGTTCTAATCAAATGAAAATCAATGATTTGACGTGATTGAATTCAAATCAAGTGTAGACTGTGAAAATTGAAATTGTAAAAGTTGTCTTGATAAAACTTCTAAAGGAGGATGAAAAACAAAGTAGTATGAAGACTGTTTACTGTTAATAACTTCAAGCTATTCATTGATATTTACAAACTAAACCCATACAGCTTTAATGTTACTAACTTACTGTTCGGGACGTTTGTTGGGGATGTTAGATCCCCAGAACTCGTTTGATAAATATCTTTATTTTGGATTTATTTCATGGACCGATCAGTTGACCTTGAGATCACATTTCCCACCAGAAAAATCCTTGGCTGTGATTGTTTACTATGTCATTTTAGTGTGCTATTTTTGTGATTGTCCCAAGGACGCCTCTATCGAGTATAAATAAATGCAATTTGTGTTCTTGAAATCACTGTGTGCTTGCTGAGTGTTTGTAGAATACACTTTCTACGCTATATCGGGCCTTCTTGCTAAAGCATTTTAGTCAAGTGATCACAGTAGCCTTCCTGGAGATTGGTTCATTGTTTTGTTCTCGTTATTCGACTAAGGTGAACACGTAATAGTTGAAGGATACCTAGAGACGTGCGTAAAAACGTTAGATCCCCAGAACTCACTTGATAAAGGTCCTAACTTTGGATTTTGTGATTTAGCGCATAGGCTGATTAATTGACCTTGATATTGCATTTCCCACCCTGAAAATCGTTGGCTGTTATCGGATGATGTATTATTTTCGTACGCTATTTCTGTGGCTCTGTCAAGGGCGTTTCTATGATATGTAAATAGACTCGATTTGTGTGCTTGTCGCCCTCATATTTTCTGGGTGCTTGTAGAATACACTTTCTACGCCGTATCAAGACTTTTTGATACCGTTAGCATGGCTTCGTGACTCTTGGATTGAGGTAGCCTATCGTGTCACTGGATCAATTGTCTTCGCTCTCATTTACCGACTAAGGTGAACTCGTAATGGTTTCAAGCATATTACTAGTCAAGCATAACACTTAATTACGCCCGGTACCGCTAATGAAGCATAGGCCGTCGACCAGTGAATTATTTTTCCGGTTAGCGTTTTGTTTCAGCGAGTTGAATTTCTACGGGATGGGGTTGCTAACCCCATGCCTAACCTTCTTCCTTTATTTGGGCTTCGGACAGGCAGTAACCTTAGAAGGGCTCCAGGTGGAGTTGCAGCTTTTATACAATTATGATAAATTATTCATTTGAAAAGAGAACTAATACTTTTTGTATCAAGCAATAGTCTGATTAGTAATAGTCTATCATTATGATTATTATTTGATTACGATGTATTTTTTCTATTTTACCAGTAGAAAGAAAATATAAGCAACTATCCTTGATAGATATTGAGTTAGTCATTGTTGTAAAATTTATTTAGTTCTCTACGATATTATTATGGATAGAGAATGCGTTAAGTTGATTTTAAAGCACTGGTTCGGATATAACTTGGGTTTCACATGTTAGCTAAGCCATGTGCATTTCAGTCAGAAAGTCATTATAAAAAGCCATAGAATTAAAATGAAAACAGTTATTATGTCTGTTCAGCAGAATCAAAATCTTCACTACTAGATGACATAAACAGTTATAGAGAAGCCCCATCTATGTATCAAGTAGTAATCGAGGACCTTTTACCTTAATCTCAATCTACAATGAAAATTATTGAAATGTATGTGCGCTTCGAAGAGGAAATCTAAATCTATTTTACAGACTTAAATATTAAAGCAAAAACCAAAGTACGTACTCATTTTGTTACAATGATGGAGAGGATTTACAATTTAATGGTATTTTGTTTAAATGAACATGATATTTGAATTATGAAGGTGTGATGTGTAAGTAAACGCGGACAATGTTGTCCTGTAACTACAATGAATGCTTTGTAACACAATCAACAAGTTCAAAAAACTTAACACTGGGCATGATATTTTCTTCATTTATAAAATATTGATTGGTATTCACAAACGATTTAGCAGCTAAAATATGTTAAAACGCCTCCCTTTCTAAAGTATGAACTATGTTTAATGTCAACTAAAGTAATCATACTTTATTCTAATATCAAATCAGTTCTTCGCAAACAAAAATTTCCCAATAAAACTAGTGACGTCACATTAGACTTATGTAATCGATTATCTCAGAGCAGAACAATGTATTGATCCAGATGAAATGAAATACCTAGTTTACTCCATATTGTAGTACTGTAACTCAGTCTACAGTTTGTCTAATTTCAGTGCAATTAAATTTCTAGGTTAATGATTGACGTTTTATAGCTGCCTTATTTATTTTACAGTTAAACTTATATGATGAAAAACTGTTTGGTTTCTAGACAAGTGTTACTAAAATCTATTCAGTTGTTACAAAAACAAGCAGTGAATGGTTTTTAGAATGGTAATGTTTAGGCTGACTTTTGTAAATACCAAAAATTTATTTTTGGATTACTCCAACTGACTGGAAAACAAATCCTTCTTGTATGAAACAGAAAGATAATCTCAATTTTATTTTAATCTAGTAAAGCTTGGAATACTGGCAACTGATCACATATATCTGTTACTTATAAGGAATCGGACTGTTTACGTGAGTTACCCGTATAATCTGATATTCTTGATATGTTGATCATTGAAGGATTTTTCTACTATCGTATGTGGCGATCTAGCTAAAACTTAAGTAGGTTTAAGGGACTGAAATTGTCAAGAAGACGAAATCTTCTATCATAGAAAAACTGAACATCCGACAAATATACAGCTTTAACTAGACATATGTCTCAGTTTATCGGATATCAGATAAATCTTGGCCGAACAGTCTCCTAAATGATATAAATGAAGAGATAGTTGCCTATACAACTGTAATTCTAAACTATGGAAGTGAAATAAAAGATGAAGGAACTGTAGATTCCTTGTCGGATATTTTAGGATAATGAAATACTCAAATTATTAGACAACTATTGAAGGGGGAATACAGCAAGTTACAAGTACTGGTTACTTGTTTTTGATCACTATTTTAACCACTTTTAATTATAAGTAGTGATGTTTATTCATATTCACTTTGTCATTCTTTAACTTTGCTTATTTCAATTCTAAATATTAATAAGTATTTTGTTGATTATATTATAATATAAATAAAAATTTGCTCAACAATTATAAATTTTAACTGACAGGTCTTACAAAATTCATCTATTAAAACTTGAAGTGACCAGTGGAGTTCAGTCATGTCGGGTGTAGACAGTAACTGCTGAAAACAAATGTGTGAGGTCGCGCACAATTTCTAGATTGATCAGAGTTAGACATTAACACCATAGGTTAGGTTAGGCGTTCGCGCAGAAGACCGAAGGTCCTGCATTTGAATCCTGACAGTAGTAGGAGAAGTCGCGGATGCGCAGTGCTGATGAGTGACATACCAGAACGAAGTGGCCATCCAGTGTGCTTCCACAATTCTAATTGCGGTCTAACAATGATTCATTCATGAATTCAAAATAAAACATTGATCTCCATAATACCGTAAAGCAAAATAATAAATTTCAAATGACACATCCAGAGGTTAGGCATTCATGAGCGCGAGGCCGAAAGTCCTGACTTCGAATCATGCTTCCACATTTCTAATGTTGCTCTAACAATGATTGATTTTAGGATTCCAGTAATTAAAGCTTAATGGGATAGCATGTTTATTCCTTTACACATCTGACAAATGTATTGAATAAGTTTTTTTTAAACACTTGTTGTGTGCTGCGAGCTACTTATAAGTAGTATATGACGTGAGTGTCAACGTAATGTCTGGCAGCCGAAGATGGGGGAAGATCAAGAAAGGAAGAGTTAGAAAACAATGGAATTTGTATGAAACACATGAATAGTGACAATGGATTGATGTTTTGCAACAGGAACAGTCCAATTCGATATGATGAACTGATATTTTGCAAATGAACGATTTACGATATGGTTTTCCAATTTTACTGAGTAACTCTGTAATTTTCGTTAACTACAATTCGGTTGCTCCACCTTTGTTCTCCTACACTACAGTTGTAATCAAATTAAATTTTATATATTATTGCTGAAAAAATTAAAATAAATTATTCATAGCAAAATTTAATTATTATGACATTTGAAAGTAACTAACTCTACATGCAACAAGAAAATTCTCATCACGTTTCATTGAAATGTGAAATGTTTTGTTGCTGAAAAGAAATCAACTCATCTTCTTCATGCATTAACTATTTTTTTTCTCAAACTAAATTATCAATTAAGATAGAAGAAATAAGGTAATTAGAAAAGTGCTTTTTTTCTTTTATACCACCAATTCATTAAATTCACAATAAAATCATAATTGGTTTTTTTTTTCATATTTTCGCTCTCATCTCATCTCAAACAATGTTTTACTTTAAATGAACAATGTATGTGGTTTCATTTCATTGCATAGATAGTACTTATATGTATATATATAAGTAGAGATAGGTAGTTACAAGTTTAAACAGGTTTAAATTAAACTTTGTAAAGAAATTAGTTCATTGTGTTTGGTTTGATTTCTTTATTTTTCAGTCTTTTATTTCGTCTGTAAAGTTGTTTTTTTTTTACATACAAGTGAAAGGAAAAAACAACAATAAACCGATGAAATCATGTTCTATGTTAAATGTTCTTTGATATATTCAAAGTAAGCATGAAATAAATAATAATAATAATAATAATACTCATAAAATGCACTATATATGTTTTGTGAGGATTGTTGAGTTGTGTTTTTTATTAGGCCGCCATTAGAAACTTGTAAGCACTGGACGGCCGTTTTTAATCCTGATATATGTATGGCTCATCAGTGTAAGATTCCAATTTGTGAGATGATAATATTTGTATTTTATTATAGTTTCTATTTTTTTTGTGCCTTCACTGAGTTTCTATGTTTTTTTAGATGATACTTTGTGATGGCGACAGCCATATTGATTTGTTCCTTTTTTGATTGTGTCGCCTGTATTTGACTTGAATTATGAAGCACCCCTCCATAATAAGAAGAACTGTGTGTTATGAAGCAACCAAATTTAATCTTTTGAAGGAATCTTATCTATCCAGGAGGGATAGAATAACATTTATTTGTTACTGTTGATTTGAATAATTGAACAATTGTTGGTGGAATAGCTGATTGGTAATATTGTTTAGGTAATGATGTATATATTTATATTTATGATGAATATTAGAACCGTTACTTACCCAAATCACTTGTTTCAGTTTTAAACTGGCAAGGGGCGTATCTAAACTACCTAGACAGTTGTTATTCCTCAATCCAAACCTCAGTTTGGATCCTCAATCACCAGTGCGCATCCAATACTAATGAAAATAATAATAATAATAATCATGGTACGTAACGTAGTAAGAATCATCAGTAGTTCAAAGCCTTAAAACTGAACAAGATTCCTGGTACATCCATCTTATAAGGTAAGACCATTCTGGATTTCCATACACATGCCCTGGTATTTAAAAATTTGAACAAGTCTACAATACAATCCACAAAAAGTTAGCTTAAAATGTCTGAAATGCATCCAATTTTTTCGTATACAATAATGACATGTACACATTAATTACTTCAATTCAAGGAAAGCGCTGAAAAAAATCTCAAACAATGCACATCTCTGTCTATTTATGATTCACTGATGCTTTTCTTAAAAATCATTTCAATATTTACTTTATAATATAATTTGTAAAGAAAATTTATTTATTATGAGTATTTTTCTTAGAATCAATATAATTTATTCTTCCTGACAGTGTGATAAATTTGCACGGATAACATTAAAATTTGCATTACGGGATTGTGAAGATTGTTAAGTTACACATTTTTGAAATCATGAGTCGATCAATGTTAGACCACCATTAGAAACCTAGAAGCACTGGACGGCCGTTTCGTCCTAGTAAGGGACTCATCAGTGGAGTTGCGCAACCTCATACACTGTCTTCGGTAGTTACTGTCTACACTCGAACAGGTTGAACTTCACTGGTCACATCTTCTCACTAGAACTCGGAGAAGATTCCTCACGGAGCTAGTCACTAATGAGCACAGGTAATTTGCATTACGGGGTTGTGTAGATTGTTACGTTGAATTGATCAAGTTAGAAATTAACACCGTTAGATACCGGCTCAGTGGTCCGATGGTTAGGCGTTCGCCTTCAGTACCTAAGGTTCTAGGTTCGAATCCTGCGGGGTGCAGGAGTCGTGGATGCGCACTGCCGCCGGTGAGTCCCATACCGGGACGAAACGTCCGTCCAGTGCTCCCAGGTTTCTAATGGTGGTCTGACATTAATCGATTCATGGTTTCAAAAAATTAAAATTATTGAAATAATGAATTGGTCAATGTTAGAACACCACTAGAATCTTGAAAGCATTGAACGTCCATTTCGTCCTGGTATGGGACTCATCAGCTGTGCTAATCCATGAGAACGGCTCAGTGGTTCAGACGTTAAGCGTTCTCGCACAACACCAAACGTTCTGAGTTCGATTAATGGGAGTAGTGAGAAATGTAGATGCGTACTACTGATGAGTCCTTTTTCAGGACGCAACGGATGTTTATGACTTTCAGGTTTCTATTGATGGTCTAACATTGATCAATTCATTATTTCAATAAGTAACTCATCAATCTCCAAGACACCATTAATGCAAAGTGAAAACTATAAAAATGTTATCTATTTTTAAAAATCATTCAAGTTTACATTTATTTGACTTTTTTTAAATCATATTCTAACATGACAAGAATATGTGGTAGTTTGTTTATCTAAGGAATAAATAATGAAACAACATGGGGGAAAATTGAATTTCTTTTGTTTTGAATTTCATTTCTTCAGAAAATTAAATAACTTCTTTTTTTAAAATTACCACAAGTTTGTAATTGTACAAGGATCACTTTATTTTAAATTAATAAATCAAATCTTGATACTTATAGACAGAAAAAAATATGCTTGATAAAATAAAATATCTCAAGAAAAAAAGCAAGATTAGTGTGTGAAAATTTAGTAAATCTATGATTGATGACTTGAGTTTTGACGCACCATATGATTTCAAAGCAAACTAGATAAAATGACACGGTATATTTTAACTTAATTGTTCATGTTTTGAAATGATGATAATGTGTTTGATGCTTTACATGGCCTAAGAAATTTCTATAATTCACACAAACAGAACACAATATGAACAGTTTTCCACTATAGAGTTATGGAGATTGTTTTCAATTACTGAAATCATGAATCAATCATTCTTAGATCATCACTATCAGCAACCCAGAAGCACTGGACAACCGTTTCCTCCTGGTAAGAGGCTTATCGACAGTGCTCAGAATTCGAACTCGAGACCTTCGTCCTTGCACGCGAACGCTTAACCTCTGCACCAGTGGGCCGGCATCCAGCGGTTATTGAATCATATTTAAAAAGTCGATTTGTGAATATCTGATTTAATTTATCTATCAGACTAACCTATGTATTGATTTCAAAATTGTTTATAAAGTTCTTGCATCTTGCCGAAACATTATAAACCCCATATTGTTAAAATAATAGATTTTTGGGTGTTTGTAAAGTGAATGATGATAAAATATCCTAATTTTGACTTTCTCTTAGTCTTAACTAACATCAAAATAATAGTATTTCTTTATCATTTCACCTTCCATACATCATTCTTTATATGCCATTATGTTTCTCACTATTCATTTTGCTTAGCATTAGTGTCATTTATCGATTTTATAATGAATCATCAGTGGGATAATTATCTACCTTTCCTCTACTAGTATAAATCTTACGGACGTTGCAAAACAATATTTAAAATCATTGATATCAAATAGCTTTACAATATAATATTTTTCTTATTCGATCACGTACTCATGTGCTGAGTTTTTTGATTTTCTGATGCGCATCCACGACTCCTACCACTCGCGGGACTCAAAGCCAGGACCTTAGATCTTGCACACGGACGCCTAACTTCTAGATGACTAGGCCGGTATCCAGTGGTGTTAGTGTCTAACTCTGATCAGTCTAGGGATTTTGCGCCACCTCACCCATTTGTTTTCGGTAGTTATTGCCTACATCTGACAGAGATGAACTGAACTGGTCATGTCTTCCTCAGTAGAACTCCGAGAATCTCCTCACGAAGCTAGTTACTACTGAACACATTATATGATTTTTCATTTAGAGTTATGGAGATGGTTGTTTATGATTGAAATCAGTACAGAGGACTTTTGTTTATGATTTGCTTGTGATAAGAGATTTGCGTTTCACTTAATAAGACTTATCAAAAGAAAAATAAATTTTTATTACGAATAGAAACGAATATGTTGCAAAAAATCTTTACTAGTCTTTTCTGTTTATTAATAGTCTTCTGAATTTGATTTATACTCATAAATAAACGAGTAGCAGTGGCTTACAAGGTATTATTCAACTGTAACGCAAACTTCAACGTATTAAAGTACTTCACTAGTTGAAGGCTTTCAATCAAACTTTTTAGTTGTTTCTCAGCTCGCCTCAAAGAAGAAGTTTCTTTCATTGACTAAGAGAAAAGTCTGAAAATTGGACTTTTCTCCCTTTACCTACGATTGAACAAACTATTCTCTCCAACTGAACTTGAATCCAATAGTGTACAACCATAATTTTGTATTTGTAATGTCACATGTCTAGCTTATTATTGCTTGACTATAAATACTACTTAGCCACTCTTCAGCTCATGCAGAGTTGGCCCACTCGGCTTCTCCGATTCGCTTCGTTTTGCTTATACACTTCCCTTATCATATTTATCTGCATAAATGATTGTGTGCGATAAATTCATCCGCGAAACTGTATTTGTCTTCTTATTACCATCATCACACAACACGGGGTTAGTCTAAGTATGGATATACGGAAGTGGAAAGGAAGAAATTATTTCATTGCCTACTTGATCACATTGAAGTCCAATAGTGAACCGCTAAAACCTTCAGTAGACTAAAACCTATTTTCATTAAATCTCTCTCAAGTCAACACTAGCTTGGTGAGGAATCTTCTCCGAGTTCTAGTGGGAAGTCGTGACCAGTGAAGTTCAAACCTGTTCGGATATATACAGGGTATGAGGTTGCGCAACTCCGTGAATTTGATCAAGTTAGACATTAACACCGTTAGATTCCGGATCAGTGGTCTAACGGTTGGGGGGTTCGCGCACAATATCGAAGGTCCTGGGTTCGAATTCTGCGGGGTGCAGGAGTCGTGGATGCGCACTGATGAGGAGTCCCACACCAGGACGAAACGGCCGTTCAGTGCTTCCACGTTTCTAATAGTGGTCTAACATTGATCGATTCATGGTTTCAAATAAAGCTTAACAATCTTCACAACAACCCCGCAACACTAGTAATAATTTGAAATTTAAATTCTTTTCAAAATTCATTACATTTTTTTATCATAGTTAACAATGAAATGTTTGATACTTTTAATCATTATTAGAATAGAAATTATCTTAGAGAAAAATGCACAAAAAACAAAATGTGTTTGATATGTACACAACGTTGAAATGATCAATTGAATAATGAATGCATTGACAATTGAATAAAACAAACAAATAAAACAAACAAGTTTAAATTACAAAGTTACAATAACAACGGAGACGAAGAATAAGGCATGAATATATGTATAATATATATGCATATATATATTCATGATTCACAGTAGATAACAAAAAAAACCCAATATTATACTCCTTCCTAGTGGTAAATATCTCATGAAATATGATTGATCCCGTTTGATTTGTGAGTTTATGAGAATGTTCAAAAAGATATGTAATGACACTCACTACATGTAGAGTGAATTGTGTAAAGAATATATATATATTTGTGTAAGTAGTTACGAACTGTTAGGATATGTATGTGGCGTATTGATGAAGTATAATTATGAATTCAAAAAGAATGAGCGCGCGGGCGCACACACACACCCATACAAACAGACATAAATGAAAAGAGCATAATTTACAACACATCAACTATTTCTGATGCTGGATGATGCATAATAAATGAAAATCAGCTTTATTGAACATCAAATTATGTCATATGTCAAACGAAATAGAGTAAACAGTTTGCATGGATGTATTTGAATCAGCCTAAAGTTGAATCATACTTGACTGCATAACCGATCATCAGAATCGATTGGATGCGGATAATGTGAATGCCTTTTATGATTATCAGTAGTATCATAATGACTACTGTAAGAAATGCATTCTTCTGGTTTATGATTACATTTCATAGCAAAACTTGTCATATCAGTTGATATTTCAATGTCATTATTATTTTTACTAGCATTATTATTATTACTGATAGTAGTAGTAGTAGTATTAGTAGTATGATGATTATTACTTTCCAGCATACTGCCATCATTCATATGTGTAGTTGCATTATTCCTATCAGTAGAATATTGTCCACTTGACTTTTTATTATTATTATTATTATTATTATTATATACATCTGATTCAAACATATTAAATAATTCCGATTTAATTTTACCTTTTGAATAGGATTTCTCTGGATAATTACCATTTTGTTGAAGAACACTTGAACTATGCCCATTAGTACATACTCCACTATCACTACTCCCAGTAGCTCCATCATTAATAATAATTCTAGATCCAGTGAAATTATTGTCAATATCTTGAAATGTCACACGTGTACATGGGCGACGATATGAAATGTTACGTGAAATAGTTATCGGTGATAGTTTACCTTTATTATGATGTGATGTGTCAAGTGGTGTGACAGAATTCGGTCGGAAAGCATTATTATTATTATTATTTTGTATGGATTGTTTCGATAAAGTTGCCAATGTAGCATAGGTTGGTTCCGGTATCATAGGTGAAATTCTATGTCTTTGATTGTTCATATGTGAAGAATTATGAACAACGCCTCCGGTTCTGTTACAATATTGTTCATAAGCATCGGAATAGGCAATTTCTTGAATTGTCCTACTTCGTGGTAGATTAGTATTTTGTGTAGTTGGATACGGTTGACGCAGTTGATCCATTGATGTTGGTTGATTATCATTTAAATAAATAGAACCAGCGAGACTAGGTGTTGTCACAGGTCTAAAATATTTATTATTTCCATTACAATCATTTCGTTCTTGTTGATTTGTTGTTAGATCTGATTCTTCAGATAAAGTCGGCGGTCCAGATGGTAGAGAAATACACCGTGCATGTGAATGATATGGATTTGTTATGTCAGTCGATGGATTTTGTGGCTGATTAGTTGTTAAATCAGGGAAAAATCCATAAAGTGAATCGCCGCCATTAGCTGCACCAACCGGTAATCCGTTAATTACATTGTTCGTTTGTTGAACATCACTATTGGTGCCTACAGGTAAACCTGCAGTGATCACAGTGCCGGGTGCAATCCAAGGTGGATAAGTAACATATGGCCATAGGTTTGGATAAGCACCATTCACATTCAGCTGTATTTGTTGTTGTTGTGGTTGTTGCTGTAATTCTGCCGGTCCAAATGCTTGACTATCACATCTATTAGGAAAGAAACTTTTTTGTAGATAACTATCTCTTTGACTAGTCGAATTGAAATAATTGCTATTATGTAACAAACGAAATCGCCAAGCAGTTTTAACACTTAAACCAAACCATAGAATAAGCCAACATATCAGATACAGCACTGTTAAGATAGTGTCAGCTAATGCAAGCTCAAGACCAGTTTTCCAATAACATTTTAATATTGAACCCATTAAACAGATACGAATTATTAAAACCCATAGAAAAGTAATCGTTGCAATAATATTCAATCCAATACGAGATAATCGAGGTTGTGTTGATGATTTAGATGAAGTGTTACTTGCTTCATTAAGTGTATGAACAGAATTAGTTAATTCTGTACTTGTAGATAATGGAATTCCACGATTACGTTTTAATGAAGTTGATATTTCACTGCCATTATTTTGTGATTGACCATAAGGCAATGGAGTATTTGATCTTTTTGGAAGTTGCTGCTGTTGCTGACCAGTACGTCGATTTGACAAAGGTGGATGCCAATGTTTTGTTGTAATTGCAAGTGTTATAGGTAGATTTATGATATACTCTTGGCAAGTTGGTTCCAAGTGAACTTGTTCACCAATCATTGTTTCAACAGTACCATTCGAATCTGGATTATGATTAGCGGCATCATAGTCTACAACACTTTTTGTGAAATTACCATGATTAGTGATTTTATTATGATTATTATGATTGATCAATGGAATTTCTCCAGCAATTAACAACTGAGCATAATTAGTTACAGCTTCTTTAAATTTCGTTTCACCATAAGCATAAATAGCCATTAGACATATCATCATGGCTGGTAGACTAGCTGCACTCAACAAGACACAATACCATGATGTGATATACTTGACATTAGTATCAATATGAACAACCAGTGATCCGCCTGGGTCACGTACACCGACTGTATTTAATTTATACAAAACAGAGATTGTTTCAACATCGATCAATAAATAGACACTAGTCAACGCTATATACATGGAAAATAATAATGAGAATATACGACTGGTAAAATAAAATGGTGCAGCATATTGGATAGTTAACATAAATAAACTAATCAGAAAACAAATATATTCAATGCTCATTTCTGACGGAATCAATGGATAATGATGACTTGGAAATGGACGTTCATTTTCATAGAGTAAATTATTATCTTTAGATAATAATGGGTCATTGATATTTTGATTTGTATCACTTGTTATATGTTGCAGAAAAAATGTAGTGTATTTTTCATTGGCCGATTGACCAAATAATCTATCCACATTCGATTGAAATACATAACCTTTTAAATAATAAAGAGAAGAGAAGAAAAACGAGACTGACATTTGAGCAAAAAAATGTATCAAGAGATTTAAATTAAACAAATTTTCAATTTGGAGATAGTTTGGTCTTAAAGACAAGTATTGATTGATCGGGACATGTTTGAACGTGTTCAGATATTGATTAATCTGCAGGTAATTAACATCAAGGCACTATGAAGTAGTTTTATTAATGATTGGAATAAGGAATAACTATTATAATCATGCTTTTAGAAAAAACTAGGTTTGATAAGAATTCTTGAAGTTTAATAATGAAAATCTTTCACAGGTAGAGGTAGTGGAAGAAAATTTGTAACTCAGGTGGATGATTGTGGTGGTGTTTCGTTCTCTAAGTTGGATATTTTAGTTGTGAAGCTTTCATTGTACTTCTGAACAACATCATTAGCACAAACTTCAGATAGACCTCACTTCTATCTGATGATGTTGTTTAGAAGAATAATAAGGGCTCCAAAACCAAAACATACAGCTCAGAGAACGAAACACCACTACAGGTAGAGGTCATCTAGATTGTAAGGTACACAGCTCATAGTGACGGTAACAATTGACGATTGCACAGTGTCATGCTAGTTTTGAGTTCGCTGGCCAGTCGAGTCATGTAGGCACTTTGTGAAATTTAAGTGAATTTCACCTAAATAACTTGTCAATTATGAAATGGTACCTGTAATCTCTAGTTTACAACTATTCATAAAACTAGTTAATATGAAACGGAACTTTCGACAGTAGGTCGTGCAACGCTATACTACATAATTTTTTTCCCTTTTAGAAGCAAAATAAATAATTGTGTACTATTTTTAACAACAACTGCACTGCTAAGATTATTTTTGAACTAAAAAAGTTACCGAAGAACAAAATTTGAGCAAAACGACGACAACCATTCAACTAAATAAAAATTAAACAGAATTAATTTTCCATTGTTAGAAGTGATCAAAAATAATGAAATCATTAGAAGAGAAAGATAAATAAAGCCGCAGTAACAATGCTGCTTCTCATTGTGTCCTATTCTAACCAGTAATGATGTAGTGAATGAGATCACAGGTGGGGCATCCGAATTGGATTTGACGAAAATTACAGAGTTACTCAGTAAAATTGGAAAACCATATCGTAAATCGTTCATTTGCAAAATAACAGTTCATCATATCGAACTGGACTGTTCCTGTTGCAAAACATCAATCCATTGTCACTATTCATGCGTTTCATACAAATTCCATTGTTTTCTAACTCTTCCTTTCTTGATCTTCCCCCATCTTCGGCTGCCAGACATTATGTTGACACTCACGTCATATACTACTTATAAGTAGCTCGCACCACAATGTCAATATATTTTTCTGGAATTATATTTTTCATTCTCAATTGATGATGGGCAACAGTAACGGCGACTGTTCTGCTTCAGGATGTTACAAGAAATAATATTAAAAATTTAATGGCGCACTGATTTTGTTCTAGATTTTGATAGGTTTATTTTTGGAATCATTATTTTCAACGAGATTAGAATTACTGTCTATTGAGGTTGGGCGAAAATTCTTAGACTGGTCAGAGTAAGACATTAATACTGATTTAGTGGACCAGAAATCAAGCGTTCACGTGCAAAACCGAAGATCCTGTGTTCAAATCCTGAGATTGGTAGCAGGGGTTGTGGATGCCCATTGCTGATGAGTCGCATCCAAGGACGAGATGGCAGTTCAGTGCTTCTAGGTTTACTAATGGTGGTCTAACAATGATTTATTCATAGTTCCAAAGTAAAACAACGATCTCTCTAATACTATAAGGCGAAATTAAAAAGAATGACGTGAATCATGCAGAAAGAATAAATAAACATAACAGAGAGAGGGAAAAAGAGGGGAAATAAAAAAATACTTTAAGTCACTGTTTCGAAACAAATATGAAAGAGGATTATTTGTATGTGAGTAGGAAATGTTTATTGGTGTATGATGTTTTTTTAGACATGTGGATGGATGTTACTTCCCGGTTGACCACACCGTAGAAGGGTTCTGGTTGTCAGAAGGGGCATCGGCTTCATGACTTCCGAAAGAACTCGGATTTCATTATGAGGGTTGAGCTCGCCAATTGATATGCTTAAAACTATTACGAGTTCACTTTAGTCGGTAAACGAGAGCGAAGACAAGTGAACCATTGACACGATAGGCTACTCTAATCCGAACGTCTCAGGGCCCCACTAACGGTATCAAAAAGTTTTGATATGGTGTAGAAAGTGTATTCTACTACAAGCACGCAGAAAATATTAGGGTTCGTACAGAAGAAGAGAAGAGGAGCATAAAACTTTACAGACAATGCATATTTATATAGTTAGGTCGATCGTGAATACTAACCAATAGGAAAGAACATTTGAAAGTATGTGAACTTGATGGTTTAGGACGACCTTAAATATTGACCAATAGGAATTGACCAGTGGAATTAGACTTACAAAATAATTTCTCAGGATACTTGATATATATCCCAAAATTGAAGTGTCATTACTGTTCGAAATGAAGACCTTCTAACTCCCACGGCAGAGTTTAAATGGTTCGAATTAGTTTTTCTTGTTAGCGTTTTTACAGCGAGTTAGTTTTCTACTGGATGGGGTTGCCAACCCCAAGTCCAACCCTCCTCCTTTATTCGGGCTTGGGACCAGCAGTAGCTTCGGAGGGGCTCCAGGAAGAGTTTAATATTTTTGTATAAAAGAAGGAGGGTTTATTTAGTGAAAAAAAACAAGTGTTTTCTACAACTTACAATTTCAGGAAATCTATAGTGATGTTAGCTTATGAGATGGTGGAGAAAATTTGTAGCTCAGGTGAATGATTGTGGTGGAGTTTCCTTAACAGGACTTTGAACGAAACCTCACCATAACCAATTAACTTATAATGGGAGATATTTGTCATAAACTACTAAGTCATTTTATTTCTAATAAATAGGATATTTAACTCCAATTTAATAATTTCAAATTAATTCCTATTTTATGCAGTTCCTTTTATTGTATTTCATTGAAAATAAGAATACAATGTGTTGATAGTGAAGTTGTTTTCTGTTATATAGGTCAGTTAGCTAAATAATTAAATCATTATTATTATTACTGTGAAATAATAAATTAATCATTTACAATAACCACATATGATTCCATGGAAATAAAGTGAACGTATTCCTGATTTCGTAAAGATCACATCCTTATAGCTGCTTGTTTTTTCTTAAATCAGTTCCAATGTGTTCTAGTTTGTCTGCAAGGCAATCTTGTTTAATTTTTATCAATAAATCTATTCTAAGAATCTGTGATGTCAATTTGAAACTTGTCAGTTATTTCTTGAGACAACAATTAAAATCATTTTACAGTATACACTCAAAATAATTACAATTTTGTAATGGTTGTAAATATGAATATTTTGTCTTAGGATTCAAATTAGAAGCCGGCATTATTATTATTATTTTCAATTAGAGTGATAGATATTGGTGTTTTAACACGTGGAATCATCAATCCAGAGGTTAGGCGTTCGCGCGTAAGATCGAACCATACATGGTGCAGGAGTCGTGGATGCACACTTCCACTGATGAGTCCCGTACCAGGACGAAATGGCCATCCAGTGCTTCCAGGTTTCTAATGGTGTTAAGCAATCATTTAACATTATAAGTGGCATAAATATATTTATGTCCAAGTTGTCATACATCATATTAGTACAATAAAAGATCAGACTATCAATCTGCAAATCGAAAGAGTCAATATGATAATATAATCGGAAAAATCCATCTATGAACATCAAAATCAGCTACATAGAGCAATAACAAGTATATCTGCCCCTAATGAGACCTCTTTCAAAACTTATCACCTATAATTAACGGCCATAGATTAAGTTTATTTAACTTACTCTATACTTGTGAACTAGACAAGTATTACAATATGTTCTGATGTAGTTAAATACTCACTGTCTACATACTGGTATATACAAAATTTTGACATATTCCGTTTGGTTATAAATTACTGTCATTCTTAATAGATGAGCAATAAAGATATCTTTGAAAAGATTTATAATATTTTTCAAAAAACCTAAATAAACATACATTCAGATTAAACTGTCACAGTTTATTTGACTTTTTTAATTTGTTTCTACTAGGTGTATTAGTCAAAATGTTTTGTGCAGATTAGAAACAACTGGCTTAGATTTACAAAACAAAACACTTAATAACTTTTCTGATAACATTTGAGATTATGTCATCGCAAATAGATACACTGTAGATGAATGAGAAAATTTAGTTACTTACCAGCATATATTTATATATAAAATAATATTACTGACGAATGATTTATTCATTGTGAATACAGCTTTTAACCATGAAAAAAAAACTATTATTTTGGACAGAGAATTTATTCCTTAGTCTTACAGCTAATTTAGTTGTAGTATTTACTGATGTAAGATTATAAAAGGGCAATGAAGATTCATGAAGATTCATTAGTTTAGAAGGAAAATTTATATATGATTTATGAAACAAAAGTGGTTTTTTTATTCAAAATTATAATTAAGGACATTTAACTCAATAGGATAGATGGTTTCTTATGAATGACACTTTTTCAATTTGATTCATATCTAAACTCACATATAGCTACTTTAAAGACATGTATATCGTCCAGTGAATGGATAGATTTGTATTGGTTCATTTGACAGTTTTTCATAAACCATAAATCGGATTTAGTTCGTCATCTATGATTTACATGTTATCTACACATTATCTAACTGAAGTTAGATACTTAGTTTTTATTGATGAAAAGTGCATTAATAATCTACAGAGTGAGAATATATGATCTTGCCACTGGAGATAGAACCTAGAACCTTCAATTTCATACATGAATGCTGAACTCCTAAATTAAAACGCCGGAATTAAGTGGTGTGCAAACCTAACTTTGATCAACCTGTGACTTGCGGTCGATCCTTGACTGTAGAGTTCTGAAAGCGCAATGCCGAGTAGTCCCACTCAAGTATGAAACAGATGTCCAAATCTACCCGGTTATCAATGGTTGGTTAACCTAAATCGATTCGTGATTTCAGTAAAACTTAACAATCTCTACAACTTTTATACGTATAATGTTTGAAATATTTGTTATTGATGCAGTACAGATCACTAGCAAAATAAATTATTATGGACAAATTGATAGATTTAGTACAGAATTAACTGAATAGATAATAATAATAAATATTATTATTATCATTAAGAAGTGACTTTCCCCACAAGCAGCGATGTCATTGCTTGGTATTATACACTTCAATCAATATCAAAAAGAGAGTCAGTCAGTCAGTCAGTTACAACGTAGAACTTCGTACGTAAGTACATCAGTTCATGTTGCCATACTACATTGTCAATTTAAATCACATAGAGATAGTAAAATAATTAACGCTAAAGGAGAACATTAGGATTGGAAGATGCTATTCAAGAAGTATAATTCAGTGAGATAAGGTTCGAAAGACAAAGGTAGATGTGTTGAAGAATCCAGAAGATTAGGATTTGAGCGAAGACAAAGAATGAATACACCTGCACCATTGCTAGCGATTTTGAGCCATGTCGTATTCAAGATCTCTAACCATCGATTACTATCATCTCGCGGGCCCCAACCAAGTAGTCGACACCTACCAACATGACTCAGTCCACTTGTCAGTGACTTCATGGATTTCTGCCATGTTTTGGTTTGGCCGTCTCTAGCTTTCTTCCAACTTACTCCTACACCACAAAACATAGCTCGTCGAGGCAGTCGGTGGTTGACCATACGTAACACATTTCCCAACCACCTCAGCTGATGAAGTTTCACTACTTCATCTATTGACGTGCCATCCTTAACTAGTACTCGTTTCCTAACAACAGCATTGCTTACTCGGTTGTCCCACGAGAGAGGCCCTCAAAATCATACTTTTTCGGTTACATGAACAAAATCTGCAAAATAAATAACGTTACTTAGTATTTCATAAACATATATATTTACAATTCATTTGCAAAAGCTTTTAAAAAAACATTTATGTATTCAATACTAATGATCTTGGATGATAAAAATGTTCTAAATAACCAACTTTCAAATAATCACTCTTGTGTTGATTATACGAAGACAGAATACAAAATAAAGCATACATTTTGATAATAAATACAAGTTGAAATCTCATTATTATAAACCAGTTGTTAAGTGGCTTTTTCACTTTTCATCAGGAAATTAAATCGATTAAAAAATCAATAAAAGCTAATAAGCTTTATACTAGTGGTTTTTATTAGTTTTTGATTCTACGGCAGTGCAAAGTCATTCACTGTCTTACGCGCAACAAAGCGCAGGATACTTAGGTTGGTAGAAACCGTCATAGATTAACACTAGCTAACTTTCATGAACATTTACATGAGTATCGTTTGTTTTTGATAATAGGATTGAGAGTATAGTGAAAACTGATCAATTCCTTGTGTATTTGTCTGAGAACTTCAGTCAGTAGAACCTCGGCTGAAAAAATACCACGCATAAAATCGCTGCACTTAAATGATTCACGAGTTTTGATGATTTAGGCTACTTTACATTTTAAGATAAAATGAATAAGGGTTCTAAACATAGATTATGATTATTTCATTTGAACAAAAGTAGTTTTAGATAGTTTGAGCCAGCAAAAACAGTTTGATTGTTAAAGACTCGATCCTACGACCATCACTTATGATTTTCATACAACTGATAAAGATTATCATAGACTAACAGAGTCAGTACTGCAGTAAAATTATTTTAAAACTGCGATTTTTAAAATTTCACTTCATTTCCATGGTATATGTCCTTGGTGGTTAAGTTACATTTTTAAAAAAATTTATTGATTCCGTAGAGATAAATGTAAAAGTATGAGGGATAAAAAAGTTAATCACACTACTTCCTTCATCTTCTTCCATCCTATAAGTTACAAATATGTCTATATATATTTAGAGTAACAAATTTCCCGCCGCGCAATTTTTGTTAAATATTCAATCAATGAAATAATTGGTTATTCTCTTTGTAATTGTTTTCAAAATTCCAACGACATTAACGATATGAATTATTACATACATACGTACAACACATGAAGTAAAATTTTTCTTAACAAAAAGTGTGAAAGCATATGAAATGATTGATTTTGAAATACTGAATATTCTGTGTATACAAGATAAACTTACAAGATGAGAATTGGAAACGGGCAGAAAAAGTCATACTTAAATGTAGAATTATGGTACAAGTTAAAGAATTAAGTCAATACAATAATTTCTATCTGTTTAAAAAAATCCTCATCATATTAAAACATTAATTAATATCTATATGAACCAAGAATATTTTCTTTTCAATAAATTCTTATCAGATTTTACAATTATACATCAAAATTAATGAATCGTGCTAATCCCAAAAATGTATATTCTCAAGTATGCAACTGGATAGAGAAAAACTAGAAATATTATCCTTAGGTTTGAAACTTTGCAATACCTGCAACACATCGCTACATATATACAGTTCAGAAATCTATATAGTCAAACGTGGGAAGGATCTAGTTGCTAATTCTGATCGAAAATTAGAATATTTAAAATTGAATCATGTCATTACCGGTATAAAAACAGTAAACGTGAATACAAAGAAGCATAAGGAAACTATTAAAATGTACTTAAAAGACGGAATATTATTGATTACGAAACCTGACAACGATCAGGAGATGTTTTTCTAAATAAAAATGATCATGCACATTTGAAATCATCAATCAATCATTGTTAGACCATACCGTTAGAAACCTGCAAGCACTGGACGGTCGTTTCGTCCTGGTGTGGGACTCATCAGCAGTGTGCATCTCCGACTCATGCATCTCGCAGTATTCGAACCCGGGACCTTCGGTATTGTGCGCGAACGCCTAACCATCGGACCACTGGGCCGGCATCCAACGGTGTTAATGTCTAACTCTGATTGATCTACGGATTTTGAGCGACCTCACCCATTCGTCTTTGGTAGTTACTGACTACACCCGACAGGGTTGAACTCCATTGGTCACGTCTTATCACTAGAACTCCGAGAATTTCCTCACGAAGCTAGTCACTAGTAAGCACTGTTACGATATTTTCAGTTAGAGCTTTGGAGATTTGTGTTTTCACACATTTGAAATCATCAATCAATCATTGTTAGACCACCATTAGAAACCTGGAAGCACTGGGCCGTTCGCCTACAATGCCAAAGGTCCCGGGTTCGAATCCTGTGAGGTGCAGGAGTCGTGGATGCGCACTGCCATTGATGAGTCCCACACCAGGACGAAACGGCCGTCCAGTGCTTCCAGGTTTCTAACGGTATGGTCTAACAATGATTGATTGATGATTTTAAATGTGTAAAAACACTAACCTCCAAAACTCTGCCCGAAAAAATGATTATATTGAGAAAATGGGTACTATATTAAATAAAAAAGTAAAGTTTCACAACTAACTGACCAACAAGAACCGGATAAATAATAATAAGACAGAGAATCACTTAACCGGATTGTTGAAGAAACTCAGATATCAACACATGGTTTCATCATATTTATACGAAATGATTAAACCATTGGGTACAGGTCTGCCGAGTTTGTGTATGAACTGTCAAAGGTACACAACACAAGGTATTATAATGAGACTAATTTTTTCATATGTACAACTTCCCTTCTTAAACTATTGCTAAATAGTCAGAAACTACATAAAACCAACCGCTCCACAAAATACTTGTACGCTATGGTATTAAGGATATAACCTGATATTTTGACGAGATTACAAATGCAAATACTATGGATCAAACTATAATGTTTTTAAATGTAACATCAGTATTCGTGAATTTTCCATTCATGAAGACAGTAGAAAATATATATATATATATATATATGAATGTAATCTCAAGGTCACCTGATCTGCCCATGCTCGAAAACAAAAGATCCAAAATTAGGACCTCTATCAAGTGAGTTCTGGGGGATCTAACGTCCTCAACAGTTTTTTTAGCAAAACTGTAAAACCGGTCTACTTAAACATATTATTCGATTCATGGATGATACGCTTATCCTCTGTAAAGATAGTATATTAAAATTAGAGTTGCTTCGTCAATATATTAAAGTACACCTTACAATTAAGTAAACACAGGAACAAGAAATCGAAGGTAGAATAGCCTTTTTGAACACGCTAATAAAAAAAGACAGGATGGATCATTAAGAAGGAATTCAAACAATAAAAGTACCTGAACATGGTAGTACTTACAATTCTTCAGCTTCGAACCCCATAGTATAAAAAAAACCTGTTAAAAACACTTAGTAATTGAATAACTATTCTTTGTTCTACCGATATAGTTGATGAGTTAAATGCTCTTTAGTAATACACCTATGGAAAACGGACATACAGGAAAGTTCATCAACAAGTTTTTACAAAAGTGGAATCTAGAATAAGCGAAATATAAACAGTGAATTAGAAATTCCTATTCATGCTCCTACGATTTAATGGTTATGAAGTCGATGAGACATGGATCCAGAGATTGAGTAGAGCAAGTTAAATAACATTTAAAGTTGGAAAACTGCAAATAATGTATTTTTGATGCACCCAGTGATGACACTGAGGCAAAAGTTGAATTACCTTGAAAGACCAGCTCGTTTTACACGATCTCTGCTCTTGCGGAACAAGTCCAATTGGTCGAACTTCTAGGAATTTACATTTCCTTTGCTAATGAACACCTCTCAACATGGCTAAGCAAATGAGTAGTGAAGGCTATGAACAGTTCAATATTGAGTCATTCAGTGCAAACCAGTCACAGGAATTCGGAGGTATATGTACAAAAGTAGAACGTGCAACATCTTCCCTTACCGGGACCAACCCCAAGTTCATTTAACCAACAGTTATCGTAACCGTAGAACGATCCAATTCAAGGACATGATCAATTTACTTACCACTCATCACACTTTAATGCTTCTTATTGAATTTATGTGGTATTATGCACTGAACTTTCGATCGAATTTAATAACTACTTTATTATTTCTCTCAGCCTATCTGACCCATGGTTCATTCTTTGACCACTGATGTCACAATTTTATTTAACACTACATATTAGCCATTTCAATATTAACATTATCATCGTTTAAGATCATGAGTGTCATCAGTCCACATTAACACCGTTAGGTACTGGCTCAGTGGCCCAGAGGTTAGGCGTTCGTGCACCAGACCGAAGGTCCTGGGTTCGAACCATGCGAGGTGCAGAAGTGGTGGATGCGCGCTGCTGATGGTTGGTGCTATACCAGGACGAAATGGCCATCCAGTGCTTCCAAGTTTCCAATGGTCGTCTAACATTGATCGATTCGTGATTTCAAATGTGTAACTTAACAATCTTCACAACCCTGTCATGCAAATCATATGTATTGGAAAACTGGTCATTGACAATCAATAAGACATCGTTCCGCCTTTAAATGACCTCATAGAATTAACACCACTATGCATTATTATTAATATTAAAAATCATCAGACAGATGGACTAAAAATAACTTAGCTGTTTGAATCAAAAAAATATATACATTGGTGATGACCTCTTTATGTCAATCTTGGGGAGATTTTTTTTTAATTTTAAAACTGAAAATTTAATTAAGGAATGTGTTGTTTTTTTTGTTGAGGGGAATTTGGGCAACACCTTTATTTTATATAAATGATAAGCTTGAAAGTAAATAAACTGAGTGTAATATGCTATTAGTCATATGTGTACATAGGTCAATGTATACAAATTTGAATGTATAACAGAATTTTAAAAAACTATATCCAGAAGGTGAGACAAGGTGTAAAATAAGATTCTTTTTTACATTCTGGTTGTGTGATTTATGGAGATTGGTTAAATCTAGAAAAATTCTTCATCATATATTGATATTGGCTGATAAGCTATTGTATACTACTTAATCAGTGACCTAAATATTCACTACTGACCCTTCCAGAGTTTGTGAATACTTATATAGTTTAGGAGTTCTATTATAGTATCATCCAGTTATGAAATTAATTACTCACGTCTGTTTATCCCCAGTGGAACATAAGCCACCCACCTGTATTCGCCAACCTACTCTGTCATGAGCCTCTCTTTCTAGTTTTGTCCAATTTTTGTTCATTCTTTACATATCTTCCTCCAGCTGCAAGAGATGTTCTGCCCTGTGACTCAGCTGGGCGCTTTTCACAATGTGTGACCTCCAGTGCTTCTTCCTGATTTCTTTCTCTGCTGGAATCCAGTTTGTACAGCATGCATCTGATTTATTAGTGTCTAATATCAGTTCTTATTGTACATTGAATGTTGAACAGTTAACTCCATTTAACTCCTTTACTCATTTCAAAATAATTACCATAAGATATGTTTTACTTGCATTCAATGTTACATAAGATTAAGATTTGATACTTTCAGTGAATCTAGAACATTGTTAGTAAATCAAATGTTTTTATTCACTCACTATTGATTTGAACATTGAATAACTTTCAAGTAAAACTAATCAATCTACTCAGCATAACAATAATAATAATTATTATTATTAATTGTAACATCAACAGGCAGTTATCAAAATCAAATGCAATTATACAAATATGACTTGTAAATCAATCAGTTCTATTTTGTTTAACTCATCTATAGTTCTTAACTTACTTACATATAAAATAGTAAAGTATTAGGAAAATTTTTCATATGAAAGAATCATAATAATAATAATAATAATAATTAAAGTTTTATGTAATTCAATGTATCCATTGTTTGTCGACAAGAAATATTGCACAAACACGCACGCACACACACACAAACAAACAAACAAAGAGAAACTTTAGTAGGGTTAAATAAAATCAGACAGCCAAACACAATGTTATTTGTAGTTTAACTAAGCACAATGTTACTGTTACATTTCCGTATTTTAGAAGTATAGATAAAAAGTGAGGAAAAAGAAACAATATTATTCTTGACTATTGATTAAGATAATCTCATGTTTTTCACAGGATTTAGTTAGCACAGGAGGAAACAGATATAAAAATCACGGAAAAAAATGTACTATTCCTACTAGTTGCCGTGGTAGCAGAAACCTGTTGACAAGTCAGATTTATCAACTCATCCAAACTTATAATAATTAGTTTTATATATATATATATATATATATATATATATATATATATAAAGCTGGTTTTTTTCTGTTCGGTGTCTGTTGACAATCAAATATCTAATAAGTTTCTTTCTTCTTTTTTCCTGCTTCTAAAAAGATTTTTCGGTAAACACAAGAAAATAAACTTGTTCATAATGATAATAAAGAGATAACTGTTGTGAATGTTACGCGAATAAGTTGTACATAACTGAATATCAATGTTTATTGGTTGTCTAACGTTTAGCAAAGTTAAAACAACATAATTCTAACATAAAGAATTCTGAGTAGAGATGCGGATTGTTGTAGAAGTTAGCAACAACAACAACAGAAATAATCAACACACTATTGATTTAAACAAACAAACAAACAAACATTGATGATTGAATGAATGAATGAAAGCTTAAAGCGGGAATTTGTATTGTAAGAAAACTAATTCAGTTCAATAATGATTATTATTATTATTATTAGTGAATAGAAGTGGAAAGAATCTAAATTCTCTTTTGAAACAATATTCATTTCATTGTACCGATTTTCTTTACATCTATTAAATCAATAACAGACAGTTACATTAACTGTAATTTGAAAGGTGCTTTCATTTATGGAAGATTTTTGAGAAGTTTTCTTTGAAAATTCTATTTAACAAGAAAAAAGTTGTGAATTTATTGGTCAAGGTTTTCTCATACATAGAACGGTAATTCTTTTTTATTTAAATGGTTAGACAAAAATTATGTTTGTGAAAATTCACTTGTAAGATTCATTATTTTCTGAAAAAAACAATTGTCTACTTAAATAATAATTGAGGTACTATTTCACACATACATACATTTGAAGAAATAACTGAAATAAGACTGTGGGATTTAATTTGTCCGACAGATGTAATTCCAGAACGGTAAACGCAATATTGGCGAGCACAGAGACTATGGGAAAGCTATAGTAAGAACGGGATCAACTTGGTTTTAAACTTTATCTGTTTCTAAACATAAAAACAATTAGATTAGTGCAATAAATAAGGAAATTACGATTATCAAGTAAGGCGAGCCAACGTACCGACCAATATTGCGTGTCTTATGGAAATGAGTAAAGTTATGAGTGACATCAGTACAATAAGATAATAATGTCAATCAATTTGTAGGTCATTTACAACAAAGAAAGTTTACAGACATGTCAGATCAGATCAAGTGGTGGGCGCTAAAACCACAATTTGATTGGTTAGTTATGACATAACTACAATTAGTTATGAAAATAACTAACAAAGACAAGCCATCATAAGTTTATGATTACAATTATAAGGTAATGATGTATTGTATTGGTGATAATGAAGTTTATAATTTTCTTTACGTTTTCTGGACGTTTCTAGAACGGACACAATATTGAACATGATTACTTACTTAGGCCTGTTGTCCCCAATGGAAAATAGGCCACCGACATTTTATGTACTAGGCCTCTCTTTCTAGTTCTGTCCAATTTTTATTCATTCTTCTCATGTATGTCTCCATTTCTCAGCATAATGTGTTCCTTGGCCTTCCTCTTTTCTTTGGACCTTCAGGGTTCCAAGAGAGGACTTGTCTTTTAATGCATTTGGATGCTCTCCGCAATGTGTCTTATCCACTTCCAGCGTTTCTTCCTGATTTTTTCTCTCCACTGGAATCTGGTTTGTTCTCTACCACAGTAGGTTGTTTCTAATGCTGTCTGGCCAACGAATCCGATGTGTTTCACGTAGACAGCTGTTAATAAATACTTGTATCTTCTTAATGCTGGCTTTGGTAGTTCTGCAGGCTTTCACCCCACACGCTAGATCTCTCTTGACGTTGTAAAATATGACTTTGGTGTTTTCTGATAGTTGTTTTGAGTTCCAGATGTTGTACAGTTGTAAAAATGTAGCCCTTGCTTTGCCGATGCGCGTCCTCACATCTGCATCAGATCCACTTCGCTCGTCGATGATGCTATCCAGACATGTGAAGGTTTTCACTTCCTATAAGGCATCTCCCATCAAGAGTGACTTGATTAGCCCATGTTGTATTGTATCTTTTATGTATGTTGAGACCTGCTGCTGGAAAGGCTACTACTATATTGGTCGTCTTCTCTTGCATTTGTTGTTTTAGTGTGCGATAGAACAGCCAGATCATCTGCGACGTCCAGATCGTCCAACTACATTGTAAATGATTCAGAAGCAATTACTATAGAGTTAAACTCATCCAGAAGTGGTATATCAAGATGAAGATGTTAGACACACCCCATACCATGAAGGCATACTTGTGAAATGATTGACTTTCTATATATGTTTAAGATTTTGTATTAAAACGAACATCTATTCGACTGAATTTTTCTAAGACTACCAAATTCGTTATTAGTAGAATGAGACAAAACAGTATGATTTCTTTTAGGTTATTTATGAAGAACTGGATTTTATTTTAAACTCATCAAGAACTAAGAAGCACTGATCAGTTTGGAAGTCATGCTGTAAAACTCCTTATTATTTACACAGCTACAATCTCATCAGGCATCAAAACGGCCATACACATGTCTTATGACTAAATCTTAACCATGCGACCAGTGAATCGATATTTAGTTGTTTACAAGTCGAATTTCTTTCAATGTACTTGGTGATTAGCTGTCTCATACTTGACATTGATTGAAATAGTGTCTTACTGTAATTCCAGGGACTAACTCCTGATGATATCACTCATTAGAGTCAGGTAATGATGAAGAGCTTGTAAAGATTGAATCACAGACTAGGATGAAGCAATTGTCCAGTGCTTCTTAGTTTTCTATAGTTGGTCTGTCATGTAAAATATAATTTTAACAAACTACCAAGTAGGAAGACAATGATAGAAAGATTTCTCAGCAATTGTCTACAATTGTTTAACTACTTTAGAATAAACTGACATTGCTATTTTCATCTTCTGGATATCTGACCAGTGTAGAGTGGAAAATATTTTCTAGTTTTTTTGTAAAACCTAATGAAAATTACGAATTATAACAACTTTTAAAAAGGAATTCACTTTTTTTTCCACAAGCTATTGAATTTAAATCTGATCTAAACAGAATTCAATAGAGTATACTGTTAACCTTCAGAAAGTAATCAGACAAACAAATAGTGACGTAACAAAATATCCAGTGATCTAAGAAATCACTTTTTTATTTTTATGGACAAATCTAACATAAAAAAATCTGAGATGAGAGAACAGGACATTTCTAATTTGTTAAAATAACTGTGTATGAGGTTGCGCAACTCCGTGAATTTGATCAAGTTAGACATTAACACCGTTAGATACCGGCTCAGTGGTCTATCGGTTAGGGCGTTCGCGCACAATACCGAAGGTCCTGGGTTCGAATCCTGCGGGGTGCAGGAGTCGTGGATGCGCACTGCTGAGGAGTTCCATACCAGGACGAAACGGCCGTCCAGTGCTTCCAGGTTTCTAATGCTGGTCTAACATTGGTCGGTTCATGGTTTCAAAAATGTGTAAAATAACGGTCGTTGGCATTAATCATTACAACACACACATTAGACTGACTAGCAGGTTTACTCGTAAAGATTATATGTCTGTATGTCTATACTCATATATTTGACCTTTGTGTATGTTCAATGGTCAAAAATGCATGACCCTGTGTCCATGTCATCATGGCTCTTAAATGATTGAACGAGTAGAAAAATTTACGTAAATACACAATTAATTATTATTATGACTAAAATTGAATTTTGATTAGATTTTAACTACTTACAATGTATATACTAAAATAAGGGTTGTAATCTTTTTTTTCTCAGTTTAAATTCATACTTATTCAATGTACGGAATGATTCATACATCTAATATTATTATTATTATTGAGTATACCCTGCATAAATTGAATACAAATTATGTTCTCTAAGAGAAAAAAAGAAATTGATTATTGGACAAGTAGTATGTAGTATGTAATTTTATTACAGGAGCATTTTCATATAGACACGCATACATATACTACACATGTACATAAGCAAAAGAACAATGTTAGACTAGTAGTCATTTGTTAAATTTGAATAGAAATCATTCAGTTAGTTAATGTTTGATTTTTTTCACTAGTTTAAGATTCTATGTTAATTTTTCATTAAAATTACTACTTTGTATGTTTTGAATTTTTTAGTTGAAAAGCCAACAACAATAAGACACATACATGCAGATTAGTATTTCATGTGGTAGTTAGTTAAAGGTAAGATTATAAATTTTATAAATTAACAAAGAAATTGAAAATTCATGTGAAAGATTGGGACGCTGAAGATTTGTGACATTGGGAACAATTTCTATGATCGAAAGACAAATATTTGAGGTTTGTTTCATGAAAAATTCAATACTATTCAATGAATAAGTTCAGACTCAACATACCGGTTATTTGAATGTCTACTCGTATTCCATGTCATTTGTTGTTAATACACACAGAGAAAATTCATATTTACATCATACGATATCTTCCTTCGCCGTTGAACAAATAAATTTTGTTTGCATTTGGAAATCATAAACCGATCAGTGTTAGATCATTATCATTAGAAACCTGGAAGCACTGGATGACCGTTTCGTCGTGGTATGGGACTCATCAGCAGTGTGCATCCAAGACTACTGCAACTTACAGGTTTGGCAAGACTGTGAACTGATCGAAGTTACACGCTAACAGAGTTAGATAGCTTCTCAATGTTCTAGAGGTTAGGCGTTCGCCAGCCAGACCGCAGGTCCTGGGTTTGATCAGCATTAGAAACTTGGAAGCACTGGATGGCTTTTTTGTCAGCAGTGCACATTCACGACTCCTGCTATGCTTAAGATTCGAACCTAGGACCAGTGGTCTTGTGCGCGGACGCCTAACCTCTAGACCACTGAGCCGTTTACCTTATGATGTTATTGTCTAACTTCGATCACTTCATGTTCTTGCAAACCCTGTGAAGTGCATGAGTTGTGGATACGCACTGATGATGAGTTTCATACCAGGACGAAACGGCTGTCCAGTGCTTCCAGGTTTCTAATGGTGATCTAACACTCATTGATTCACTATTTCAAAATTTAACTTAGTAATCTCCACAACCCCATAAAGCAAATATTTATTGATGAAAAGCGATGCATAGAAATATTAACTTTATCCTAAAACACTTAACTTTGAGTTAAAAAAAAAGTTTAAAGAGAGCCAATTAATCAGATAAGCAATAAATATCTAATAAACATCCTAGTGTATTATATCTCGTTTAAACTAGATTTTGTCTACAATGAATTGAGTAAACAAAATATCATACTAATTCGTTTACTTTCACTAATAAGAAAAGTGTTAAGATTCTGCAAATTTGAAGTAGGAGAAATTTACTAAATTTTAAAACAATAACAAATTTTACTCCACTTGATTTTCAAAATATTGAATCAGTGTGTTGTTTAGTGAGAGAAAAAACGAACAGAGAGAAAAAATACTTCTTTATTAATAGTTGTTTAAAACCTTGAGGAGCTAGGAAGCCGAATCGTGCTACTGAGGGACTGTTCAGCAATACACATCCACAAGCTCTTACAAGGGGATCGAAACTCAAAATCTCCTACTTCATTCGCAAATAATTAATCTCTACTTCACTAAGTCAGCGTTCAACGATGTGAATGTCTAACTTCAATCAATCCACTAAGTCAATGGAAAACGGTCATGCAATTTAGTGGATTCATTGAAATTAGGCATTAACACCGTTGCAAAACAGTTCAATAGACTAGAAGCTAAATGCAAAGACCACCCAATGCTTCCATGCTTTTAATAATGGTATAACATAAATTGATTCATGGTTTCAATCGAAATTCATCAATCTTCACAATTCCATTCTAACATAAAATGTTTTGCATCGGAGCTTTACATTAATAAAGGTATGTTTAACAATAATAATAATATATAATAGTTAACTAGAGAAGTTAGAATAACACATGTAAGCGAACAATATTGTTTTCAATTACATTGTCATCAAGCTTTACTCTCTAATATACATGAATATCTAATATGAAAATGTTAAACCAATCAAGTTAATTTATCATGAGTCAATAATCACAATAGATTGGATTACATAACTGTACATAACGGATAAAAGTACATGTTGACAGTAGGAAGACAGGTGTACTAATAGTACTAAGAATAATAAAATACGATAACAAAAGTTTTTATTAATAGTTTGACCTACGTCAAACGTGGATAAATAGACTTAAAATAATCATTGCAAAACATTAAAACCAATAGGTAAGTAGAGAAGTGTTGTAGAATGATAATAACAATCATACAAATTCAACTATTTATGAAAATAATTGTTGATGTTTGAACGAAACAAAACAAGAATTCGAAATTGGTGTGATTAAGATGATACACATTGAAAGAAAAATTAACTTATAAAAGAATATACATCGGTTTGGTGCCCGAACACCTAACCTCTGCACCACTGAGCTGCTATTTAACGGTGGTAATGTCTAACTTGATCAATTCACGGAGTTGCGCAACCTCATACACTGTCTTCAGTAGTTATTGTCTACATCCTAACAGGTTGAACTTCACTGATCACGACTACCCACTAGAACTCGGAGAAGATTCCTCACGGAGCTAGTCACTAGTCAGCATGGGTAATTGCTTTACGGGTTTGTGAAGATTGTTAAGTTACACATTGAAATCATGATGCTAATGAGTCACACACCAGTACGAAACTGCCGTCCAGTGCTTCCACGTTTCTAATAGTGGTCTAACATTGACCAACTCATGATTTCAAAATATTCGCTCGTCAAGATGTTTTATACGCTAGTCGAGGACAAGTCAGTCCATCAATTTCGGTCATTTACAGTAAAAAAACATTCGAATACGTAATCAAAATCATTGATCAGTAATACTGTCATGAAATATAAAGAACTAAAACATAATCACGATTATGAAGAAAGGCTATTGAATACATACTGAAACTTCAGTTGCTAGGTTTATTCACAACATGTCGAATCTTTAATATGCGTATCGTATCCCACACAATTAATCATTTATCCATTCCAGACAGTGAATGAGTGCTACTTATCAGAGTGCAATTTCTTTAGAAGTTTCATACCTTCAACTATCTCGTTTGAATATATTCATTTTACTGCAGATGATACACTGAATGGAAAAAAACCAACACAAATGTAATCAAAGTTTTCTGCTTGAAATGAAATTATATTTTTTTTTAAAAACTACTCTTTTTAACTACATTTCTAATACTGAAAAGGTTTTGTATGACTTTAATCTACTGATGATCATTCTGTCAAAAGATATTCATTCAAGAGTATGAGATTTATCTAACAGTTATGTAACTGAATACTTTACTAAATAAATAATTTAATCAGAAATACGTTTTGGGATAATGTAAGATCCATTTGTTGAAGGTTTTGTTTGCGAAAACCCCTCCACGTAGATATCTGTAATTTATCCTCATTGATTCTTTCAGTTGGACATCCTGCTAGTCTGTTCGATTCCATTGTTGAGATGATAATATTTGTATTTTATTATAGTTTCTATTTCTTCTGCCTTCGCTGAGTTTCCATGTTTCTTTCTGAACTGCATTTATGTTGTTTCAGCTGATAATTAGTCATGGCGACAGCCATGTTGATTTGTTCCTCCTTTGATTGTGTTGCGTGGAATTGTGCATTTCGATTGTGAATTGAAGCATTCTTCCAGAATTAGGGACACAATGTGTTATAAAGCAACAAAATATCATCTTTCGAACGAATCTGATCTATCCAGGAGGGATAGAATAACAATTATCTGTTTCTGTGGATTTGATTAATTGAACAATTGTTTGTGGAATAACTGAGTGGTAATATTCGTACAGGTAATGATGTATATTTATATTTATGATGAATATTATAAACCGTCATTTACCCAAATCACTTTGTTTTGATTTCAACTGGGTAAGGCGAGTATCTAACCTACCTAGACAGTTGTTATTCCTCAATCCAAACCTCAGTTTAGATCCTACGATAAAAAGGCTGTGACTATTGCAAATTAAATTTACATCACCCTAGGAAAAAAATATTGATTCTTAATATTTATTCAACAAAATAGAAGATACATCAGTGTTCACATTATTATTATAGAAAAAAAGACAATGGTACAATTTTAATTCTCAAGATTTATCATTGTTACCAGTGTTTATTCATAAAACATGAAATGTAGCAAAATAATTCATAAAGAAGTAATCTGTAAACACGCACACACACACATTAGAACTTATGACTGTTGTTTGCATAGAAATCTACTATCTCATCAATAGACTACTCATTGTCCAATGACACGAAATGAACAAAAGTAGTTGACTTGTAGTTAGGTATTTACAAATAATAATAATAATAAGAAGAAGAAGAAGAATTGATGATAACATTGATTTAATTGCCTTGACAACAACTCATCTTCATCAATTGTGATAAATATGATTGTATTTATCAATAAATATCAGAAAAACAAACAATAATTCAAGAAGTATTTCATTTTTTTTAATTGGTTATTTTCACTATAGACAAGCATAGATATCATGTCAAATGAAACAAATGAATATTGAGACATATGAAAATACAATTTGTGCTGTTTATGTTTCTTCATAGAATTGCTTAAGGGATTGAAGAAAAAATGTGAATTTTATGCTAGAAAATGTTGGATTTTAATCGATTTTATCTTTGTTCATTGATTTGATTTGATTTATGAAATCAAGAGTAAGCTATGGAAAGGAAATTAAAAACTTGATATTTATTAGTAGGTGAATTGTTAGATTTTCCTATCGTACACGCAACAACAAATGCAAGAGAAGACGACCAGTGTAACAGCTGCCTCTGCAGCAGTAGGTCTCAACATATATAAAGGGAAAAGTAAGATTCTACGATACAACACGACATGCGACAACCAAATCACTCTTGATGCAGATGCTTAGGAGGACGTTAACACCTTTACATATCTAGGCAGCATCCTCGACAATCAAGGTGGATCTGATGCAGATATGAGGGCACGGATCAGCAAAGCAAAGGTTGCATTCCTACAAATGAAAATTATCTGGAACTCCAAACAAATATCAATCAAAACCAAAATCAGGATTTTCAATACAAATGTCAAGACAGTTCTACTGTATGGAGCGGAAACATGGAGAACTACAAAAGCCATCATCTACAAGATACAAGTGTTTATTAACAGTTGTCTACGCAAAATACTTCGGATTCGTTGACCAGACACGATCAGCAACAACGTTCTGTGGGAAAGAACAAACCTGATTCCAGTGGAGGAGGAAATCAGGAAGAAGCGATGGAAGTGGATAGGACACACACTGTGGAAAGTACCCAACTGCATCACAAGACTAGCCCTCACATGGAACCCCCAAAGGAAAAGAAGAAGGCCAAAGAACACAGCGAAAGACATTAGAAGAATGAACAAAAACTGGAAAGAACTAGAATGGGAAGCCCAGGACAGAGTTGGTAGGAGAAAACTGGTAGGCGGCCTATGCTCCATTGGGGGTAACAGGCGTAAGTAAGTAAAGTAAGTAAGAATTGTAAGATCGAAATTCTGGTCGACATATGACTTTCTATCTTTTGTGTGAGTCAACTGTATTCATTGAAAATAAATCAGGCTATTCATATGGTTGTGCTCATACATTCTTTGTCATGTCCCCTGGATTATTGATCAAATGTAACTGAGTTCTATCAGAACACTCTCAGTAAGTGAATCACTTTCCTAAAAACGAATTCACTAATTTGGTAAAACTTCATTTATTTCTCTTCGGGTTAGCATGGATTATTTAGGTAAACTTTTCATTTAAGTCGATGTTATCAGACAGCGATTTAGACATGAAATCTAATTACTGAACACCAGTATGAGCATGTACTAGAAAATATTTTAAATTGTAAAGTTACGAAACATAATTAGCTAGTAAGTTCGTAATTTCAATTGTTACAGAAATTTTTTTAATTAAAGTTATAGAGATCACTGTTTCTATACGTTAAAAACATTAATCTCGCGAGACGCAGCAGTCGTGAATGCGCACTGTTGATGAGACCCATACCAGGACGAAAAGTCTGTCCAGTGTTTCCACGTTTCTAATGGTGGTCTGACAGAAGTTTTAGTTATCACGTCAGAGAATTCCCCAAAACTTTCATCATTTTTTATCGCTGTCACAACCTTCCCAACATGAATACCTTACTGGTTGTAAATAACATGAAGCTTCCAAATACTGCATGTTTATAGATGATCAAAATTCTTTGATTCTTTAAAATTATAATGAATCCCCTCACTTAATTTCAGTAGTATACATTAGTAAAGTAAAAAACATTTTTCTAAGTCTTAAAATTCTCTTTTTTATTTAATCAATACACTTACTACATAACCTCACTAATGACAGTCTCTTTCTTCCTGATTTTCATGTTATCACGATTCGCGCACAATACCAAAGGTCCCGGGTTCGAATCCCACGAGGTGCAGGAGTCGTGGATGCGCACTGCCACTGATGAGTCCCATACTAGGACCAGACGGCCGTCCAATGCCTCCAGGCTTCTAATGGCGGTCTAACAATGATTGATTGATGATTTCAAATGTGTAAAAATACAAATCTCCAAAACTCTGTCTGAAATTTTCACGAGTATATGTTTCCTCTTTTCATTTCAATCACAAACTATTCACTATGTGCAAAGTTTATCAATCAAGATGTCTTTATGAAAAACTATTAACTTTCTTAAGTATTTGTTTAAAAAATTGGGTGAATTTCACGTGAAATACATCATTTTCTTTTGGCTACTACTTCCTTTCGGTACATATCTAACAGCAGCACTTAAATTACATTACGTAAACACTTAAATTAAAACAAATCAAAAACATTATTGTACAATGAACTTTTTTTTTCAAATACACTGATTTGCGAATATTTATTTGCCTGCCAATCTATATATATAAATATAATACAATATGTCTATATTATATGTCAATCTATGAACAAATAGAGTAAGATTTTTATTTCTAAAGAAAATATTACTAAAGTTTTTTCTTAAAGTTTGTTTTGTCTTTTGGTTACTATGTAAGCAATTTGGTCTGTAAGCATTTCAATAAGAAATAATTAAATATTCAATAGATGTATGTATGAAGACAGAAACATAGAATAAAAATGCCTTGTTTATACTAATTATTTATTTTGAATTAAATATTGTACAATGTACAATGTACAATATTAAAGAAAATCATATTTCTAGGTAGTTTAAAGTATGGTTGGAACTGTTTATGGATGATACCGGTTGAGATCAATTTTCTAACTTGAGTTACTTACTAACATCTAATGTGAACTGCTTACAAGTTTGAACAACTGCCACCAAGTTCATATCAAACAAATGTCTAAGGGCGGAATAACTTATTATTAAAAAGAGAATCTGATATAATTACTTACACTGAGCCAATCTAAGGTAGTTAATATTAATTAAAATCGTATGAAGTGTAAACGATGAACAGATGTACACCATTTATGTATTGGCAGTGGCAATCACACCTCCTCATTCATCTTTCAGAGATTTGAGCAACCTTTTTTTTAAAATATGCTACGCCCGAAAAGTATTTTACACATTTGAATTCATCAATCAATCATTGTTAGACCACACCATTAGAAATGTAGAAGCACTGGAAGGCAGTTCCGTCCTGGTGTGGGACTCATCAGTGGCAGTGCGCATTCATGACTCCTGCACCTCTCAGGATTCGAATCCGGGACATTCGGTATTGTGCGCGAACGCTTAACCATCGAACCGCAGGGCCGACTCCTGCGTGGTGCAGGAGTCGTGGATACGCACTGTTGATGAGTCCCATACCAAGACGAAACGGCCGTCCAGTGCTTCCAGGTTTCTCATGTTGTGGTCTAACAATGATTGATTGATGATTTCAGATGTTTGAAAACACAAAACCTCCAAAACTCTGTCCGAAAACTATTTTAGCCGAATTGTACATACCAGAGTATTCTATTTATCAAGTGTTCTCCCAGTTGAGATATCAATCTGTCAATATATCTATTTTAAAATCATATAAACAAATCTACCATTACACTGAAACAAATAGTTGACGAATGTCTGACTCTTGTACTCGTTAAATTTCCAACTAAATATATATATATATATATATATATATATATATATATAATCTGTGATTTCATATAAGCTTATTTTTGGTTTAAACTTTTTACGAGGATTTATATTACAATCTAAACAGTAAAACTGGAATAGGAACTAGGACAAATTGATAGTATTTCACATTGAATAATCGATAAGTCATTGTTTTCATTATATAACATGATTTATGATGCCATGAACTGCTGTAAATCATAACGACATTTCTCAAGGTCGTTAGCAGAGATAGTTTGTGTGTCCTTGAAAAGAAATTTAGTTAAAACATAATTTATGAGAACTAAATGATTCGTAAGTGCAATAATATTTAAAAAACAAATAAGCATTTCAAGATATCAGTGTATGAGAAATGACAGACGAAGTAGACAAGATTCTGATGTTAACTGTATGAAAAACATTACTGTGCATATTAAATCAATATTAAACAAGGTAGGTTTGGCGTTAGCATATGAATTGTTTCTGGTAGGTTCGTCACTAGGTACGCTTGAAGCTATTACGGGTTCAACTTAGTTGATAAACGCGAACGAGACAATTACCAGTGTACAGGTAGGCTATCTTGATCTGAAAACGACAAAACAGGATTCTTGATAAGCGTAGAAAGTATATTCTACAAACACCCAGTGAGCACAATCCAATCAAGCACTCAAATCTCGCTTATTTATACATCATAGAAACGTCTTTAGGACAGTCACAAAAATAGCACACCAAAATACACAGCAACCAATCACAGCCAAGGATTTTTCAGGTGGGAAATGAAATCTCAAGGTCAACTGATCAGCGCATGCTCGGAAACGTAAAATCCAAATTAAGGCATTTATCAAGCGAGTTCTGGGGATCTAACGTCCGCAACAGTTTCTGAACACAAGAAGATGTTTGGAGTTTCATGTCACTTGAGATTTAGGAAACCTACGCAATTTTCTGTGAAAAACTTTATGTCAAACCATAAAGGTTTTGGTTAGATCAATTGTAGGAACTGATTCAACTGTGATTGACAATGAAGTCAGAGGGGCAATTGTTATTAGTTCGTGTTGAGTGGGTTAACTTTGTGTTTGTTCTAATTTACGTGATCTGACTGTTAGTATCACTATACACACAATTCCCTTTTATCAGGTCAAAAAAGGCAAGAAAGGGTGGTGTTTGGTAAATCTTTTGATCCGTACTAATCACTGGCTTCCGGTCACGCATTACTTACTTACTTACTTACGTCTGTCAACCCCAAGGGAGCATAGGCCGACGACCAGTATTATCCAACCTACTCTGTCCTGCGCTTCCCTTTCCAGTTCTGTCCAATTTTTGTTCATTCTTCGCATATCTTTCTCTATTTGTCGGTGTAATGTGTTTCTTGACCTTCTGGCTTGTCCTGTCAGGCATATCTACCATAAATATTAGTTTGATTGGCGATTAAACTATGAATTCTTTAAAACAATTGCCCAGTGTGTTAGTTGGTCAAACACATGCACATTAAAATGAAACGTACATTACTATTGAATACAATTTCTAAACCAGCATATTAGTCTGAGTGATATTTCGATAAAATTACGCAATCATATTAACTTTTATGACTCATATGCCCTGTATACTAATTGTTTTCAAAATTAAACTAGACTAGTTAAACAACCAATGAATTCTTACATTTCACAAAGCCAATAATACAAAATAGAGTTAGTAGACTTTGGTAAATTGATCTCTAATTGCACAAAACAAATTAGAATTGTTAACCAATCACAAACTCGACCCAGTAGTTCATATTTAGAACTACACACACACAGTCAGACAGACAGAATGACTAATTGTTTGTTTTCTTAAAAATTTCTCATATGTAACTAAGTGAATAATTCATTTTTGAAACAAAACAACTACGACAGACAACTAATAAATATATCAATAACAATGTGTGACCGGAATTTTCAAATTATGTCAATTAGAAATAAAATATTGTGTTATGATTAATTTTTATAATTTAAATATGTATGAATTGCTTTGTCTACATGACTCACGAATAGTACAGTGAATATTTTTGAAAGTATAAAATAGATACGTTTAAATTTCTAAAAAAATATACATATTTCAAAATAATCTATTAAAACAAATTCATTGTACAATATTTAAATAGAGTTAATATATAAATTAAACTACTAAATAAAAAACTGGGAATTTGAATAAATTCAAAATTAGTTAATTTATAAATAATTACACTTGGAAGATAATCTATAATATAAATTAGTAAAAAATCATTTAGCCAGTGTTTAAATGTCCAGTTATCAAAAAGCTAATAATTGTTCAATTGTTCAATATTTCAATTAATTTTACTGATGATAAATAACTATGAATTGCATTTTTGTATTGAATTTATTCTGTTATGGTTTAATTTTAAAATTTAAAATTACGTAATGATATATATATGAATTATTGAAAAATGAACTTTTTTTTAGAAAAAAAGTGTGACGTTGAATTCAGTTGATTAATTAAGTAGAAATTTATTTGATTAGATATTAGGGCGGGAAATAACATGGGAGATTTCATCGAAAACTTTATGCTCTGTCACTGAGAGAGTTGATAACGAATTAGATTGACTAGCGAGATTCGGTGTAACATAACCAGTTATCAGAATGGGTAAGGTCAGTTGTCAAAGTTTACAAAACCGACGAACTTCCATGTCTTTCGGATGACTTTTTTCAACTAGTTTAAATAATGTCTAACAAAATATATTATATTTATTACCCCTACCAGTTAAATTGTGGCCATTATTTCAATAAACATGATTTGTCTAAAATCTACTTGCAAGTGAAAATCGATACAGTTTCAATGTCTTCTCTAGTTAATAATAATGACCTTAGACTTTCATAGTAAAATCAATTATTATTATTCAGTGTAAAGTTAGCCATCAGCTACTTTACAGAAGATAATGGACACTCGATCATATTTGATTTGGAAAGAGTAAATATTTATCTGGTTTATATTACAGTTGCTAATATAACTAACTGCTGGGGGACTGGTAAATCATTTGACTCTAATATTTACAAAAGTAGAAAAAATAGTAATTTTTGCTTGAATTAATAAGTATCTCGGATATAAATTTGATACAAACGGTCGTCATCCTAGTCAAGGTAATACAGATATTATCGAAAATATGATCGGGTCAATAGTTGCTGTTGTCAGATGTTGATTACTTCGGGAAAAAAAATCGGATATTAAGGTGTGTTTGTACCTTCCGTGCATAGATTACCACACGCGCTAAACGGGCTTTGAAAGTAAACGCAATACAGAATTGAAAAACTGAGTGCCAACACACTTTTGATCAAAATAAAAGGAATCTTACTGTCACAGCTACTGATCATACATTTCAATTCTAAACTTCAAATACTTGTAGTTATTGAAGCATCTAGTTGAAGTGTCGGAGCTGTTTTAGTGCACCGTTTCCTTTATAGTGAGGAATAAGAAACCTAGAACACGTGTACAAATAACTCAGTACAGCACAGCGAAAATATGAGTTTCAGTTTGTTTTAGTGAAGCAATTCCCTAAAATAATTTATAGCCACTGATTTGCTCGGTAAGTGGACCGTAAGCCGCTCCTATCTATGCTTGGATAGAAGTATTTTAACGTATACGGTACACTGATTACCAACTTGGGCCATTATGTTACTGGCTAATAATTTCCGAATCCTGTATAAATAAATAAATTCGAGCAAGCTGATGATCAATCACCAATTTGCAACTAGAAAATGAAGATATAGTTACTGCAACGATTTCACTGGTCAATGGTATACACTAAGCACTAGAGTCCTCTATGCAGGCGGAGGCAATAACCGTGACTAATTTAACTACTATACACAGGAAGACAAGAAACCAAAGCAGATTATGTGTTACTTCACAAATGAGTGACACACTCATATATGTGGAGCAATCACAACAAATTGTACGCTTACGAATGGAATGTCTCACTTGTAAGCCAATGTCTCATGTTCTCACGTGATGGAACAACTATACACTGGAAGTAATTGTCCAAGTTCACGTTTACTAGTCTATTATCAATTCCCAAATTTAGGAATATATTACTAAGTGTTTCATATGGTCAAGCATAGAAAAAGTTCCTGGAAAAACAGAACT
Source organism: Schistosoma turkestanicum (assembly GCA_944470395.2). Taxonomy (NCBI): domain Eukaryota; kingdom Metazoa; phylum Platyhelminthes; class Trematoda; order Strigeidida; family Schistosomatidae; genus Schistosoma; species Schistosoma turkestanicum. The sequence continues at coordinate 35,317,846 of OX103972.1, read as the reverse complement.
TCAATACTGAGAAACTTTGGGACATCATAATCTAAAGTGTACACTGATTTTACTGGTCTTAATTGTTACTTTTCTAAAGTGTCCAGATAATCAGTACACCTCAGTTGCTACTTTCAAAATCTTCAAAAATTTTCAATGCCAATACTGTTAAACACTCCACGACTCCACTCTACCACTCATGATCAAACAGGTAAGTCACGAGATTCCTGAACACTTTTAGTAGAGCACAAATTGAAACCTGAGGCAAGGACACCTAGTGGACATAATTCAAAAATTTCGTTTAATTCACCTCATAACAGCTTTTATATCTTTCATCTCAAATATGATACTTTGACAAAACAATACATATTTATTATTTTTTAATCAACCTCATTATTTACCTCAAATAAATAATCATCTGTCTGTTAAAATTTCAATGTAGAAAGTTTAGAATTTATTATACCATTATAACACAATTCATCATGAATAAAGTTTCACCAATAAAAAACTAAACTAAACAAAACAATTTCTTTCTCTTAAACATTTACAATGAGCCTAAAAACTAACAACAACCTTAACATTCATTGAAATGTAGGTCTTCTATGACACATGCATATACATATTTATGTATATATATGCATCCACCTGTTTTAAGATACTTTGTTCATTGTGTACAAATTAGTTAGAATCCTTGAACTTAAAATACAAACATTTTGACCGTTTTGTGTGTACTAACTAGGTGAACAATTCTAAAAAAAAACAATATGCATTACATTGGCAGATAAACAATTTCGTGGAATAAGTAAATGCGTTTCGTTTTTCTAATCTTTTTGTCATGTATATTTGTCATCAAAATATAGACGGGTCGATAGAAATGGTGAGAAACGATGGCCGATGTTGAATTGAGTATTGTTTTCTTGGAAATGTTTACATGTAATGCGTTTTTCTACTTTGGATTTGATTAATCATCATGAATATTACTATCAAAAACAATTACAAATATTGAACATTGATCAAAATTTGTTAAAACGAAGTAAATGTGAATTAGTTGTTTAATAATCGGTACAAGAATAATTAGCTAAATTGTGAGCCAAAACTAGTTGATCGCAGAAAAAAGAGAATATAATTGATTGGATATAATGGTTTTGTATGTTTTGATCGTTTAAAAACCTTTTCAGAAAGTTTATATTAGGTATATAACTAATCTTCTGAAAGATTACTGGCTATTTTTTCAAGGAAAAGTTATATACCTAATTCAATCTGAAATAGTTTGGATAATTCCATTGTTGATAGTTTGACTGAGATTCGATCGATCATTGTGGGGTAGATAGGCATAGTATTCACATTGTCTTGATATAATCATTATGACACAAGTTTATATAGAATGAAAAGAATATGGCTAGCAAAGGAATCTAGGACTGGCATTTCGGTCCAATGGATGTACCTATATTCCAGAATTCATATTCACTTTGGGACTCAAACCCTGTATCGTTCGCTTCAGACGCTCTTGCAAGTCTCAGAGTGAATATCAACTCTAGGATGCAACTACATTCAATTGACGAGTCCCAAATAGGACGATACGTGCTTCCTGGATTCCACTGTTAGCCACATCCTATCCATATATATATATATATATATATATATATATATATATATATATATATATATATATATATATATATATATATATATATGGTTGTTTTGTGGAGGCGGTTTCATACGACTGACGACAGTTTTTGTTTTGCACTAAAATCAAGTGGTAAAGTATTAGAAGTAGAGGGTATTTGAGTGAGTGATTTTCTGGTCTTCAGAAGCATTTAATCGAAACTTTACACTTCATGAAGAATGAATGATACGACTAGCAAAAATTATACCTATTAAACAGCTTATAAACTAGACGTTTAACAACCAGTTTTTATTTATCTAATTGGGCGAGAAATTTGTAAGAAAAATTCTAACTGTTTGTTGTTTGATTAATCGGGTTTTTGGAACCATTTGTTTCACTGATTCAATAAGTAACAATGTTAATCACCCTTATATAGGTAATAGCTATTTAAATGGTCGAATACCTGTTCTTAAAGAAGCTTGAAACTTATTTTCCTTGTAACAGAAATCAGCAACATCCATCTCGGTACTTAGTTCAGATCGGATTAAATCAGTTGCTTTTACAATTGGTCCTAACATGAGACAAAGGGTAATAAGTGTGTTTGAGCCCATTTGCGGCAAGCTTGGCTGTGTCTCTTACTATCCTATACCATACGATGTCCATATCATGAGCTATATTTTTCTATAGAGCTGGAGGTTGCCTATGAGACCAGAGGTTCGTTATAAACGTTGTAGATGGTTTGGCCCTACATTGAAAAGTTTTGTTAATAATAGTCCATATACAAATTTGGTTTTCAGGGTAACCGATTTCATTGATACTGGTGGTTGTCTTGTAACATTCCCGAGGACCATTATCATCGGGACGCTGTATTAAATGTCATCATTGCTAATAATAACGAGTTTGACAGTCAAGTAAGCAGGATGGGTCAAATTGACCAGTTCATGTTCTGCAAATTGCTTGACGTGATTATAGATCGGAAATAATCACTATATGTATCGATGTTTATAAATGATGTGAATGATCCATCAGAATGTCAGATACCTGTGTGGTTGCACCACAGGACTGAGCTATGCTGTTCGAGTTGCAGTGTTTGCAGGTGGACAGTATCTAGTGTTCTTGAAAACCATCCTAAAATTATCCTTGTCTGTTCAGGGTAAATTTATATAATTTGTATATTTAGACAAAACATCAGATTTTCTCAGTCCAGTAATAAGATAGTGTTCACCATAAAATCATAACTTTCGGCTAAATATTAAAATAATATTACCGTGTGAATGTCATATTTATTCGGATAAGAGTTTTTAACCAAAAAATTAGCCAATAAACGGACACCAGGATATCAAGCTATTAGTTGTCAGTCAGGGAGTTGGAAAATCATTCCAGAAACTGAATCCAAGATCATCATACCTTCAGTCATTGGTGAGATGATGACTGCTGACAAATCTTTAATTACCCCAAAAACGAACTATCGACATACTTTGACTAACAGTAGTTATTTAATTAAAAGTATTCTACAACTTCAACAATCATTTCGATAATATGGAATATATGTTCGACATAATTCGAAAGAATAAAATTTTTAAAGAAAATTCTATACCATTTTTAAGATTATTCAAAAGTTTCGTTTTCTTGTGTTCATTTAATTTAAGCGTAGGCAATATGTAAGGTAGACTGTAATTGTTTTCTCAAGAAAACAAAAACACCTGTATGAATAAATTACTTGAGAAAATGTGATTTTTTTTTCACTTCAAAAATTTTATACTTGGTGAAATATTAAGAATAAATATAAACTACTACACCTTATTGTCGAGTCATATTTTTCTTGAAACCACATTACGATATTACACACTTTTTTGTAATAAACTTTAAGCCAGTAAAAATGTTCAGTAGTAACATGTTAAAAGGTTTATTTTAATCCGTTTAGAATGATATCAAAATTAGTAAAGGTGACAATCAACAGAGGCAAAAAGCTACTGAATATATAATGAATATTTATATATTTCATCTGTCATAAAGTTAAATCCTGCTATCATAGTTCTCATATATATATATATATATTGAAATCACCAGTCAATCATTTTTAGACCACCATTAGAAACCTGGGAGCACTGGATGGCCGTTTCGTCCTGGTATGGGACTCATCAGTAAGGCGTATCCACGACTCCTGCCACGCCCAGGATTCGAACCCAGGACCTTCGATCTTTGCGCGCGAACGCTTAACCTAGGGATCATTGGGCCGGTATTCAACTGTGTTATTGTTTAACTCTGATAAAAAATACGTATATGTATTTACTGAATACCATTTTGATCAGAAAATGATATCAGTCGGAGAACCATTTGAGACATGTTAGTACTGAAATGTTATTTCTTGCAGACTTGAAATTCAACAGTAAGCACAGTCAAATTCCAGTACATTTAATTTCAGAGGTAAGTATGGAGGCGAAAAAAAAGACGTTTCATGATTTTAGGATTCCAAAAGGAATCAGTTTATATCAAGAGTCTGCACTGGATCATACAGAATCTCAGAATTACCATAAAAGCTACTGAAATATTGTATAAGCTAAATGAAACATTTCTGTAAAATTTATCAGCAGATTTATCATCATGATTAGTAAATTTCATTCTTTATTCAAATAATATTAGGGTAGTTTTTAGTAAATACAAACAAGCAGAATAAATAAAGCATCAAGTAAATAGGTTTCATTATTAATTGTTCAATATTTTAATCAACTTAGAAATAATCATTGATCAATGTTTCAATATTTGATGATCGATAGCATTGGAAAAAGTTTTATTGAATGAAGTTTCAAGAGATATTCAATTTAAATTAAATTCACTACGCACATTTGGTAAGTTAAAAGTATTCTATTCAGTTTATACCAAAAGTGAGTATCAATCAGTAACACATTAGATCTTCAGAAAATTTGAATACTCATAAATCTTGGTATATATATATATATATATATATATATATATATATATATATATATAAACAAACATTTTGTAACAGTATGTAGTAGCCATATATTACAATCTTAAGCAAATTGGTTCTTGTTTGAATTAATAAAAAATCTGATCATTAAATGTGTCATTTTAAATAAAACTTAGGGGAACTACTACAAGGTACAGGTATTCACAAACAGGTATCTAAACACGATGTTCCAGATACCTACTATTAGAAACAGTCTACAATATCAGAAAACAATCCATCTTTCAGCTGAAGATGAATTTAGAAAAGGCGCTGAAGGCGGATAGAACAAACTTTGTTAAAATCATCAAACTACAACATAAAACAAGCCTTAATTTGAAATCATCAAGTTAAAATGAAAGATACAGACCAAAGAACATATTACTTTTCAAATAGGAAGTGGAGAAAAACTGAGTTGAGAACAAATAGAAAGGAAAGCCCAGAACAGAATAGTTTAGGGATTTCTCCAAGAGGGATAACCGACTTAAGCAAAAGAATGACTTTGTACTAATTCAAGTGATTAGTTGTGAGTTTTATTCCTGTACAATATCAATATCTATCGTCATATTTTTATTACACCATTTATTTATTTACACTGAATGTATGGTTACATAAACTGAATTCATAACCGCCTTAAATATTCGACCATCAAGTCGAATCAACCTATGAAATGGTTGATTTCTAACTCAAACCATATAACCCATAACTTTATTCCCTTATTAATGTTTTATCTACTTATTAGCAATGTCTTAAACATACTACTCATATTACATTTTATTACATTTTTGTTACATAACTGAATTAGTGTCTAGGAAATAAACAACGTTAAACTGTGTATGCATAATAAACATTGTCATTAGACAAGTTTGACAGTACATAAGAATGCGTCTCCTGAGACTACAGACAAGGCATCTTCTGTTCTTTATCATGCATGCTCTCTACTATACACAACAAAATAACTACATCGCCTATACTAAAAAAAAAATAATGGAATCACTGTCAGTAGTTAACATTTTTATTCTGTTTTCTTTTACCGTTGTTTATCTAATCGTATGATTGAATAATAACTGTCTAATCAGAATCATTGAAAGCAACAACAATGTCTACATAATATTATGATAGGCAAAACGACAAGATAGTAACTGTTGTCAAGGCTACATACAATAAAGTTACAATGGATAGAAATCAGAAAACTCTGTTCAATGTATCAATGGTATATATATATATATATATATATATATATATATATATATATATATATATATTTCTATTCAGTAAAATTCTATTTACTAAACTATATGCTTTGTTGCTTTATTTTGTTTCAAGACAATTTATGGTCTAGTAATTAACATGTACAAAACTACATCTTGGGAAAATATTTTTCCCTTTCTTTTTTTTTTCAAAAAAAAATAGTTTTATTATTCACTACATCATTGTTTAAATGAATTAATTTTATTAATGAATATTGTGAGTTTATTTGAAAAAAAAATATGTATATTATTTCATAAAATACATGGAAATTTTATTATAAAGATAAAAGGGAATACCAATCGTCATTACAAAAAATTTATTTTATAATAATTAAGACTATAATATGTGTAAGATCCATTTGTTGAAGGAGTGGTTTGTGAAAATCCCTCCATGTATAATATATTTGTAACATGTCCTTGTTGATGATTCCTTCAATTGTACATTTTGTTAATCTGTTCAATTCCATTTTGAGATGATGATAATATTTGTATTTCATTATAGTTTCTATTTCTTCTGCTTTCACTGAGTTTCTATGTTTCTTTCTGAACTGCATTGATGTTGTTTAAGCTGATACTTAGTCATGGCGACAGCTATATTGATTTGTTCCTCTTTTGATCTGATTATGTTGCTTGCATTTAATGGAATTAGGAAGCACTCTTCCAGAATAAGAAGCGCTCTGTGTTATAAAGCAACCAAATATTATCTTTCGAACGAATCTGATCTATCCAGGAGGGATAGAATAACATTTATTTGTTACTGTTGATTTGAATAAATGAACAATTGTTGATGGAATAACTGAATGATAATATTTTTTTAGGTAATGATGTATATATTTATATTTATGGTGAATATTAGAACCGTCATTTATCCAAATCACTTGTTTTGTTAAGTTGCGTTTGATTGTGAGTTGGAGCACTCTTCCAGAATTGAAAACATTCTGTGTTATCAGAGCGATAGAATATCATTTGTTTGAATAATTGGAGGAATAACGTGGTAATATGTGTTTAGAACAGTTATTTACCCAAAAATCTTGTTTTGGATTTCAATTGGGCAAGATGTGTGTCTAAACTCCCGTGACAGTTATTCATCAGACTATACCTCAGTTTGGATCCTACAATACATATTATTCTCTTTGAGATAATTTTTATGAATGAGCATTTTCTTTTTCTAAAAGCAAGTTCAATTTAGCGCTTATATTCTGTGCTTCAAATTTATTTTAATTAATAAATACAAAAATGTTTTCTAAAAAAAATTATTTCGATTGAATTTTCTTATTATTTCAAGTATGTTTTTAATTGTCTTGATTAATACAAATATATCTGTGAAAATAAAATGGCCGTTGTAATTAGTATCTCAGTTCTTTGTTTTACTATATATACAGTGAATACTAAAAATGTATTTGAGGTAATCAGACGATAATCGTAAGTTATTATATCAAAATTAACTGAAACTAAGCTGGTAAGAAGGGTTTATTATACTTGATATTTGTAATGAAGAATGATTTAGAGATTAATGATCATCTGACTTCGCATATAAAACTCATGAATGAATGACTATTAGGCCGTCATTAGTAACCTAGAAGCCAGTGGCCGGCCATATTGCCCTGGTATCGGACTTACGGCAGTGCGCATTCTTGACTCCTGACACTCTCAGGATTTGAACCCAGGAGCTTCATTCGCTGAACCACTGAGCTGGCATGCAACGGTATGAAGGTCTAACTCTGACCAATCTAAGAATTTTGCGTAACCTCACCCATTTGTCTTCAGTATTTACTACCTATACCTGACAAGGTTGAACTGCACTGATCACGGTTTCTCATTAAAACTCCGAAAATCCCTTCATGAAGCTGACTACTAGTGAGCACATTTTTGATTCCACATCATGATATTGTAGAGATCGTTGACTTAACACATTGGAAACACTTATGAATCATTGTTACTGGTCCAGAGGTTAAGCGTTCGCGTGTCTAACCGAAGATCTTGTGTCCACATCCTGCGAATAGGAGTCGTGGACGGGCACTGCTTACGATTCCCATACCAGGACGGAATGGCCATTCAATGCATCTAGGTTTTTAATGGTGGCCTAAAAATGACTCATTCATGATTTGAATGTGTAAGAACAATGATCTTCATAATACTTTAACGCAAAATCATGTGATTTGTTGACAGAAGTGACTTAAACACTTTGACATTGTCTAATGTCCAATTTTTTTCAATAAACATGAACACATTCTCTGATAAGTTGAAGTTAACTTTTGTTTTTCACCTTTTCATAATCTTTTAAAATTTTCTACTTGGTACGTGATAAATATATTTTAAAATTTCTACAATATTCTATTGTAATTTGTAATCTTCAATTCATTGGAAATAAGATTACTTTTTTTTAACAACAACTCATCTCTTCAGATTGAAAAAAATTACTTTCTGACTTCATTATAAGGCAACAATTGAAGAGAGAGCAAAGAAATACAATGAATTTATCGTATTTGACAATTATTCCTTACGTTATCTTGTTTAAATAAAATGTATAGGTAGTTTTTTTGATCATAGATTAACATTCATCGGGAAGACACCGAAATACAAGTTTATCTCTAGTTTGTGGTTAATTACAAAGGAATCATATAGCCACTGGGAATGAGCCTTAAAGTGGTTCTCATCGCGTTCACTGGTCAAGCTGTTAATTATGAAGACAACTTGATCTGAGAGTTTCTCATTGAAAAGACTGGATACTAGTTATTTCATAGAACACACTTGACTAAAGTAAATAGTAGGATTCCGGGTAAGTGGTTATATGACATCTTCTTGGTTGTGGGTGTACAATGCGAAAAAGTTTAAAATATGAAAAGAATTACGAAAAAGCACTTGCTTATTCTAAACAGTGATGAAAGTAAGTGAAGTTCTCGAATCTACTTGTGGAACTAGCAGAATTGTGCAGGAGAGAAACATAAGTGAATCGATTAATGGCCAAGGTCGTCTATATTACTTGCTATTACCCATTATCCCTAATAGAGCATGCTCCCCAGACCATCATTCTCCAACCAACTCTCTCCTGAGCCTTACTTTCCAGTCTCTCTTCAATTGTCACAGTACTGTGTTCTTTGGTCTAAAACTCTTTTCCTTATGTTACAGTCAACACAATAGCATACTGTGCGATAGTTGAATATTAATAAATAACTTCAAATACTATTCTTCAATATCTTACTCAAACTGATTCAATAAGTTTTATTTAATATTCACATATATTTCAATCAGAATGGAATAAATAACTAATTTGGTCAAAACAAACGAATTAATAGCATTGACATGTTGGGACCACTGAATAACAGACTCATCCAACGAGAATCATGAAGATTAATTCATAGAAATTTAAATATACCGCAATATTTTTTAGTATTCTCTATTAAGTTGATCTTAACAACAAGGCAACTTATTAATTAATGTATTCATTTATTCAGAGAAGGTAATAAAATTACCTTCAGTAAATTTCTAAACTAAACAAATCAATAACAAACTATTCATCTGGATAATAGTTGTTCACATGAAAACACTAAAGAAATTGAAGGAATTAGATTTGACTATAAAATAGTTTTAGATAAGCCAATGAGAACTTTCATTAAAACCAGAATTAGATTAGATATTTCCTTAGTCATATTTCAAGTTCACGAAGAAATAAAAATTACAAATCATAGTTTATTAGGTAAATTATCGCTGAGATCGAAGCTTATATTATACAGCTAGGTTTTGAGTTGACTTATTCTCAAATAGCTTCAGATTGTTTGAGCTTTAGTTTATTTAAAATTGAATTTAAATGACAGTGTTTTATTTTTTTTAAAAATGTTACTTATTTCCTTCCTTTTTAATAAAACTAAACAAAACAATCTATCGTTTTTTGTATCTTTTCTTAATTTGATGTATGAAACAGAAAAATCAATCATAGACACTACAAAAGTAATTTAATTTAAACACTTTATTTACTTAAAACTACTTATGATATTTATTCACTGGGAAAATTAATACTTACACATTATTTCCTAATTAATGATATTTTTGTGAAACACACCTAAAGAGAAATGTATACTGATAATTTATATATGTATATTGATCCAGAGATGTAATGTTTAGGGAAATTTTAAAAGATTCATGATAAACTAGTAGTTAGAAATAATAGAACAGATTTGATGAATTTTTCTTTGTTACTATTCTATAGAAACGTTCATTTTATTTTGTAAGTGACCTAATTACTGAAATTGAATTGTTAAACATAAAATCACTTTGAATGTATATTTGTAGTTAATTAAAAATTTACGCGTTGTTCATTTTGCTGCAATAAACATTAAAATTTGTAGAAGACAAACTAGTGTATTACAACACTATTACAAGTAAACATGAAGTATAGATACTTAATAACATTGTTTGTTACCGTCTTATGCTTGTCTGTAGTGAATGTAGAACTCTCTTCTTATTCATGACTAATAAGCATCACTAAACAACGATAATACAAGGTAAAATAAACTCATGACTTCCTACACCCGATAGGGTTGAACTCCTTCGGTCACGTCTCCTCATTAGAATTCCGAGAATTTCCTCACAAAGTTAGTCTATAGTGAGAACATTTGAGGATTTTTTATTCAAATAAAGTTATGGCGATCAGTGTTTTAACACATTGAAATCATCAGTCAATCATTAACACCATTCGATGCCGGCCCAGTGGTCCAGAAGTTAGGCGTTCGCGCTCAAAACCGAAGGTCCTGGGTTCGAATCCTGTGAGGTGCAGGAGTCATGGATGGGCACTGCTGATGAGTCTCATACCAGGACAAAATGGCCGTCCAGTACTTCCAAGTTTCTAATGGTGGTGTAACAATGATTGACTGATGATTTCAGTTGTTTAAAACACTCATCTCCATAACTATAACTGAAGAAAAAAACACGACTAATATTCGAAAAATTAAAGACTGAGATCATGAAGATCTTGAACAAGTATGAATGCTAACTAATCTGTAAACAAATCACTAATTGATTAGTGACGATAAAAATTTATCAGAAAGATTATCATGAACTTTATCACACTTTAACATATACTCGCTACTGATGAGCATGAACAACAGGGGGGAAAATACTTAGTGTTGTATACTCTTCTTCTCATGCGAAACAAAATATTAACTAATTCGTTTAATTTATATTGGTCTTATTCTTTAAACAAATTTTCTACTCATCACATATTAAATATCACTATAGATTTTTCATTTCTTTTTCTGAACAGAAAAAGTACACTTTTAAAAATTAAATAGAATTTTCTTTGTATTAAAATTGATAATTTTACACCAAAATAACTAGAAATTATTATTTAGACAAAAAGAATGGTACAGTTTTGTTAAATAATATTATGAGCGTACATACTGGACATGAATTGACTCCTACTACATGTTCATTTGTGCAAATCAATGAAAAAAAAATCAGTTGTTTATTTAAACAGTGAAACTAAAACAAGGTGAATGAAACACTTTAATTATTTAGTTACATTATATCAAGATACTTAGTTATATTTAACAAATTAAAAAAAAATAGGTTACAAAGCTTAAAACCTTTGTGCTTGGGTTTGAAATGATCAGGAGAATTGTTTTTACACAATAAATTAGAGTTATCATGATAAAAATGTACATGCACAAAGTTTTTTTATGATTTTTTTGTCAAATTGTGAAAGTTAACGAACGGATATTGTAGTACAGTAGTATGGTAACACTGTGGTGCGCGCTACTTATAAGTAGTATATGACGCGAGTGAAAACGTAATGTCTGGCAACAGAAGATGGGGCAAGATCAAGAAAGGAAGAGTTGGAACACAATGGAATTTGTATGAAACGCATGGATAGTGAAATGTCAGACAATGGATTGATGATGGATTGAAGATTTGCAAATTAACCATTTACGATATGATTTTCCTATTTTACTGAGTAACTCTGTAATTTTCGATAAATACAATTCGGTTGCCCTCACCTGTGTTCTCCTTCACTACAATACTATAATGCTTCATCACTCCTCATTCAAGTTCATTTTCGAGGAAATCATTCATATGAGTTCAATGTCAGGTATTCAACTACCTATATCACCTATCAAATGAAGGTAAGCTTCAATACATGTACACATAGTTACATTGAACGCTTTATTCAATATCACAATAATTAAAAATGTATCATTCTTAACTAATAATATGAATAATTTGCTTACTAATTACATTTTATCAATGAATATAGAAAAATATATATATATATATTGATCAAATTCTGTTACATTATCAATCTATATAAACATGATCAATAGTTCAATAAAGAACTTACGTGGATCAATTGCTTCATTTTTAATTTGTTCCGCTTCCATAATACATATAGGTAAAAGAAATAAATAGATAATAATAACATATAATATAGTTGAAAATGGTTTAAAATGATTTGATATTTGTTCATAAAAATCTTCACCACGTTTTTTAATAATAAATGAATCTAATATTATATCCTCTTCAATAGATGAAGAATGTTCACGTGATCGAGTGATACCATTCACATTCGATAATACAGTACTATTATAACGACTTTCATTATTATTATTACCATATAGATTGGTATTTGTTGACATTGTAGTGAATTTTTGTAAAGTTGGAAAAGAGAATAGCAAATTTTGTAAATGTAACATATCTTTACCAAGTATCACTGAATCATTAGCTGAATGACCAATACGACATAATGCAGAATAAATCATGATTGGAAATAAACAAAGACTTAAAATAATTGATGTCAATTGAAAATACAATGTATGCATTTCATCCCATTTATTACCAAACCTTGGATCATATGCTTGTGTTTTAAAATTTTTATAACGCCATATAGCACGTACTAATAGACACGTGATACTTGATGTAGTGAAAATCACATACCATATATTACTTAATGATGTACAATTTGAACCGATACCATAGTTTTGAATGAATTTCCATAAACATGATACTTTACCTGTTGATAATGTTGCCCATAATTGTCTACGTGAAGCATAAAATGCTGGATGTAATTGACTGTTAGGCATAATTTAATTAATTCCAAAATGTTAAATAATTTTTAAATTTTAATTCCTTAGTAAACTTAATCAATGGATTAATTATCATGTTATAACATTGTAGTTATTGAATACGTTAAATATCACATTATGAAATTTTTAAATCATTTTGTTTAAATGTACAATTCAATTGTAAGATTTGAGAAAGACATTTTTTTGGACCAATCAGAATGTAATTCAGTAAGTGAGTCATTAAAATTAAAACTCAAATATGATTGGATCAAATTATTCAATATGGCTAGAATTTATCATAGATTTCTCATAGGTGTGTATGTATGAAGAATAATATTCGTGATTATTACAAACTTAGAGTAGGAGTGAGATATGTAGCGCATTACACTTATGACAACGACTAACCTACTATTAAGGGGCGTCAACCTAATCAGAAAGAGGACCAGCAAATATTATCTATTGAAAATCAATTATTGAACACGATTAAATTTTTAGTCTCAATTTCTTATTTTTTCAAATGATAAGCAATATTAACAGACAGAACATGCAATTTTTAAATATGAGCCATAGGTGATGTTTTGGTGAAAAATGATTATTTACATTCTAAGTAAATACAATAGGCATTTAACGTTAAATGTAGTATAGCACAAATATTGGTGCATTTTTTGAACATAGAAATTAAAAGACAATCAAGATTATTCTTAAAAATATAGATTGTTTTCATTAATTGAAACATTGAGCACATTTTCAAACATTTGGATATTAATAGGAAAAAAAGATCACAGCAGACGATGGATTTGTATAATTTTAGTTTATTAATCTAAATAACATAAGTTTTTGTCAGATTATCATAAGGATATTAAAATAAATTGTATTAGTTGTATAATTTGACAATTTTAAGTATTTACTTTCTGTTAAACTTGTGAATACCTATATCACAGGAAGAATAAAGTGTCTTTAGACTATGAAATAAAATATTTTTATTGAAATCATGAAATGATAAATGTTAGGCCACTATTGAAAACTTGAAAACACTAGATGACCAGTTTGTTCTGGTATGAGATTCCTTAGGAGTGCGCATCCACGACCTATGCGTAAATGGACTGGAGTTAGATGTTAACACCATTGCTATACCGAGGGTCTTGGATTCGGTTTCCAAGTGAGAGTTTGTGGATTTGCACTACTAAGGAGTTCCATACCAGGACGAAACAGCTATCAAATAAGTCCAGGACCTTAGTCATGGTCTAACATTTGTCAGGTCATGATTTTAATGAATATCAGAAATCTCCACGACCCTAAAGCCATAAACTGCTGTAACTAAAAGTAATAAGCATTCAGTTAGATAGGAAATTAATTTTAAGAAAGATTTTCTAATTTCTTCCCATGCAAATCAAACAAATATATGTGGTTTAAATTTTCACATTCAAACAAATCCTTTCGCCATATTTCAGAATGTTTTCAAGGAGAATTTAATCCACTTCAACTCTGTGAATCAATAGAAATGTAAAATATTGACACAGAAGTCATCATTTTCTTTTTCACAAATTAAATAATATCATACAGACCATGCAGCAGCATCCGGTGACTGTTTTGTCCGTGACAACTGTGGTTCGACCACGTCGAGGGCAAGGCATTTACTCACTAAGTACATTGAAATAAAGTTGCCTAATATTACGAATTGACTGATGATAAACATATTGTTATACTCGTCAGTTGATAATCTTTAATCCTATTACGAGTTCAGCTTACTCGGTAAACGGAGCGACTCAGTGACACGATAAGCTATTCTAATCCCATTGTCCGAGACCTGGCTAATTAAAGCAAGAAGTCTTGGTAAGGCGTAGAGAATGTATTCTACAGGCACCCAGAAAATTTGAGGTTGCTAAGCACACAACTTAAGCTTATTTATACAATCATAGAGAAGCTCTTGGAAGAGCCACAAAATAGCGTACTAAAAAATCAATCAACCAGTGACAGTCAAGCTGTAGGTCAGTTAAGCGTTTCTTGGCGCGAGAACATTAAAATCCAAAATTTCAGAAATGAATTACAAAATTAGAACCTATTCCAAGTGAGTTCTGGGGGTCTAACTTCCCCAATACATATGGACTACTGAACCAGAAATTAGTCATTCACAAGTTAAAATGAATGTCCATCTTTGTTCCATCTTTGGTTGCAGGGTTAGTGCTCTTCAGTGGAAGTCCAGCTCACTTTGTAATTTCAACTATCAACGTTACAGTCCCTAGAAACCTTCCCTCTCATTGAGCAATAGTAATTCTGAGTAGTTTATAGAAGTCTCTATAGAATTCTATAGAAACTAACAAAGCAATTAAGATTCCTACATAAATTATAGCATTATCTGGAATCTACGTACAGACTGAGCTGTAAAAATCGCTTAAACTATTAGGATCTTTTAATTCAAATTTCAAGATACGACGAAAAAGATAATAAAAAAATCTATTCTTACGGAACATATAAATGAATATTACCGAAAAGTTTTAAAATTATCCCTAATAAATCCATGAATGCCACATTAGTATTTATTGAGAAACTTATGCTTAATGCATTTTGAGTGTGCAGAGCTAAACTTTCACTGAATCAATAAGCAAACATGTTAGCAATAAATGGCGATTATTCGAAATCAGAATTAAACATCTAACCATTAGTAAAATTGTGGTGCGCGCTACTTATAAGTAGTATATGACGCGAGTGAAAACGTAATGTCTTGCAGCAGAAGATGGGGCAAGATCCATAAAGGAAGAGTGGGAACGCAATGGAACTTGTATGAAACGCATGAACAGTGAAATGTCAGACAATGAATTGATGTTTTGCAAATTAACGGTTTACGATATGATTTTCCTATTTTACCAATTAACTCTGTAGTTTTCGTTAAATACAATTCAGTTGCCCTCACCTGTATACTCCTTCACTACAAAATTACTACATCTCTAAAGAACATTTTTCACAATATTTAGATTATAGTTAACGATTATACGATATACTGCCACACCACATTATTTCAAACATACCTGCTTTAATATCTTTGCAATTTCATAGAAAGAAAAATCTTATACGTGCAAATATATTCTTATCATGTTTTAACATTATTAACGACAAACTAAAAGTTAATTGCAAAAGCTTCACTTGTTTTAGTTAAAACAAACTGGATACAATTTCAGGCGGATCAATAATGCTTGTAATTTTGTATTCAATGTTCAATCACGTCTCAATGAGTAAAAACAAGTTGAAACTCATAGTTTATTCACTTCAATGGTTTTTAATTCTTTATAGAAGATCATACCATTTGGAAACAAACTTTTATTCTTTTGTTTATCTCACACAAGATGATATTTAAAATTTAATTCCGTATATATGTTTATTTACTAAACAGAAGACTAATTGTAATTTGTACAAAAAACATTACTGTATTTAGATAATTGGATAGCTAGTCAAATACATAATTAATGAAGATTATGCAAACTTACTGTAACTGGTAGTAGGTTGGATAGATAATAAAAAAAATATCAAAGTAAAACCATTTGTTCAAAAGTAGTGAAACAAATTTTAAGTTATGGACAAGCAAATTTCATGTTAATTAATAAATAAATAAAGATTTATTTGAATCGTTAATTTCGTTGAGATTATCTGATTTTATTTCTTGTAAATGAAGTGAAATTGAAACACTCAGATGTTTGTGGATAATACTGGTGAGAAGACTGAGGCAGGCGCGGAAGATTGTATTATTCAGATCTACACTCTTAGTCAATTAAAAACGACAACATTACATTGAACACTCTATTTGCACACCATCTTTAAGTCGTGACTTCCAACGCTCCAGCCTTCTTCCATTCCTGCTGTTGCTTCCTTTACTTCCTGTCGGTACTCCATTTACTTCTTGCTTTTGCTCCATTTGCTCTCCGTTTTCCTCTTGTGACCGTGAGACTTCTTCTTTCACGTCCCTTCTTATACTACTTATATCATTCGTATAAGTAGCACACACCACACTGGAAGAGACTAACGAAAGTGATAATTGGGATGATACTCAAGCTAACTGAACTTAACTAGAATGTAGGTAAATTGAATAGAGTTGATTGATTACTGTGAAATTGTTTAAACTGTGTTCAACAACTTACACTCAGAGATTATGGTAAATATTCAAATTTCTTTGTATGACTGTCATTATAATTATTTGATCTGTTTTTCCTTGATCCTTTATCGAATAAATCTAAATGAAAATTTAATTTTTTTGATCGATTATTGATTTCGAACTGACTGAAAGGTTTAAAAGTAACCCGTTACTTGAGAGGCCTAATTGTTTGAGGTTCAACATTTATTCGAGTCGTACGTTTTTACGGTTTAAGAGTCTCAAGAGAGGATAGAACTTATGTACCGTGCACCTCGCTTTTAACTTGGAATCAGTTCATGAAGTAAATTACATCCAATAATTAGTAAGTACACGAAGTGAAAAGGTTATAAAATCACTGAAATCATGAATTGATCTACGTAAGATCACCACTAAAGACGTGGAGGTATAGGATAGTTGTTTCGTCCTAGTGTGGTACTCCTCATCAGCGTTCATTCGTAAATCCGTACGTGAGAATCGAAACCAGGAGCTTCGCTCTTATGCGTAAACCATTGGCTCTTAAACCATTTATTCAATGAAATTCGATAATATTCACAACCCCTTTCTGGCAGTTATTATGTCCTCACTGGTGAGAGGAATTTCAAAAGGCGATTCGCGAAGTCTTGGTGAGAATCCGTGATCAGTGAGGCTAAACCGTGTTGGGATTGAACAAGTTAACCACTGAAGACAATAAAAAAAGTATCGTGGACCGATAGGAGTTAGACATTAACATCTTTGGATGCACACTGTTGAGGAGTCACATAGTCGAACGAAATGGTGTCCTGTGCTATCAGATTTTCAGTGTTCAGTCAGATGTCAGTCAAATGCAACGTAGAACCTCGTACGTAGGTACATCAGTTCATGTTGCCATACCACAATAGCACAGAGACGCAACTGTCAATTCAAATCACATAGTGGTAAATATAGTAGGAGTACTACTGGTAATAGAAAAGATTAGGGTTCCAAGATATTATTCAAGAAGTATAATTCAGTGAGATAGGTTTAGAAAGACAAAAGTAGAGGTGTTTACGAATCCAGAAGATTAGGATTTGGGAGAACACAAAGAATGAGTGCACCTGCGCGAATGCAAACAATTTTGAGCTATATCATTCAAGGTTTCCGATTTTCAGTGTTGGTCTAACTTAGATCGATGTGTGATTTCAATTTCCACAGCTTCTTACTGGTAAATTTAAATACTTAAGTAAAATCATTTGGTTTATTGACATAGTGATAGTTATCCAGCTTTAAGAAATTAATATACTGTAGTAATAACCAGATCAAGAGGTTATGCCTTGAGAGGATAGCGAATAATGATAACAACATTGAAAATTATGAGTTTGTGAAATCTGACTAAATGATCACCAGTTCGATTTCATTTTGTTCAAGTGTGTGATTACATTAGGAGCAGTCTTAGACTCATGTGAAATTATATTCTAATGACTTAGAGATTTTTAGTATCATCTCATGATACCAGTTCATGATTGAAGATATATTCAAAATATGATATTCATTTTTATGTAGATTAGTAGTTTGTGGAGTTTGTGTCAATCAAATTAATCACATGTAGTTAAGAATAGGAATTATATTATGGCTAAGGATTTACTATATCACTAATTTAATAGGTGTTTAGTGTAGGATCCAAACTGAGTTTTGGACTGAGGAATAACTGTCAAGAGACCAAAACAAGTGATTTGGGTAAATGACGGTCTTAATATTCATCATAAATATAAATTTACATCATTAATTAAACAATATTACCACTCAGTTATTCCACCAACAGTTGTTCATTTATTCAAATCCACAGTAACAAATAACTGATATTCAATTCCTTGTGGATAGATTAGGTTCGTTCGACAGATAACATTTGGTTGCTTCATAACACAGAGTGTTTCCTATTCTGGAGGAGTGCTTCAATTCACAGTCAAAATGCACAATTCCAGTCAAACCAAGGAACACAATCAAAAGAGAAACAAATCAATATAGCTGTCGCTATGACTAAGTATCAGCTTAACTAACATTAATGCAGTTCAGAAAGAAACATCGAAAGTCAGTGCAGGCAAAAGAAATAGAAACTATAATAAAATACAAATATTATCATTTCAAAATGGAATCGAACAGACTAACAAATTATACAACGGAAGGACTCAATAAGAAGGAATTACAAATATATACATGGAGGGATTTTCACAAACAAATCCTTCAAAAATGGATATTGCAATCAGTTTGATTTAAGTGTCAGATGTCATTATCTAGTTATATAACTAAGTATGAGTATAAACATTTGAAATCATCAATCATTCATTGGTCTAACAATGATTGATTGATGATTTGAAATGTATAAAAAATCACAAACCTCCAAAACTGTGCCCCAAAATATCGTAACAGTGCTCACTAGTGACTAGCTTCGTGAGGAAATTCTCGGAGTTCCAGTTGAGAAGACGTGACCAATGGAGTTCAACCCTGTCGGGTGTAGGCAGTAACTACCAAAGACGAATGGGTGAGGTCGTGCAAAATCCCTAAATCAATCAGAGTTAGACATTAACACCGTTGGATGCCGGCTCAGTGGTCCGATGGTAAGGCGTTCGCCTACAATGCCAAACGTTCCGGGTTCGAATCCTGCGAGGAGCAGGAGTCGTGGATGCGCACTGCTGAAGAGTCCCATACCAGGACGAAACGGCCGTCCAGTGCTTCGAGGTTTCTAATGGTGGTCTAACATTGATCGATTGATGATTTCAAATGTGTAAAAAATCACAAACCTCCAAACCTGTGCCCCAAAATATGAGTATAAAGTAAAATGTATAGTTGCGAATTTCCTATTCGTTTTGGTACGACATAAATAAGTTCTATCAAATATTGATTTGTTTAAAGCAGTTTTTCAGGACTACTGTTTATTATTCATCTATTGTCGGGAATTTTGTACTGAGCTAATTTTTTCCAACTAAACTAAAGATGAACAGTTTTTTACTTTGAAAGATTTCACGTCAAATTAGTGAACTTCACTTAGAATTCATAGTCAAAATTTCGGCTTTTGTTCGTCACACTGCGAAACTTAATTGGCTTACAGAAATATCTAACTACTTCCACTGATCACAGTGTTTTATTGGTTTTTAACAATCTTTTAGTTTTGTGTTGGAAGTGAAACTGAAAATATTACACCTATATATTTCAATTAAATTCTAGTTTATGAAAACACTTTCAAATAAATTGAATTTGTATTTTCCGAATCGTTTCAACTTGTTTCGATTAGGTTGGAACTTTAAATACTTCTTTAAAAAATCTTATGTCAAGGTGGAAAAGGATTCTAGTTATCAGTTACTTGAACATTATTTACCACATTTAAACAATTTTTCCGGCTTATTTTGACCACAAAGCGGTTGATTTTAAAAATATTTGTTCCAACTAGAAATTACTTTAAAGATATTAAAGCTAAGTGAGTCAAAAAAATGGGTATCTCTCTATAGCGAATCAAATGATTTTGTTGGTCTAATAATCATGTGTAGAAATGACCCAAGGGGTTTTAACTATGTGCTGAACTCTGTTGATCCAAACTGTGCCACCTCTATGCCACATGATTTACATACCATTAGTTATTCGGCTATTGAGAGCTGTAGGTTTCCTTTGAGGTCGTAGGTTCTATATGAGTATTGTGAATGATTTGACATTACTTTTGCATGTATAAATTTGGTTTTTTCGGTAACAGCTTTCATTGATATTGGTGATTGATTTTCGACGTTTTAAAGGGTCATTGATTTTGGGACGGTTTAATTACATATCACCATTTCTAACAGTAAGAAAGTTCATAGTCATGTAAGCGGAATGGGTCAAAATTGAACTGTTCGTGCTGTGTATGTTGATCGATGGGATCATGGATCGGGAAAAACCAACATGTATTCTTATATATAAATGGTGTAAATGGTCCACTAGGGTGCTAGGTACTTAAGAGGTTGTGTCACAGGAATAAGCCATACTGTTTAGGTTGCAGTGTTAATAGCTTAACAGCGTCTAGCTTTTTTGAAAACCAATGTAAAATTACCCTTGACAATAGATGTAAATTTATATAATTGTGAATAAACTGTTTTATCCTGCCAGTATTAATATTCTTTCCTCTGAGACTGAGCTATGCACGTTTCAGTACATACCTAAAAACGGTGGAGCTACGAATAGTTCAATAAACCAGCTACGGTTACTTAGATCGTAAACGCTACACGGATAACTTAAGTGATTTTTGAGTTGATATATACCTTGAATCCCTGATTTGAAAGAGGACAGGTGGATTTATTAGTATATAATTAGTCGTGAGGGGGTTCCGCTGTTCCCATTGTATTCTGTGATTAGTCTGCATAACTTTACTAATCGCAGTCGGCCATATGACGGCTATAGACCCTTCAAATGTCTACCCTCTTTCATTTAGCGTACAGGTACGGTTATTGATAATGTTTGAATCATTCTTATATACTGGAAATTTTGTTAACTAATTCTATGATACCATTATGATGATTCTTAGTAAAATGATGACATATAAAGTTGAAGATACTCTTAAACTAGATGTAAACAATTGTTTAACTTCCTTCAGTTGTCAATGTTATATTCAGAGATGATTTCAATGCGTGAGAAAAGTTACATGTTTCCAGTTTGATTATAGTGAAAGAAATGTAAACTTTTCATCGAATTTTGAAACCAAAGTATTGTTTAGCTCATCATAATTTCCTAACTAATGATTTAGTTTGAGAAGACACATTGAATTAATTAGCATTCTATAATAAATTGATATCCGCTCTAAATCTAAAATAAGTTTAACAATGTATCATCAATGATGTACATTAAATAAGAGAATATTTTCAGTACAATGAACTAGATTGTATTTTATATCAATAATTTTATTTTACATAGTTCAATGTTCAATGCATCATATTATACATGATAAAGAAAATAAATTAAGGGAAACATTTGAGCACAATTTACATTAACTCATATTAGTTTGAATGAAATTTAATTATTCGCAGCATGAACTAATTTGAACTACATTAAGTGTATTCACCTAGTAATGATGAATGTACAATAGAATATTTTATTTAAAATACTTCATTTTCTGATTTTTTTTTTACCTTTTTTATTCATTTTAACAAGCGAACTACTAATTCAACGAGAGTACTTAACGATTCTCTGTGTATCGATTTTTTGCTACTTAAGTTTATAGTAAGTAGTATTGTTATTACATATATATTTATGTATATATCATAAAAGGGTATGAAATTCCTATTTCATGAGTGATTATTAAATATTTTGATAGTTATGAAGCAATAAAATTAATTATTATAAACGGTGTATTTGGTTATATGTAATAAATTGTCTATACTCACGGGAATAAACTGAGCTATGAAGGTGGTGGGAAAGTTAGATCACCAGAACTCACATAGAAAACGACCTAATTTTGTATTTTTTTTTTGATGTTTTTGCGCCAAAGACGCCTAGTTGACCTTCAGCTTACATTTCCCACTCGGAAAATCCTTGACTGTCATTGGTTGGTGGATTATTTTAGTACACTATTTTGTGGTTTTCATCAAGGACGTTCTAACAATATATAAATAAGCTTGAGTTGTGTTGCGTATCGATCTCATATTTGTTGGGTGCCCGTGAAAATCATTCTGTCTACGTCTCATCAAGACTTCTTACTCTAGTTAGCGGGGCCTGGGAAAATCGGTTAAGAATAGCTTATCGTGTCACGGAGTCATGGCTCTTTATTTTGTTTACCGAGTAAGGTGTACTCGTAATTGCTGTAAGCATATCAGAAGATAGGTCCATAAATCTATGAAGTAATATTTATGGTACTTGTGTAATAAATAGCTAACAACAACCTCAAAGAGGATGTAATTTTCGTCTTTAATCACGGATATATCATCATCGTCACTGTTACTATTACGCTTGGTTTATTATTCATACTATAAATATATTCACTGATATCAACCATACTGAAATTGTATGAATGATAACAACAGGAGTTTCGAAAATGTTCAATAATTACTACATCTATGCTTTTATTGTTTTGTTAATTAGCCATTATGCGTTCACTTCAGTACGTTAAACATTCTTTCATGAAAAACTGAACTTATATAGAAAGAGGAATCATTTTGTGGGCTACATAAATAGTTTAATTTAGATGGACAGCCACTGTAAAAACTAGGATGTGCTGAACAATAGACCGAACAAGAAACCTTTAGTTGTTGCGAAGAGCGTTTTACCTTCAGATCTTTGAGTAGTTAATAGCGAGATACGGGGTTCGGCAGTCTACTCACAAATCAAAGTTATTTTGTTCTGGTTGTGAAGTTTTTTATTCCTTCTCAAAGTAACCCGATAAATTGGTGTAAATTCTTGCTTGCAAAATCAACAAATGCAAATTAACGCAACTTTATACTTGTACATGAATTATTCTAGAGCTAACGACTTCTCACTATTTACAGAGTCTCAAAATAAGAAATTCGAAGTCAGAATAACAGGTTACGGGGTTATAATCTTTATTTTTTGAACAAACGTTTTGACAATGTAGATAAGTATCATTGTAAACTGAAGTGCAATTATTAAATCTATATCCATTTATTACTGAATAGTAATCAATGTTATATTTTTTCCGCCATTTAGAGCTATGGAGATCAGTGTTTTTACACATCTAAATCTTGGATAAATCATTCTTAGACCACTAGCAGAAACCTGTAATCATTGGATGGACGTTTCATCCCAATATGGAACTCATCAGCAGTGCTCATCCACGACTGCTGCTACTCACAGGATTCGAACCCAAGAGGAAAAAAGCATACAATGTGCTCACTAGTGACTAGCTTAGGGATGAAATTCTCGGAATTCTAGTGCGAAGAAGTGACCAGTGAAGTTCAACCCTGTCAGATGTCGGTAGTAACTACTGAAGACAAATTGGTGAGGTCGCGCAAAATCCCTAGACTGATCAGTCTTAGATATTAACACGACTGGATTCCGGCGCAGCGGTTCAGAGGTTAGACGTTTGCTCACAAGATCGAAGGTCCTAGGTCTGAATCCTGTGAGTAGCAGGAGTCGTGGATGCTCACTGCTGATGAGTCCCATATTGGGATGAAACGGCCCACTCATGCTTCCAGATTTCTAATGGTGGTCTAACAACGATTGATTGATGATTTCAATGTTATATTTTCCTTCTTCTTAGTTTTGATAGAATCCTGTGCTAGTATCAAAGTTCCTTGGCTATCCTATACACAAAAGGATGAACATTGAATCATTGGTTATGATGTTCTATACATTTGGACAGATGAAGGAAAAACATAAATAAAATACTCTACCCTAAAATATTATTTACCTAATCAGGCACTATTTTAATTAAGGTTTAAGAGATTTTTTCTCAGTATCTGTGAAAATATAAAGCATTCTTGTAGAAGTAATGAACTGATATTTGAAATTGTTTTCTGTTGAATACACATTAAGACCATATATCAAGCACATAACACCAGAATCATGTTCCTTTTTCTTAACTGAATGATAATATTTTATTATGTTCAATAATTAAGATCGAGTCTGAATACATTTATTTTTCTTTTAGTTTCAGATAATATAGACTAACACAATCACTTTATGTGTAGAATACAATTTTGGCTATGAACAATCATTTTTATCAATTGAAATCTGGAATCGATCATAGACAGACCACTATTACAAACGTGGAAGGACTGGAGGGCTATTTCGTCCTAATATGAGACATAAGCAGTGCACTCCGTACGTGGGACCTTCAGTCTCACACGCGAACGTTAAATCAGTGGGGCGACATCCAGCGGTGTTGTCTAACATTCGTCAATCCAAGGTATTGGTCAACCTCACGCATTGTCTTCGGCAGTTACTGCTTAGACCCGACAAGGATGAACTGTACTGGTCATAGCTTCTCATTGGAACTCTGAAAATTTCCTCACGAAGCTATTTACTAGTGAGGACATTGTATGATATTCATTATTGAGATATGGTGTATTCCTAGCAACGATCGATTCTTGATTTCAAGTGAAAACCGACAATCTCCATATCGAATATAATAAAGATCATTTTTATAATTTTATTTTTTCACTTTGCATAAAAATTGTCAATATGTTTTTACTGATAGACAGTAAGGATACAGGTAATGAATATTCCGATTTTAATATGATGAATAGAAAACTTACCTATTCTAGATTTTATTTTAAATGGTTATATAGTATGACAAATCTGACTGAACAAATGTTTCTATTGTGATATCAATCAGTACAGGTTAGATTACATTTTTTCCATTGAAATTTCTAATTGTTTTACAATTTCTATAAAAAAATTTAACTTCGTTAAATAATAATTCTTTGCGCAAATACATGACTGGAACTGGATTCTGTTAACTTTTAGCGGCTCACAACTAGACTCCACTGTGGACAAATGATCGTGTGTGCAATGCAATAAATCTCCCTGTCTTTTTCCTTATATCATATTTAGGCAAACCCCATCCGTGTGATGGTGATAGTAAGAAGCCAAACACGGTGTTGTGGATTAATTTATTTCATACATTCATCTATGCAGACCGATATGAGAATACGAAGCGTACAGGGAAAGCGAAGCCAATTGGAGAAGGCAAGTGAGCCAACTCTCCGTGCGATGAAGAATGACTCGGTATTTATAGTCAAGCTATATTAGACTGGCCACTGTATATCAACTTCATCGACTACGAGAAAGCATTCGATAGCGTGGATAGGAAAACACTATAGAGGCTTCTTCGACACTATGGTGTGCCTGAGAAAATAGTTAACATCATACGGAGTTCTTATGATGGATTCAACTGCAAAATCGTACACGGAGGTCAGCTGACAAACTCGTCTGAGGTGAAGACCGGTGTCAGGCAAGGTTGCTTACTCTCACCCTTTCTCTTTCTCCTGGTGATCGACTGGATTATGAAAACGTCAACATCTGGAGGGAAGCACGGTATTCAGTGGACAGCTAGGACGCAGCTGGACGCAGCTGGACGATATGGACTTCGCAGATGACCTGGCTCTTCTATCACACATGCAACAACAAATGCAAGAGAAGACGACCAGTGTAGCAGCAGCCTCTGCAGCAGTAGGTCTCAACATACATAAAGGAAAAAGCAAAATTCTCCGATGCAACACAACATGCACCAACCGAATCACTCTAGATGGAGATGCCTTGGATGATGTTAACACCTTTATATATCTGGACAGCATAGTCGACAACCAAGGTGGATCCGATGGAGATGTGAGGGCACGGATTGGCAAAGCAAGAACTGCATTTCTACAGTTGAAAAATATCTGGAACTCCAAACAACTTTCCACCAAAACCAAAATTAGGATTTTCAATACAAATGTCAAGACAGTTCTACTGTGTGGAGCGGAAACTTGGAGAACTACCAAAGTCATCATCCACAAGGTACAAGTGTTTATTAACAGTCGTCTACGCAAAATACTTCGGATTCGTTGGCCAGACACCATCAGCAACAACAAACTGTGGGAGAGAACAGACCAGATTCGAGTGGAGGAGGAAATCAGGAAGAAGCGGTGGAAATGGATAGGACACACACTACGAAAAGCACCTAATCGCGTCACGATACAAGCCCTCACATGGAACCCTCAAGGCAGAAGGAAAAGAGGAAGGCCTAGGAACACATTACACCGAGAAATAGAGAAAGATATGAGAGGAACGAACAAACATTGGAGAGAACTGGAAAGGGAAGCCCAGGACAGATTTGGTAGGAGAAAACTGGTGGGCGGCCTATGCTCCATTGGGAGTAACAGGCGTATATAAGTAAGTATAGTAGACTGGACATGTAATAAACGAGTAAGCATCCACACACAATCAAACACACAATAATCAATACTGTTATCGAATAATCTAAACGACTAATCATTGAAGTATATAGAATAAATGGTGAGATGCTACTACAAACTGTGCTACTTGATGAGATACAGAGGCAAACAGTCAAGTTTATTGTTGATTGTATATATTATCAATACAAATCTGTTATGTATAATAATTAATATCCTCACAATAGTTATATCACTTATGATGACTTCGACTGTCTCTTTGACCTAGTACAGTCAAAGATGAATATTAAAATTAGTTATTGAGAGAAGAATATTCTAGAATAATAATTCAAAAACATTCACAAATCTTTATTAACTCTTCTGCCTATTATTATTAACGATGGTTTTATTATGCGCATAAAAATTCTAATGACACTGATAAAAATAACTCTGGAACTACTTTTTGCTCACTGTTTCAAGATGTTCTCAAATGTAACATCAAATGTACTGAGTAAAACACTGAAGTTACAAGATGTTGTCACTGTCATTGTCTTATCATACATATCATCTACTTGACAGTACTTTTGTTAGAATGTTTAATTTAGACATATGTCTGATGAAAATTCTTGTCAGCAAGCATACAACACTACAATCATCATCACTTATGATAGTTTATATGCATTCAGGAGAAATAAAACATTACTTAAATAATAATATAAGTATATGTAATTGACAGTTATTCTAGTTGATCAGTGAAACCGACATACATTGATTAGACATTATTTTCTCAAAAAAAAACATTTCTTACTGAATGTCAGAATTTT
The DNA here is from genome assembly GCA_944470395.2 of Schistosoma turkestanicum. Lineage (NCBI taxonomy): Eukaryota > Metazoa > Platyhelminthes > Trematoda > Strigeidida > Schistosomatidae > Schistosoma > Schistosoma turkestanicum. The sequence goes on along the minus strand of OX103972.1, from coordinate 35,290,241 downwards.
TCCCTTGTAATTATTTTTGCATGTGGAATTTTTTGTTGTTGTCTACCGTTGTTATTAGTAACATTAATGACATAATTTAAACAAAATAATAAGATGGAGAAAGAAAAAAGTATCATAGATTAACACACTGGAAAGAACAAAAAATTGTTACTTTCACATTATTACGTGAATGAGTATATGATCAATGTTAGTGGTAAGAGACAAGATCTACTATCACAAGAAGCCAATAGATATATAGAGAGGAACATTCTTTTTATTTTATTCACAAAGGGAAAAAAAATGTAACTAAACACATTCAATGTCGTTAAAGGAGACTGAACAAGCAAGTAAGCAAGCAAACAAGCGAACAGACAAACAAAACCTACTAAATTCTAAGAAACAAGTTGACATTATACTCCTGTTGTACAGCAATACTACTACTACTACTACTAATCATAATAATAATAATAATAATAATAATGATCATAACAATCTTTCTTATTGTCTGAATGAACTTATTGTAATCACTTACATAAGCAGCAGCAGCAGCAGTAGCAGAGGTAGTAGTAGTAGTTGTTTGTTTGTTTGTGTGTGTGTGTGAAATTCAATTTTTGTTACAATGTATTATTATGTATTTTGGCGGTTAAATTTTGTAGCGTATTTGTGTTTTATGTTCAAAGTGTTTGTTTACACTTCCTGTGTGGGTGTGTGTGTGTTTCTTTTTAAAATTGCTCAGAGTATGTTGATTATTTTTAATCTGTTGTTCAGTAATATATGTAGTTTTTGGGTATGTTTAAGAATACAAAGCAAATAAGTTTGTTTGTTTGTTTGTTAGCAAAGAATAACAGTAATCAATCTGGTTTTGTTTAAATGAATTTCTTGTGTCAATTATAAAGCGCGAACGTAGCACAACATTTTAATAAGATGTAGATTTGAAATGATAAAAAAAATATAATGTGACAAATTATAGGCAAGATGTAAATTAGTGGATAAAAGAATTAAGTAAGTATTAGGTAAAGAATTTTTAAATCTATTATGGGACTTATCAGCAGTGCGCATCCATGACTCCTACATCTCGTAGGATTCGAACCCAGCGCCTTTGCTCTTTCGAGCGAACGCCTAACCTCTAGATCACTGAGTCGATATCTAAAGGTGTTGATATCTGACTTCGATCAATTCACGGCCTGGCGCAAACTCATACAGTGTCTACACTCGAACAGGATGAACTTCATTGGTCACGACGTCTCACTAGAACATTAACACTATCAGATAACGGCTCAGTGGCCTGGAAGTTGAGCATTCACGAGCAAGACCGAAGGTCATGGGTTCGAATCCTGTGACGTGCAGAAGTCGTCGGTGCTTACTGCTAATGAATCCCATACCAAGAGGAAACTGTCGCACAATGCTTACAGGTTTCTAATTGTGGTCTGACATTGATCGATTCACCATTTTAATGAAAGATTTTTTTTATCAAACCAGTTAGTGAGTGTTATTTGATTGTTGGGTTTTTATAAACTTGATAGATTATCTATGAGATGTTATATTAACACTAATACATGAATTTTTTAGTTGAATAATATAAAAGAAGTTCAGAGAAACTAATATTAAGCCTTGAATATAATTTTATGATTTCTACATACTACAGTAGAAACTTTATTTTGTAAATCTGAAAGAGTATGATCCTGAAACTCCTGTATGGCATAGTACGCAATCATTATTCGTCGGTTTTAAGAATATCAACCTATTAAAACTAGATAACTTTCAACATCAACATGTTTTATTATAAACTGTCTTTTAGTTCATCTTGAACAAAATCAAAATTAAACTTGAGCATATAAGTTATTTCATAGTTGAACAATACTTCGTTATCTTACTGCTTTTGTTATTGAATAATTTAAAAATTCACTGTCGATATACGTAAATGTTTATATATTCAATTCTTAATGACGTGTACTAGTATGGTATGTGTTAACCTGTTTATATTAACTTTAATAAACAGGTAAACACATACTTATTTTCTTGGGACCACCGAGTAAGCAATGCTGTTGTTAGAAATAGGTTATTGGGTAAGGATGGCAGATCAGTAGATGAAGTAGTGAAACTTCATCATTTGGGGTGGTTGGGACACGTTTTGATAAGAACATTGAGGCAGACATAACTGATCTGAAATAAATGTGATGTATTTGAGCTATACATTTTTGAACAATCTGGTAACACATATATAATGCCTTGACAAGTAAATATGAGTGATCAGATTGTTCAAAATGTATAACGCAAATACATCACATTTTTCAGATCAATTAAGTCTTCTCACTGTTCTGTCAAAATTTATAAAAGAGACTATATTATTGGACATATGTGTGTTACATATGCCCAACCACCGACTGTCTCGATTGAGCGATGATGCCTGGTGTAGAGTTAGACTGGAAGACAGCTAGAGGCACTCAGATCAGGACAGGCACAAATCCATAAAGTTACTGACAACTGGATTGAACCATGTTGATAGGTGTAGACTAGCTGGTTAGGGTCCGCAAGATGATAGAAATCGATAGTTAGGGACCTTATATGATATGGCTCAAAATCGTTTGCAATGGAACAGGTGCATCTGTTCTTTGACTTCTCTCAAATTCTAATGTTCTGAATTCCTGATGGACCGTTTTTTTTCTCCCTTCGTTTTACTTGAATTGATTCTTCTCTATATGATATCTTCGATCACACATTTTTTTCGATTACCGCTAACACTTCCACTATATCAACTACTATTGGATTTGAATAGACTGACAATTCGACCTCTCTGTGCATGTATGTAAGAAGTTCTGTATTAACTGTCAGATATTATATTTTATTATTAAATTTGATTGAGACAATATTAAAGGTTTTCATTGTGGAAACTTCAGAACAACATATCTAAGAGAACAATATTATTCTAATTCAAATCTGAACAAAACTTTAATTACATAAATATTTATGTGAAAATATTAAACTAATCAAGATATTGTATAAGTCAACTTATGCATCTATATGCTGAGATGAATAAAATATGTTTATCCGTTTGTCAGTTTGAAAGGTTTTATTGATGGAACTAGAAAACAATATGCATAAATGTCAAGTGTTTGATTAACTGGTGAATATAAAAGTAATGTATATATTTTACTTTCAATTGATTTGCATATTGTTATCCTATGAGAGAAATTACATTCAGTGTTTCAATGGTCAAAAAGATTTTTAAACATTCATATCTATCTAAAACATTTACGTTCCTATTACAATTTTATTTTAAGGAGGATATTTAACAACTCCACCTGTAGTCCTTTTAAGGCTACTGCCGGTCCCAGGCATGGGGTTAGCGACCCCATCCCGTAGAAAACCAACTTACTAGAAAAACGCTAACCACAACTGTGACTTGGCAGCTGGAAGGTCTTCATTTAGAAGATTTATGACAAATCATGATGAAAGACAAGTTCCTTCGAAAGCTACAAGGCCGATCTGGCTCCTGACAACCAGAGAAACCATTAATTGAGGTACATGAAATGTTCTCTGATAATACAATTTAAGGAGTTATGAGGATATTATATGAGGAATAAGTAGTAAGTAGTAAGTAGTAGTAAGTAAGTAGTAATGAAATACATTAGTCATTATCAAGCCAATAATAAATGACACAAAATATTAATTTAATGTTTTCTCATAGATTAAAAACATGGAATAGTAATTCTGTTGAAATGATTAAATTTTAAAACACTCACTTAAAAAAAAGAACTGAAAATGCCTTATCAAAAGACAAAGATGAATACACTACAAAAGAACTGAAAAATTTAGATTTACTAGTAACATCATTCCGATTACTCTGGATTGAAAAACGAACTGTTACGCATGCACGTGAACACATCATTTGATATGCTTAAACTATTACGAGTTCACCCTAGTCGGTGAACGAGGAGCAACGATCGAGGATCCTGCGACACGACATGCTACTCTAACCCGATTGTCCCGAACCCCCTATTGAGTAAAATAAGAGGACTTGATAGGAAGTAGAACCTGTATTCTACATAGACCCAGGAAGTACGAGGTCCGAGTCCTTAAGAATGCAAGGAATCCGGACTGGGGATCCGGGTCCGGGTCACAAAACATTGCAGATAATGCGTATTTATACATTTAGGTCAAATAGAAGACAACATTGAAGTCTCTGACACTGACAGTTAGGACGACCAATGGGAAACAACGTTGAAGTACGTGATACTGATAACTAGGACGACCATAATATTGACCTGTAGGAATTGAACAATAGAATTAGAAGTTACAAAGATAGTTCTCATAGGATATTTGATGAATATACTAACACTTCCCTTTTGAAGTAATTGAAGCTACACCCGAGGGTTTATTTGTATCTGGACTGTTGTTTGCTGCTGTCGGAGATCAGCTTGTTGTTGAGCTTTGCATAGAAATACTAAGCATATTGGTGCAAGATGTAGGACTAGTCTTGGGTACTTCTGAGCGGTTTGGCTTTCTTTTTATGCTTGACGGGACAACTGCTGATGTTAGCTGTTTGAACGAATATGAACCGATTTATTGTAGATCCACTGTCGGATTGAACTGAAGTGAAGTGGAATGGGTGTAGCAGGGGGCACATCTACACTGGTTAGTTGACTGTTGCATTGCACAACGTCCGATTGACTTGATCCACCATAGTCCTGTCACGAAGCAGCTTGGTATCTATCAACATATTCATTAGTGCAGCTGCTGCTCCAGTAATAATGAGGTTGCGGCGATTGTTGAGTTACTTTTTTGAAATCATGAATCGATCAATGTTAGACCACCATTAGAAACCTGAAAGCACTGGGCAGCCGTTTCGTCCTGGTGTGAGACTCATGAACCATCAGCATGGGAGGTATAGGAGTCGTGGATACGCACTGGTGATTAGTCCCACACCAGTACGAAACGACTGCCCAGCGCTACCAGGTTTTTAATGGTTTTTTAACTTTGATCGATTAATGATTTCAAAAATAATATGCATAAAGTGTAACTCAATTACTGTATTGAAGCAAATTTAGTAGCCACAAAAGTTTGAAGTGATGTTTAATACTAAAGATTGAAACTGACTGCCGTAAAATCTAGAGATGCTTTACTATTTCACTATTCACGTATTTTTTAGTACAGCGAGTTTGGAAGAGTACGTTACACTTCTTCTTACACCTACTTACATCTTATAGCGCTCTTCATTTCATCATGTTTCTTCATTTTTTGTCTCAAAAACAAAGATGATAAACCAGCTTATAAGTTGTGTATGAATAATTAATGCAAGAGAAGACGACCAGTGTAGCAGCAGCCTCTGCAGCAGTAGGTCTCGACATACATAAAGGAAAAAGCAAAATTCTCCGATGCAACACAACATGCACCAACCAAATCACTCTTGACGGAGATGCCTTGGAGGACGTTAACACCTTTACATATCTGGGCAGCATCATCGACAATCAAGGTGGATCCGATGCAGATGTGAGGGTGCGGATTGGCAAAGCAAGGGCTGCATTTCTACAGTTGAAAAATATCTGGAACTCCAAACGACTTTCAACCAAAACCAAAATCAGGATTTTCAATACAAATGTGAAGACAGTTCCACTGTATGAAGCGGAAACATGAAGAACTACGAAAGGCATCATCCAGAAGATACAAGTGTTTATTAACAGCTGTCTACGCAACGTACTACGGATTCGTTGGCCAGACACCATCAGCAACAACGAACTGTGGGAGAAAACAAACCATATTCCAGTGGAGGAGGAAATCAGGAAGAAGCGGTGGAAGTGGATAGGACACACACTACGAAAAGCACCCAACTGCATCACGAGACAAGCCCTCACATGGAACTCTCAAGGCAAAAAGAAAAGAGGAAGGCCCAAAAATACATTACGCCGAGAAATAGAGAAAGATATGAGAGGAATGAACAAACATTGGACAGAATTGGAAAGGGAAGCCCAGGACAGAGTTGGTTGGAGAAAACTGGTGGGTGGCCTATGCTCCTCTATTGGGGGTAACAGGCGTAAGTAAAAGTAAGTAAGTATGAACAATTAAACTTCGTTCTATTAACAAAACATTAGTACTTACTGATAATGTAACCAAACTAAACATTAAATACATTGTAAAATTCCAAAAAACTATTCTCTATCAAATCGGTATGTCTGTCTAATAGAAAATTTTTTCCAACGGTCATTGCGCTCCTCCTTTAATAGTAATAATAATAATAACAATAATAGTCAAAATATAATTATCATTTTTAATCAGTGAAGCATTAAATTATGTCTCATTTTTACGTCATCGATTTTTAATTTTCTAGACTTGACAAACTAATATAAAAAAGCAGCAAAATATTTTCTTCTTATTATTTTTTATTTTTATAGCCTCATGCTACCTTTGTAACTAGACAAATATGGTCGGTGTGTGTTTGTTATCTGACCAAAAAATTTTTGTCCTTAGAAAGACCAAAGAGGAAGTATGATGTATTTTTTTTTTCAAAAAAAAAACTCAAATTAATTAGGCACTAAATTTTTTAAACTGAATTAAAATAGGGAAATTCATGCACTAAGACTAACTAACTAACTAACTAACTAACGATAAATTTATTCAAGATTGTATTTATTCAAACAATAGACCTCAGTTTTACAATAGGAATATAAAGAAATGATGGAATTTTTTGTGAGATCATAGGTATTTTTTGATTGAAATGGGATCGCTTATGTTCTTATAAGCAGTTTTATTCTACACTTATGCTTCGACCCTTAAATGTATCGATCGCAAACAGATTCAAAGAGAAATTTCCTTTCATTGTGTTATCTTTAATGAAAATTACATTTTGCATCTAACATAATTTCCCCTCTCTCATTAATTGAATTTATAAATTTCACACTTTACACTGCAACATAAATTGACCTTAAATTCGTTGTGTCTATTATATAAACAGATAGAGTTGTCTGCACAGAAGCACAACTTTATTAATAAGCTTTTACACTAAAAAAAGAATCTAATTTTTTTAAAAATTCATACTTATATTACGTCTACTTACTATTAACACTGAGAAAAATTAGTATAAATCACAATTGTTTAAGAAATCACTAAAGGATACATTATTCATATCAAACACGAATGACCTTTTGATGCAAAGAAAATATATTTATTGAATGAACCCAAAAAAAAGATATTTTAATCATAAAAATCATTTAATTAAAAATAATTTTCACAAATAATAAATAAACTTTAAAAAAATCCATTTTTTTCTTCATTGTTTTAATTTATTCTTGTAAAAATATTGTAGCGCGATTTTCAAAGTTTCATTTGAAAAAATGTAAATAAAACAAACAAATTAATACCAGAGAGAGAGAGAGGAAGAGGAATGAACGAAGAGAGAAAAAAAATGGAGTAACATTTATTATACTAATAATAATAATAATAAATTTTAGAAAAAAATTGATTTCAGGAAATAAAATGAAAAAAAACCGGATACTGAAAATTGTTGTCGTTAGTACATATGCCAAAAAAGAGTTTTTTTTTTTATTTATTGTGTGTGTTTGTTTAAGACAAAAAAAAATTACATACACAGTCAATCATGTGAATTGCATTGCGTCAAATTGACAGAATGAATATATGACTACTTAATTAAATAAATAGTAGATAATTTTTTAAGTAGATTTGTTTTAAATTTTTTTGTAAACGTTGAATTTAAATTTTTTAACATTCACTAGTAAAATGTTGTTGAACTTTGACAAGAAAGAAATGGACACTGTTTATAATAAATTGGACTTTAAGAGTAAATTACTAGAATAATAACTTGAAGTGGATTAATGTATTTCTCATTTGAGTCTTGTTTCAATAAATCTACTAGTATGGATAACTTTCAACATCATATCAAATATAGTCTAAGAGTAATACAAAGCCTAATTTCAAAATAGTTGAAACTCTATAAGAATATAGAGTTTTGAATGACTATTGCATTGAGAAGTCTGAGTGCTACATTGACTGTTGACAGTTGATGAAGTAAAAGTGAGATAGAGAAAGGGAATAATTTGATTTTGAATGTCTAAAAATTATGTACTTACCTACATCTGTTACCGCCAATGAAGTATAGGCCGTCAACCGGCATTCTCGTACCTACTTTGTCGTGGGCTTTCCTTTCCACTTCTACCCAATCGATCAGTTTGTTCAAAGTGCATAGGTTTGTAAATCTCCCACTCTTTTCGTTCTTTTCTTCTAGTCGATGACGTCCGTATGATGTCTTCATATCTAGTGTTGTCCATTCCAACCTTGGTGGTCGGAATAGTCAAATCTTTTGCTGGGAATTTCTTGCCAATTGACTTCGGCCTCTCGTAGAATTGATCTTCAACGTCTTCATTGTTATCGTTGGTAGTCGCATAGCTCTGAATAACATTTATTGTAATGCCCTCTTTCTTTGTTATGAAGGATACTTTGAAGATCCTGAGTTCATAAGACTCCCGTCCCATGAGTTACTTTTGGCTTTCTATGGACAACATCAATACCACTCCTTGTGCATGTGAAGCGTTTCGTCCCTATTGGCTGCAGTATAACAGGATCTCTGTTGAAGCTAATCTTTTTCGGCCAACTAGCGTTCAATGGGTTTCACTTATTCCAAGTACTACCAAGTTGTAACTTTTCATTTTTACACTAACTTGGACGACTCTCCTGATCTCCAACATTGTAAAAATATTCTATATACCTAAATTAATGGTTCCTCTAGTTGACCTTGTGACTTGCGAAGAAACTCAGCTTTCATCATGAGACGTCATAACTCTTCTAAATAAAGATCTTCTAACCCACTGAACAAAGTGAAAATGGTTTGAATTTTTTCTGGTTAGTGATTTTTTTAGCGAGGTCACTAAACCCATGCCTGGAGCTTGAGATCGGTAGTAACCCCAAAGGGTCTCCATACGGAGTTTGCAAAATATATGCTCGAAAAACAATAACAACATAAATGGGTCTTACCAATGAATTAGTATATCATTGTAACCTATAAAAATGATCGTTTCTTTCTTAAATAGAATAAATCCTAAGGCGATGATGCATACATATTCCAGATTCAAGCGATTCTACATAATACATTTTTATTTGAATTACTTTACGAAGGTTACATTTCCATCTCAACATTGAACTAACATCGTGTTTGTATTCGTGAGAAATTATTTACTCATTTTTAAACGGCTATGGCGTGATGAAAAGTAATCAACAGTAGGATGATTGTTTAATATTATAATCGTACACTTTTTAACACACTGAATTAAATTTGGACAAAGTAATTAATTATTTCAGTTTGTGATTCTATTATATTTCCCATAAATATTTAGTCAATTGTGACGTTTGTTATTATGATTTATATGTTACTCCTATTCATCGGAAAGTAAATTACAAATTGTTATGCTCGTCAATTGATATGCTTGAAACTATTAAGAGTTCACCCTAGTCGGTAAACGAGAACGAAGACAAATGATCCAGTGACATGATAGGCTATTCTAAACCGAGCGTCGCAAGGCCTCCACTAAATAGAGGAAGGAGTCTTGACAAGTGTATTCTATAAGCACCCAGAAAATATAAGGTCGACAAGTACACAAATCGAGTTTATTTTTACATTATTGAAACGTCCTTAGGAGAGCCACAAAAATAGCACATTAACCAATGACAGTCAAGGATTTTTCAGGTGGGAAATGTAATCTCAAGATCAACTGATCAGCCCATGCATGAAAACATAAAATTCAATATTAGGGCCTTTATCAGGTGAGTTTCTGGGGATCTAACGTCCTCAACATAAATACAGTTTGATATTTTCTTTGTAGTCCAAGGTTAAGTTTTGTCTTTCTAACACTGATCGGCTAGAAGTAGTATATTAAAGGGCGTACTGATGAAGAGTGTTGATTGGGCTAACTCTAGCTTAAATAGTACATAGAAGGTTGTAATATACATTCTGTAAAAACATTGAATTAGGTATTCTGTAAAGTTGTGTTAATTTAATAATCATCGAAATGAATGTTATATGGTTTCTTTAGGATTAGTTCTAATGAAAAGTATCTCATGAAAGTGTAAATAAACTTTTGAAAAATTATACTGTAATAATTACATATTATGTACGTGCCTTTTGGAAAGATTTCTGAGTTGAGATTTATGGAGCAATAATTAACTTGAATAAAATATTCAAAAAAAAATGAAAAAAGATAATTCTAAGTTTATAAATCACTCTTGATGGAGATGCCTTGGAGGATGTTAACACCTTTACATATCTGGGCAGCATCATCGACAATCAAGGTGGATCCGATGCAGATGTGAGGGTGCGGATTGGCAAAGCAAGGGCTGCATTTCTACAGTTGAAAAATATCTGGAACTCCAAACAACTTTCAAACAAAACCAAAATCAGGATTTTCAATACAAATGTCAACACAGTTCTACTGTATGAAGCGGAAACATGAAGAACTACGAAAGGCATCATCCAGAAGATACAAGTGTTTATTAACAGTTGTCTACACAAAACACTTCGAATTCTTTGGCCAGACACCATCAGTAACAACCTGCTGTGGGAGGGGACAAACCATATTCCAGTGGAGGAGGAAATCAGGAAGAAGCGGGGCAAGTGGATAGGACACACACTACGAAAAGCACCTGATTGCGTCACGAGACAAGCCCTCACATGGAACCCTCAAAGGCAAAAGGAAAAGAGGAAGGCCAAGGAACACATTACCCCGAGGAAAAGAGAAAGATATGAGAGGAATGAACAAACATTGGAGAGAACTGGAGAGGGAAGCCCAGGACAGAGTAGGTTGAAGAAAACTGGTGGGCGGCCTATGCTCCATTGGGGGTAACAGGCGTAAGTAAGTAAGTTTATAAAGCATTGAAAAGTCATTTATTTCGAATATGATAATATTTAAACAGCGCGTGTTATCTAAATTACTTATAGTACTTAATTTAACTACTGTTATGCTTGAAAATTGATATGCTTGAACTATTACGAGTTCACCTTAGTCGGTAAACGAGAGAGAAAACAAATGATCAAGTGACATGATAGGCTACTATAATCCAAGCGTTCCAAGATCTCACTAAGTAGAAGTCTAGACAAAACGTAGCAAGTGTATTCTACAAACACCCAGAAAATATGAGGTTCACAAACATACAAATCGAGTTTATTTATTCTTGATAGAAAAGTCCTTGTGAGAGCCACAAAAATAGCGTACCAGAATAACACATCGATCAATGACAATCAAGGATTTCCCTGGTGGGAAATGTAATATCAAGGTCAAATGATCGATACATGCGCCGAATCCAAAACTAGGACTTTTGTCAAGTGAGTTCTAGGGATCTGATGTCTCCAACAGCTACCGATCAATGAATTAATACAGTTATCATATAAGAATAAGCCAATATTTATTTATCTGCCCTTTCCTATGATATAGAATGATATATGTGATTCTAGTTATGATTATGTCTACTGCTTGATAATAGTGACAATTAGGATAAAACAGGATTTTATTTTACTTTCATGATGTCGATTTTTCCATTTTAAGCAAATAAAAAGATAAAGACACATGAATTAAATTAAATTATTCTAAAAAAGACAACACGAAGTTACAGAGAACGTAGTAGCTCATCAATTGATTAAAAATAGGATTATGTTGATTACATTTAGAAAACTGCTTTTTACTTCTGTATAGTTATGATAGTATTGGTCAACAAGCAATTCTGGATCAATTTGTTGAGTCAGAAAGAGTTAATTTTAGACTAAATTCTGCTTTGATAGCTCATTTTTGGCATCGTTGCATCATTCTATACTTTTATTTGTCATTCATTGGCTTATATGTTACTGTACACTCATCGCATTTTCACGATTTGCCCTCTGTATCTCTAATATTATCTTTTCCTCAATCCTCCATCTTAATCTTATTCAATTCATTCGAGGATTTCAGGTAATATTCATTAATGCTTTTTCGAGGCACTGTTTATCTCTGAGGCTAGTATTTCTTTTTTTAAAAGTTTGTTTTCTACGGGATGGGCTTGTTCACCTCATGCTAAACCCTCTTTCATTTATCCGGTCTTAAGATCAGCAGTAACCCTAGAAGGATTCTAGGCATACTTATAAATAAATCTTATTAAAATCTTAGAATTATGGTACAGAATTATGCAAACGGATGATTATTTTGCATGTATTAACTTAATACTGTCAATCAACACTTATGGGCTTCTTTCCGTCTATCAAATCGTACTAGTGTTGTGAGCTTTTTTTCAGCCTCAATAATAACAGTAGTAACAGATAACTACATGCGTATTCTTCTTCTATAGTAACTTGATACAAATTTCAGTGCAGAGGTCAGTCCACGACAAACATTATCTTTCAGAATATTGGTAAAATTATATGACAAAACGAAAATCTGAAAAATAAATCCATGATTTTTAAGCTTAAATTCATCGTTTTTTACTTGATGTGATTTTTATTCATGTTAGATCAGTGCTCCAATTGCTCAGTTTAGTATCAACATAACAATTCTCTCAGTACAACAGTGATTTTAGTTAAATGTGAAATTTGTTCATTTGAGTAAAACATTCGCTCTATTGATTTTATTTGAACTTTGTCAAGCATGTTATCGAGTATGTGTTTTTGTAGTCATTCTGTGTAATTATTCATCAATGTGTGTGTGTGTGTTCACCAGTCGTCTAAAAATTAATAAAATCGATCTGTCAGTGTATTATTCAAATTGATCGATATTTCTGCAAAAAAGGAATGGATAAAATTCATATTTCCCACCAGTTATTGTCTGCTTCCTTTGAATTGTTCCAAATAGAAATGTTCCACGTATGTCCAAACATTCAGTAATCTTTCACAATACCAGCACAACACAAACATTTCAGTAATATTTTAGATAAAAAAACTGCATAATTATAACAGAAAACATTTATCAATGATTCAATGTTCAATACATCATATATTCATTATTACAATTTGAATATATTATTTAAAATTGTATATATAGATTGTTAAAATTTAAACAAAAATTTTATGAAAGCACAAACAACTACTAGTTTATAATCCTAGTGAAAAAATAGAAAATGAATGTTAGAGTACTAAATCTTTGACATGAATATATGTCGCATCATGTGTCAATCAATGATCATCCATATTGATCAATGAATTATTCATTAATAAAAAGCCAAACTACATAGAGCAGCATTAACATAGGAAACAAAGGTATCAGACCTAAATTTCGAAATGATCAATACAAATGCTCAAACTATATGTTTATGTATAGATAATCAATCTGAATATAGGAAGGATAGAGAGAGTGAGTGAGTGAGTGAGCGAGAGACAGAGTAACAAAGATAGGAAGTACGATTAAATGGGTTCTAATAATCATAATAATAATCATAACCAAAACCTAGAATGAAGACAATTGGAATAATTTCCTCTTAAAATAAACAAAAAAACAAGCTTTTTTTTTGGCAATTATCGCAATACTTGAACATTGATTTCTTATTTTTTTTTTTTGAAAAATTTTAAAGAAATAGTTTCAAGGGAACATTTTTTTTTTAAATAAAATATTTTTAAAGTTATAACATTATAACAACAACAACAACAACAACAACAAAATTTAAAATTATAATAATCATTTCATCATCATCATCATCTTCAAATTCTTTAAAAAAGGAAATTCCCAAAAAAAAAACAAACAAAGAAGATTATAACTGAATGAAATAGTCAATGGTCAGGTGATTTCCGTTTATATATTAATATCTCTGTAAGAAGATACTAGTCTTAGTTACTTGGAACAGAAATGATTGAACAACACGAAAGTTACTTTCAATAAAAAGAAATAATATTTAAGTAAATATATATATGGATTGTTCAACTATTTTAGTGTGGAAAGTTACTTTAAAAAATGTATTGATTTCCAAGTGCTTTCCAGGGCTTTCAGGTTGTTAATAAAAGTTTAACATTGATCAATGGCATAATGCGAATAAACATCAAACAACTACAACCAAACAACCCATAGACTATGAGAAAATTGAAATGAAGTTTAAGATTGTGAAAAATTAAGCAATTGTGAATGAACATTATTGTTTCTTAACTCCGCCAGTAGAACCTTCGAGGCTACTGCCGGTCCCAAGCCCCCGGGTAAAGGAGGAGGGTTGGACATGGGGTTGGCGACCCCATTCCGTCGAAATCTAACTTGCCAAAAAAACGCTAACCAGAAAAACTAATTCAAACCATTTTAACTCTGCCCTGGGAGTTTCAAGAAGAATTATGACGTCGCGTGATGAAAGCCGAGTTCCCTCGGAAGTCACGGGGCTGATGCCTATTCTGACAACCAGAGAAACCATTTTTTTAGGTACATGGAACGTTCGTACATTGTGGGAGACTGGAAGACTATTCCAAGTTGCGGCAGAAATGAAAAGATACAACCTCAAGGTGCTCGGCATCAGTGAAACGCATTGGACACAGGTAGGACAACTGAGACTAGCTTCAGAGGAACTGCTGTTATACTCTGGTCATGAAGAGGAAAACGCTTCACATACACAAGGAGTTGCACTGATGCTGTCCAAACATGCACAAAAGGCACTGATAGGATGGGAATCTCATGGACCCAGGATCATTAAAGCATCCTTCAAAACAAAGAAAGAGGACATTACAATGAACGTCAGTGAATGTTGTGCACCTACCAATGACTACAATGACAACGTTAAAGATCAATTCTACGAAAGGCTGCAGTCAATCGTCGAGAAATGTTCACCAAAGGATTTGACGATTCTTATGGGAGACCTGAATGCCAAGGTTGGAATGGACAACACTGGATATGAAGACATCATGGGACGACATGGACTGGGAGAAAGAAACGAAAATGGTGAGAGATTTGCAAACCTATGTGCCTTCAACAAACTGGTCATCGGTGGCACAATATTCCCGCACAAATGCATACACAAGGCCACATGGATTTCACCGGACCACACTACTCGAAACCAGATTGATCATATCTTTATCAACAAAACGTTCAGAAGGACTATGGAGGATGTGAGAACCAGGAGAGGAGCTGATATAGCATCAGATCACCATTTGCTGATCGCCAAAATGAAACTGAAACTAAAGAAGCACTGGACAACGGGACAGACAACATCACACAAGTTTAATACGGCCTTTCTTCGGGATACTGTAAAGCTAAACGAATTTAGGATAACCCTCACCAATAGGTTCCAGGCCTTTCAGCATCTACTCAATCGAGAGGAAGCAACATTGGAGAACAATTGGAAAGGGATTAAGGAGGCAATCACTTCAACATGTCACGAAGTTCTGGGTCACAATAAGTACCATCACAAGGAACGGATCTCTGTTGATACTCTTGCAAAAATTGGAGAAAGGAGGAACAAGAAGGTAGAAATTAATGTCAGCCGAACAGTAGCAGAGAAAGTTACCGCACAAACTGCATACACAGAAGCAAACAGGGGAGTGAAGAAGAGCATCAGAGCTGACAGTTTTGAAGTTAAGGTCAAAATTTCTTATTTGGCACGACATTCACTCACTAGAACCATGGTAAACAAAGGTCATTATACAGTTAATTTTGAACACATAAAGTTGGACTTTTCCGACCAATCAAGATAGCTTCGAGTAGTTTCAGTGTGTGTGGGTTTTAATGACAGGATAGGGGAACATATTCCAAAATGGTTAATCAAATCCATGACTCATCAACCTAGCCCATCATCTCAAAATCTATCAAGAAACCCAGCTTCGTCCATTGCGAAACATCTAATGATGAGTGGTCATCAAATTGACCCAAAATCAGCCTTTAGAGTTGTGACATGTAATCAAAACCCACACACACTCAAACTACTCGAAGCTATCTTGATTGGTCGGAAAAGTTCAACTTCATCTGTTCAAAAACAACTGTATATTGACCTTTGTTTACCATGGTTCTAGTGAGTGAATGTCATGCTAAATAAGAAATTTTGACCTTATCTTCAAAACTGTATTTACACAAAATACGTCTTCTCATTTCTCTATTTAGATATTTTGATTTTTTTAATAATATGAATTCTTTCACAATTGAATTTAAGTAAATCATCGTTTAAGTACATAATCTAAAATTACATTCTAGACAAATACTTCATATAGATAGATATTTATGAAACTGTACACACCGAAGACACCTATGATCGGTTATTGGTTTTCGATCATAGCTGTCTTCGAAGCATTGCACGTATATCGTGGGACACACGAGTGAGCAACGCTGTTATTAGGAAACGGGTACTAGGTAAGAATGGCAGATCAATCGATGAAGTGGTGAAACTTCATCAGTTGAGGTGGTTGGGACACATGTTGCGTATGCCTAACCACCGACTGCCTCGAAGAGCTTTGTTTTGTAGTGTAGGAATAGGTTGGAAGAAAGTTAGGGGCGGCCAAACCAAAACATGGCAGAAATCCATGAAGTCATTGACTAGTGGACTGAGCCATGTCGGTAATTGTCGACTACCTGGTTGGGGTCCGCGAGATGATGCTTACCGATGGTTAGAGACCTTGAATGACATGGCTCAAAATCGTTCGCAATGGCGCCGGTGCATTTATTCTTTGTGCTCTCTCAAACCCTAATCTTCTGGGTTCTTCAACACCTCTAGTTTCGACTCTCTAAACTTATCTCATTGAATCATACTTCGTGAATAATAATTCTAACCTCTCCGATTACTTCTAATACCTTTACTGCCTCTTCTACTATTGGATTTGAATTGACAATTACATCTCTGTGCTGATGTGGTATGGCGACATGAACTGATGTACTTACGTACGAAGTTCTACGTTGCAACTGACTGACTGACACTCATTATACTGTTATTTTGTAACTTTCTGTTGAGAATGTTAGATCGCCAGAACTCGCTTGATAAATGCCTTATTTTGGATTCCACGTTTGCGAACATGGGCTGATCAGCTGACCTTGAGATTTCATTTCTCACCAGGAAAATCCATGGCTGTGATTGGTTGCTGTGTATTTTGGTGTGCTACTTTCGTAACTGTCCCAAGGACGTTTCTATTATATATAAATAAACGAGAGTTGTGTGCTTGATTGTATTGTGATTGCTGGGTGTTTGTGGAATATACTTTCTACGCTTACAAAGATTTCTGTCTACAGCTTGGTATTCAAGGTAGCCTACTTGAACGCTGGTTCATTGTCTCGTTCGCGTTTATCAACTAAGGTGAACTCGTAATAGCTTCAAGCGTACCTAGTGACGAACATAATACTTTCAAACAAAGAAAACCTGAATGACATGCATATCAAACTTTTAATGTTTTCTTTATATTACTGTATTAGAAAATTACTTCATGAAACATTTAGACTTTGTGTGCACGCTTACTTCGCTTATTTTACATGTTTCGGCTACTTTTGCCTAGCTATAAATACTTAGTCATGCTTCATCGTATGAAGTTAGCTTACTCTACTTCACCACTTCACTTTACCTTCACACTTCCGTACTGTCATGTCTGTCTGAGTGAACGATAGCATGAAATAAACTCATCAAACTGGATCCGTATTCAGCTTCTTGTTATCGCTGTCGGACAAATGGCGTTTGCTTAAGTATGGATATACGGAAATTGAAGGGAAGATTTGTGGCATTTTATATTCGTCTAAAATTTGAGTCACGTCTCGGGACACTAAAGATATTTTTGAATTCTATTTAAAACAATAATAGAATGAAATATCTCCTATATGATGAATACCTTTCTTTACTCACAATTAAAACGAATCAAAATGAAATTATACAGAATCATTGTATCTCATGTGAATGTTCACTAAGTAGAAATGTTCAGAATGTTCTACAAAATAATAATGAAATAACTATTCAAATCAGAGGAATCAATATAATCATTCTAAAATCATAAAAACCGAAATTTTAATAAGAACATTAGTTTAATATTGTGAATAATGAATGAGAAATAATTAAGTGTTTACTGATAAATATTAACTGTTTGACGATTCTATTCACTCTATTTAAAACGGTCAGTGAGTTACAGCGTAGAACTTCGTACTTAAGTACATCAATTCAAGTTGCCATACCACATGAGCGAAGAGACGCAACTGTCAGTTCAAATCAAATAGTTGTAGAGACAGTAGAAGAATAAGCGGTAAAGGGGAATATTAGGAATCGAAGATATTATTCAAGAAGTATAGTTCGGTAAGATAAATTTAAGAAGAGAAAGATACAGGTGACGAGGAATATTTTATAATGACAGACAGATACAACACAAAACTTCGTACATAAGTACATCAGTTCAGGTTGCCATACCACGTCAGCACAGAGACGTAACTGTCAGTTCAAATCCACGAGTGATAGCGATAGTAGAATTATTAGCAGCAATGGAGAAGATTAGGGAGCAAAGATATGATTCGAAAAGTATAATTCAGTGAGAAAAATTTAGGAGAAAGGTAGAGATGATGAGGAATTCAGAAGGTTAGAATTTAAAAGAACACAATGAACGAATGCACCTGCTTCATTTCAAACGATTCTGAGACATGTCGTTCAAGGTCTCTAACCATCGGTGACTTTAGTCTCGCGGTCTTCGACCACGTAGTCTATATCTTCCTATTCAAAACAAACTATTTAGTTGGACAGAAAAAAAAAACTCATGTTTTGAGAAATTTCAAAAATACCCACTCCCTTCATTATTAAAACTGAACAACAAATTGTGTCGTAAAATCATATCTTATTAATTGACCAGTATGATTTTTTTTACTAAGCATAAGGAACTGTGTCATTAAACAATGTGAAAAAATACAAACACCTCATAATGTCGTTAACCACATAGTCAATAAAACTATTTTGTAGCATGAGTTAACTCAATGACAACAACGTATCAATATAACAATGATAATAATAATAATAATAATAATAAATATTTGTTTACTTAACTCAACTCAACAAATTACTCTCTACCTAGTTTCTTAATTGAAACAAATATTCCATTGTAACTAAGACTTAAACCAACAGATATATATGTTATTTTGTAAAGTCATAAAAATCACTGGGAATACACACTAACGACACGCCCAAATTTTTAAGTAATCAAAAAATAATTGTCAATAAATTGAACTGTATAAGATAAAAAAATATTCAAATAACAAGTATTATATTATCTATCTTATAAAGAATATGAGTGTGAATGATTTTTTTTAAACTAGAAAAAGAAACCTAATTCTTATCATTGAATAGAAACTACTGACATATTTACTCAACACATATAACTAAAAATGACTATCAAGCGGCTGTTCACTGCAATTACTGATCCCAGTTGACTTCGTATCTAATTTTAAGGTAATGATTAACGAAATTCTTAACTTTGATAGATAGATATATGATGGGAAATATCAATTTGTCAGTTAAATTAGCAGCTTTATATTTGTGTTTAAGTCAGTTAGCGACAATATAGAACTTTGTACGTACGTATATCAGTTCTAGTTGATATAACACATAAGCACAGAGATGCAATTGTCAATTCAAATCCAATAGTAGTAGATAGCGGTAGAGATAGTAGAAGTATTAGCGGTAATGCAAAAGATTAGGGTTCGAAGTTATTATCTAATAAGTATAAACTCAGTGTAGATAACTTTAGAAAGAGAAACGATGAGAGATGATGAGGAATTCCGAAGATTATAATTTAAGAGAAGACAAAGAATAGATGCACCTGTGCCATTGCAAACGATTTTGAACTATGTAATTCAAAGTCTCTACACAACAGTTACTATCGTTTAAGAAGTAAGATGGAATCAAAGTCGAGGCATATACTATTTATAAGGCGGCACATAATATGCAGCAGAGTGTCACCCAGAAGTTGCTACCAGAAAGCAGTGTCTTGAGATCAAAATCCAGCAGTGTATTGAATAGAGAGATGTCAGAGAAGACAGTCAAAAACTTGCTTGTATTATAAATGGACGTTTGAAGATTATGTGTACATATTTCCTAAATAAACTACATCTTCTCTGAACATTGTATTCCGTCTGATTTTGACTTCTTCGTACAAGACAGAAGTGTAGCGCCTCAACATATATTCCAGTTCGCTTACATCTAACTTGGTTAAGCCCTTTCGATTAATTTATTTAACCAAGCCATTTGTATAGCAACAATTTTTATGTACCATTCGTTCTTATTATTGTCTGGTTTGTATGAGCTCACATGACATGTTCCACTTGTCATTTGACCTTGTCAGTCATTCGTCGCTTTTATTCATGTGTGTGCACGCCTATTTCGCTTTTCATATGTCTGCCTTATTTTTGTCTAACTATATATTCTTAGTCATGTTCTATCTCTTTGAGTTGGCTCTTTGCCTTCTCCAACGCGCTTCGCCTATCCATTCGCTTCCTTCGTTTTATTCACTGCTTCTCCGCTTCGCTTTGTGGTGTGGTATGAATAAACGTATTCATCACTACGAATTCATCTTCTGATTTATAAATCGTCGGACGCTATTTAGTAACGATTGTCTGGACGAGTTAATTACCGAGCTTAAGAACACGCAGTAAATCGACACACTACAGAAGTACTAAACGGAGTGGATTTCTTTTTATGTTATACAAATAAATAGTAGCAAGAGTTAAACATAATTCAGTAATCAATGATCATATAAGTATGAATATTTTCTTTGCATTTTTTTCAATCTAAAGAAACTGGAAATTCTGAACTAGAAACCTACAGCTATTGAATACTTTTTAACAACTAACATTAAAAGTTGTTATTTGATTGTTTCTATAACTACACAGTCAATGTATGATTTATGTTTGTGAGTATACACTGTGACCACACAAACAGACTTGTAATATAAATTATTAATCAAAAATTTAAGGAAAATAAGAAAAATACAAACAGGGAACTCAATATGAACAGAAATGAAGATTGTTGTGCTCGAATCATGTGAACTATTCACTGAAGCTGAGTTATACGTAAAAAGTGTTTGAAATGATTACACAGTAATTGAAATGCAAGTACTCAAATCACCAAGCGACATATCTATTAGAAGTTAATAAATATTGGATGGTGATTGAGGATAAGAAACTTGTTAGTGAAAAAAAACTCATTAACTCTGTTAAAATTAAATCGGTGTCATTAACATATTTCACAGGTAAATAAAACATTATGGCTGAACAAAATGTGATATGATTCGATGTGAGTAGAACATTAGAATTTGACCATAGACTATATTTCAATGCCGGTCCAGATGTTAGGCGTTCGCGCGCGTAAGACCGAAGGCCCTGAGTTCGGATCCTGCGAGGTGCAGGATTCATGCATGCATTCTGCTGATGAGTCCCATACCAGAACAAAAAGGCCGTCCAGTGCTTGCAGGTTTCTAATGGTGGTCTAACAATGATTGATTAATGATTTCAATGTGTAAAAACACTGATCTCCATAACTGTAATCAGAAAAATGTTTCAATTACACTGAACTTTTGTTTTATTAACGATTTAGAAATGCTAAAACCAAACACATAAAAACTGATTTGTTGAGTTATGTAAATAATTATTCTCTGAAAAAATATAAGGTGCTTGATGTTATTGTGAGAAGCATGAACACAAGGATTGAGAATTAAATGATGAAATAAAACAATGGAGTGAGATGATTAATCAACAGCTTACAATAGTAATTCATAGAAGCATTTAGACCTTGATGATCTTTGATTAGTTCATTTTCTATTATCCTACTGGTAGACTTGAATGCATACACAGCTAGACGTGTTCAAACTAGTTAAGTCTTTGATTTAACCTATTTGACAGATGTAATTATTTTAGTTTGAATGCATGTGACGGTCTACGCAATCATTTCTTTTACTCGCCTAATTATCATTCTGCTTGACGATTTATTTTCACGCAAACACATATTTGCTTGTTAAAAAAAGTTCAACAATCCTCTTTTTATTGAATGCCAGTTTTGGAAGCTTATGCACTGTTGATAAATTATGGTGATAACAGCTGTTCGACCAATTAACAACCGAAGTCTAGGAATAATCACAAAAATGTCCACAACCCCTTGATAGTTCATACCTGATATTTTTGGTTGAACCTCTTTCCAATTACGGAATTTTTCTCACTACACAGTTTTATCTCAGTCAGTCAGTCAGTTACAACGTAGAACTTCGTACGTACGTACATAGTTTAAGGGTTGTCATACCATATTAGCATAGAGACGCAACTGTCGATTCGAATCCCGGTAGTAGAAGTATTAGCAGTATTAGGAGAGATTAGGGTTCGAAGATATCATTGAAGATGCATACCCCAGAAAAATCAGTTTAAAAAAAGAGAAAAAACGGTTATGAGGAATTCAGAAGACTAAAATTTGAACGAACACAGAGAATGAATGCACCTGCGCCATTGCAAACGGTTTTAAGCCATGTCGTTCTAGGTCTCTAACCATCGGTGACTTTCGTCTCGCGGACTTCAACCAGGTACTCCACATTTACCAACTTGATGCAATCTAGTTGTCAGTGAATGAATGGATTTGTGCAATGTTTTAGTTTGGCCGTGCCTAGCTTCCTTCCAACCTTCTCCGACACCGCAAAACATAGCTCGACGAGGTGGTCGGTAGTTGGGCATTCGCCGACAGTTTTATCTCGCAATAACTTGAGTTGATGTAGTTTTTCTGTTAGGTACTGTTTCACAGCAATGGTTTTGTCAGCTATAAAACTACTCAAATAATTATAAGTAATGAAGAGATAATTTTATTTACATTGCACAGCAAAAATGTAACATACATGTACATCTGGTTTGCTAAAAATGAATGTAACTTCAAGACTTTCATTCTATTAAAAGGTTTTACTGTACATTAATGTTGTGTGATGAAAATCAATGATAGTGTATTACTTTTAAAACATCTCAGATATCCATCATCCCTTATTAGAAATAATATATTAGAAACTTGGACCATAATGAAGGAATCACAGTGGAAAAAAACTAACTACACTTTTAACAATCATCTACATCTTCTTCATCGGAAAAATATGAATTTTGACGTATACATAATTTCTTTATAGTTGGTTGAGATGATGATGATTGTCTATTGTAGAGTTCTGTTTGATGTTGTACAACTGCACTCCAACTATCCAATTGATCATCAATTTCACTATCTTCATTATCGCTATTATTATTATCATTGTCATTATCGGGATCCATTGGCCCATTTCTACCATGTAAATTTGATGTCGCTGAATCTGAACTATATATAAATGAAAAGGCGTGATTTTTGAAAGAAAAGAACAAAAATGAAATGGTTACAACAGTTGAGTAATGATAATATTTATATGATTATTTAATATTTTCAGTGTATAATTTTGTCAGAGGATTTGACTATTTTTAATAGAATGGTGAGAAAACGTAATTGATTTGAAAAATATGACGTATTTGCGTTAGACATTTTGAAACAATCTGGTCACATACACATATCCATGTCAAGGCATTAATGACATTCAAATATAGACATAAAGTGATAATTGTAAACGAAGGAAAGAGAAAATCTACGTAATATAGAAAGAATAAGAAAGGAAGGGTAAAGAAAATTGTCACATTATCCTAGGCCATAAAATGACTTAAAGACTGCCCTGGTAAATTCACGGTTATAAAAGAGACTAGTTGTTTTAAATTTAACTATTATTTATTCTCTATTAAATTAATTAACTCAGTTGGATATATTAAATATTACACATTGAAAACATGAATCGATCAATGTTAGACCGACATTAGAAACCTTGAAGCACTGGATGGCCGTTCCTTCCTGGTATGGTGGTTTAACATTGATCGATTCATGATTTCATTGTGTAACTGAACAATCTTTACAACCCCGTAATGTAATTATCTGTGCTCACTAGTGAGTAGCTCCGTGAGGGATCTTCTGCGAATTCTATTAGGAAGTCGTGACCAGCGAAGTTCAACCTGTACGGCTAAAAACAGTAACTACCGAAAACAGTGTATGAGGTTGCACAAGATCGTGAACTGATCGAAGTTAGACATTAACACCGTGTAACTGGACAATCTTCAGTCAAAAACTTTATTATTCGTTAATTATATACCATCCGCTCTAACCTACGCCACTTATTATATGACTTCATACCTGAGATGTGTTGTGGTCTGATAATTCATGTGTATAAGCTAATAAATGTTAAAGATGAGCATACTAGGTAGCTGAAATATAATAATGAATGCTTGATTTGCGTTTTCTTTTATTAGAACTAAAGGCAAAGAGAAGAAGGACAAAGGTTCCAGATCAACAGGAATGAGGATTATTCTCAGCTCAAATTAGGCTTAACTTCTTAAGTTGAAGCGTATAACCAATCGAAGCTGAAGATGCTAGGTCACAGCCGAATTAACTTCCATGGGATGCAAACATTATAACTAGGATTCTTATTGTCAAATCGCTTCTCCACATATCGATTAATATGTTATTCATAACAGAAATAACACGTAATATTCAGATATATCATCGAAAACAAACGGAAGACTAAAGTTATTGGAATCTCCATAAGTGAATACAACTAATTTAGCTAAAAATACTTATTATACCAAGATAGTTGCTAGCTATTAACCAATCAATATTAGATATAACCTGAATGAGGCTTTATTTCCTTTATCGTTCTGATTTAGCACAAAAATTGAATGATGATCTAATCAAGACATCTTTATCCATTCAGATTCATGCTATTTACTAGCGATTCAATTAAGTTCAAACATTTTCTGGATGACTAGTATATAATATATGGATTATCGGTTTTGTTTGTGTTCTTATAAGAGTTTTCTAAAAAAAGCAAAATTTAAAATAAGTTCGGAGTAGGGAAATCAACTTAAACTAAATATGATGCTAAATTTCACTGAGCGTAAAATGTTCCTCAGAAGTTTTATTACTTCAAAGTATACTACTGAAATAAAGTATAAGTAACGAATATATTAATTTAAAAAGCATCGAGCAAATAGAAACAACTTCAAATGAAGGGAATAAAAGTGCGATTTTAATAGATTATAGTAGAAGTGAGTTGTGTGCAAAATCGACAACAGTAGTCACAGTATAAGCGTTATTCTATAGAAATTACTGTTATCTACCAAGCAGAATTTAGAATGATTGATTCTAGTTGTATCCTCTTAAAGAAACTTTACTTTCAATGGTGACAGTAAAGAAAGAATACTGCCTAATTATCAAAAATATTATTTCTAATTCATGTTTAAATAGAAATAAAAAGAATAGACAATTAGTAGCCTAACTCTCATGGGATTTGATGGAAGTTATTAGTGAACACGTCAGTTACTGATCACTTAAAACACCCAGGTTGTTTAAGAGAAACAACCTAAATTAGAATAGAACTCTTCCAACAATCTGTAACTGATTTTATATGGATAACGAATCGATGTTGGAAATATTTCTTACTAAAAATATTG
This sequence comes from Schistosoma turkestanicum, assembly GCA_944470395.2. Taxonomy (NCBI): domain Eukaryota; kingdom Metazoa; phylum Platyhelminthes; class Trematoda; order Strigeidida; family Schistosomatidae; genus Schistosoma; species Schistosoma turkestanicum. The sequence continues at coordinate 35,264,853 of OX103972.1, read as the reverse complement.
ATAATTACTATGCATGAATAATAACCGCCTATCTCAACTTGCGTTGTTAGCTATATAAGAAGTATGCTGGAAGTTGGAAGCGACCAAATGGAAACATAACATCGGTCATCTATGAAGTCATCGACACTCGATCTGAACCAGGGCTTATATAAATAATCTCAAAATAAATAAACGAACAACAAACCACGATATTTATAATCATAATTATCAATAATTTGTTTCTATTTGAGAGTACATACTGGAGTTTCTTTCGAACTTTACGTTTCTTTACTGGTTGTTCACGTTCACCCAATGAATTCTTTTCACATTTATAACTAAGATGTCCGAACGACTACAAAATTAGAGAAAGATTAAACAATTTATGCATTACTGTACTCGGTTCTATGATTAGAAATTATAATCATAAATTGAAATAATAAGACATGATGTAGCGCCTCAATATATATTCCACCTAACTTGGTTAAGCCCTTTCGATTAATTTATTTAACCAGGCTATTTGCGTAGCAACAACTTATATGTACCGTTCTTCCTTATTATTGTCTGGTTTATATGAGTTCAAATGACGTGTCCCCATTGTCATTTGACCTTGTCAACCATCTGTCGCTTTTATTCATGTGTGTGCATGCCTATTTTGCTTGTCACATGTCTGTCTTATATTTGTCTGACTATATATTCTTAGTCGTGCTCTATCTCTTGGAGTTGGCTCATTAGCCTTCTCCGACGCGCTTCTCCAATTCACGTCACCCCATCCCTCTTATTCACTGCTTCTCCGCTTCGCTTTGTGGTCTGTCCAAAAATAAACGTATTCAACACTACGAGTTCACCTTCCGATTTATAAACCGTCAGGCGCTAGTTAGTAACGATTGTCTGGACGAGCTAATTACCGAGCTTAAGAACACGCAGTAAATCGGCAAACCACAATGGTATCCTTCAGCGTCATATTAAATGAAATATTGGCGAGTACACCTAGAGAGCATTAAAACAAGTGAAAATAACAATGAGCCCCATTTGTATTGATGATATTCACCACGAATTGGTACAAGTTGCGGTATCGCCGAAAGCCAGGGTTTACATGACGATTGTTTTTGTCTTAATATGGGACCGTTTGACAGAACGTACGAACCAACAGACCCAAGGACCTTCAGTCCACTGGGTTCATCATATCCAGTAGTTAATAATTTCAACTCCTATCAATTCATTTTATAGAGCGGCGACTGCACAATGCTGTTGGCAATGACTGTCAAATTACTGAAATGGTAGAAATTCAGAAGTCATAACACAACACTACTACTTCCAATTCATACACAATTATATAAATTAACCTTCTATTGTCAAGGGTAATTTTACATTGGTTTTCAGGAAAACAGAGGAGACTGCTCGCGAGTTAGCCTTTCGACACGAACAGTTCGGCTCAATCCCGTGGTGCAACCAAACAGGTATCTGATGCCCTGGTGAACCATTTACACCAATTATATACACTAGTATATATATATATATATAGTGATTATTTCCGATCCATGATCGCGTCAATTAATATGCACCGCATGAACAGACCATTTCAACCCATTCCGCGTACATGACTGTCAAACTCATTATTATTGGCAATGGTGATATGCAATACAGTAACCCAATGACAATAGCCCTCGGGAATGTTGCAAAACAACCACTAGTATCAATGAAATCGGTCGCCCTGCCAACCAATTTTGAACATGGACTGTTAGCGATACTTGCCGAAGCAATGCTAAGCCATCTACAATGTTCACAGCGAACCTCTGGTCTCATAGGAAACTTTCAGTTCTATATAGCAGCAGCATAGAATATGGTGTACATACATAAGGCATAGGATGGCAGAAGATGCAGCCCAGCTTGATGAGAATAGGTCCAGACACTCCTAATACCCTTTGTCTCATGTCAGGCAATAGTTTTTTGGCAGTCCCGAAATTTTCATTTTTCGACCAGATGAGACCTGAATTAGGAGTAGTATCCCTACTTCCAGTACTTCCAGTACTCATAAAATGAAGCTTCATTTGATTAGCAAAATAATTCCTACTCCGATCATATTGTTAGCAATAATACATCAAATTAAGCTTCGAAAATATTTTCTCGCTTAAATCGAATATCTGACATCTACAGTCAGTCAGTCAGTCAGTCAGCGACAACGTAGAACTTTGTACATACGTACATTAGTTCAAGTTGTCACACCACATTAGCACAGGGACGCAATTGTCAGTTCAAATCCCATAATGGTAGAGACAGTAGAAGTATTAGCGGTTATTGGGAAAATTAAGGTCTGAAGATATGATTCACGAAGTATAATCCAAGTGAAACAAATTGAAAAAGAGAAAGATAAAGGTGATGAGGAATTCAGGATAGGATTTGAAAGAAGACAAAAATGAATGAGTTGCAAAACCCTGATCCAAAGCAATGGTCTAGATGGGCTTCAGGATCCGGAGGGAATAGATGGCGTATGAAACGGACGTTGATCACCGTCTACCATGAGACCACATCTCCTAATGCTGGTCTACTACCTTGTGGATTAGATCTGTACGACAAAGGCTAGGGGAGTCGACCCCCAAAAGTGAACCACGTACTTTGATCTGAGTACCCTGGCAGTATCTCAGCCCACGCACAATATAAATAATACGTATGGCGCATAAATATTGAGGTGCCCATTTGCATCAATAATTATGCGTTTGAGTAATTAAACAATAACAGAATCGAAATCGGATACTAAACAACACACCATAGTTAACAAAATTGAAGTGGTTATTTTTCCCTCGATTGTACTTGACGTCGACCACTTGTTGCTAGTCATAAAAGCAGTCCTATATGTGTGTGATTTAAACTAATTTCTATAAAAAAAGAATGTGTTTATGATAGAAAAGAGGAACACAATCTTCTGACTTTAATCAACCTCGTGTACATATATTTTACTAACAACAATAAGGGCAATGTAAATTCCCAAATATCATTACAGCAAGTGAAACAGCTGTTTCGTTTGCCAAGAACATCTTGAACATCTGACATACCACGAGGTTTGTGGAAAGATAACAATTCGATTAGGCATAAAATGATATGAATTCTCCTTGCATCAAGTTACACTCAACTACTTAACAATAAACAAGTTTGCATAATAAAGCTGGATTCAATAAACTTACGCCACATTCATAGCATCGAGATTTATTAGGATATTCTCGTCTACGAATGAATTCAGCAGCTCGACCATTATCTCGAGCGATTGATGCTTTCAATGTACGACCAAACATCTAATTAAAGAAAAATATTAAGAATAAAATTAGGAAAGACTGATGCTATAAAGTTTAACATATCAAATGGCCGACGACAGTAGATATGAATCGACAAACAGGTTCAAAAATCATCATTTCTATGACCAAAGTACAGTAATTCTTTTGTTGATTCTGGATAAAACTGGGTGATAACTGTAAGTTGCTTACGAAAACACACTTATTGGTTTAATTTTACCTTTCAATTCAAATCAAAGTATATTAGTCATTGTCTGTTATTCGCAAAGAAAAGTGACAATAAACAGAACTGACCTCTAGAGTGGATAACGTAGAAGTCATTAAATTTGATTCTGATGTTTTCTTTCAAATTCATTTAAATAATCCTTAAGGGAGCATTGATTTCATTGTTTAAGCTATACATTTCGAACCAATAACTTGAAAGATAGAAACGACTGTTACTCGTTCACCTTCAGAATCATCGAAATTCACATAAAAGTCTATACACATTGAAATCATCAATCAATTATTGTTAGAGCACCATTAGAAACCTGCAAACACTGGACGACCGTTTCGTCTTGGTATGGAACTCACCAGATTGATTGGTTAATTTCTTATCCAATCAGCGCCTGATCGATTCTTGGAGAACGGTAGAAAATTCTCGTGTTGCTAGCTGCATGCTGATTGGCTAAATCTAATCCAGTTGATCACGTGAATTACAATCCAGAAGCTTTTCATGAAAATACTATAAAGAATTTAACGTTGTATCTATTTTGCCTTCGCCTTCGTATTTCCATTTAACCTTGCTATTTGGAATAAAATCTTTTCCTGTTCCCCCGTGTTTTCGATTCTTTGAGACTTATCCAGTGTATTGTGGTCCGAGAATACTAAGCAATAGGATTTAGCTGGGAATTATTCAAGCGAGTGTTACAACATGGGATTGGAATCCAGGACCTTCGATCTTGCTCGCGAATGCTTAACTTCTGGACCACTGGGCCGGAATACAACGGTGTTAATGTCTAACTCCGATCAACCTAGAGATTTTGCACGACCTCACCCATTTGTCTTTGGTAGTTATTGCCTACACCCGACAAGGTGGGACTCCACTGGTGATGAGTCCCGTACCGGAATGAAATGGTCGTTCAGTGCTTTCAAGTTTCTAATGGTGGTCTAACAATAATTGATTGATGATTTCAATATGTAAAAACACTAATCTTCATAACTCCAATTGAAAATAAAAATGTATGACTGAAGATTAAATATATCAACTTGCATTTAGTAAAGTCATATAAAATGGTATGAATGAAAAAGTTGCTATTTCTTCAGACAGTTAAACTAAGCATCTCTGTTACTTTACCGAGAATGGGAGGAACCTAGAAACAAAAAGCTATTCCATTTCATTATAAAAATATACAACAACTGAATAAAATTGTACAAATAAATTTACCTGAGTATTATTTAATTTATTTGCACAGTTATAAGCATCATTTCTATCTAAGAACAAGACAAATGCAACACCTTTGCTTTTACGACTTTCTTTGTCTTTTACAACAGTTACTCTAGATTAGATCAAGCAAAAATAAAGTGGAAAAATAAACAAAAGAGATTTCAAACAAAAAAAATCAATACACGAGACATAAAAAGCAACCATAAACAGTTCATGGTTTCAGTCTGTCTATAAAATGAGTTCGAATGTAATGGTAGAGGTTAGAGATCCAAATGAATAAGAAGCTGTGAATATTCTAGTATTCTTTACTATCATAAATAATTTCAATGCATGACATTGTATATTAAGCTTTCAGTAAAATCAATAGAGTAATACTGGATGACAGGACATCTTGGAACCTGATACTTTTGTAAATCGGTTAGGTTTCTACATATCTTAGAAACGAGCAACTATAATTGAATTATACGACTGAACGGAAATACAATAACAGAGACAACATATAAAAGCAGGCTAAGGAATAGGTCATCTAGGCAACTGCCTTCAATTCTTGAATATATAATCATTATTACTGTGAAAGTCTATAAAGCTTCCTACAGGAATTAAGTCGGCATCAGTCCGTTACAACGTAGAACTTCGTACGTAAATATATTAGTTCAGGGTGCCATACCGCATTACCACAGAGACGCAATTGTCAGTTCAAATCACATAGAAGTAGCGACAGTAGAAGTATCACAGGTAATGAAGGAGTTCACGGTTTGAAGATATTATTCAAGAAATATAATTCAGTGAGATAAATTTAAAAAGAGAAAGATAGAGATTATGAGGAATTCAGAAGGTTAGAACTTCATAGAACACAAAGAGTGCATGCACCTGAGCCATTGTAGACGATTTTGAGCCATGTCGTTCAAGGTCTCTAACCATCGGTGACTTCCGTCTCGCGGACCCCAACCAGATAGCCTACATCTACCAACATGACTCACTCCACTTGTCAGTGACTTCATGGATTTCTGCGATGTTTGGTTTGGTAGGCCCTAGCATTCTTCGAACCTACTCCTACACCACAAAACATTGCTCGTCGAAGCAGTTGGTGTTTGGACATTCGTAACACATGTCCCAACCACCTCAACTGATGAAGTTTCAATATTTCATCGATTGATTCGCTATCCCTGCCAAGTACTCGTTTCGTAACTATAGCATTGTTTACTCAGTTGTCTCAGGATACACGAGCAATGCTTCGAAAACACCTATGATCGAAAACCAGTAACCTACGAATATCTTCTACTCTTAACGGCCATGTTTCGCATCCATATTTTGGAACGGAGCGAACTACTGCGCAGTACACTCATCCTATAGTCATCAAATAGATATCTCGTCTACGCCATAAATGACGTAAGTTGGCAAAAGCCAATCGAGCTTTCTGTATCTGTGCTGAGATTTCATCAGTCACCAGGCCATCAGCGCTGACGAGACTCCCGAGATAAGTGAAGCGGTCTACATGTTCGACTACTTCGCTCCCTATGATTAGTTCAGGTGACGACTCAAGCCAATCTTGAAGCAACAGCATACTAACTACTAAAGACTTTAAAGACTAGTGTCATGATTTTTCCCAACTATCCTACGGTTTAATTCATTGTAACTTTATCTTTATGACTAATTAACAAGTTTCTGAATAACAGAAATGCATAACGCCAAATTCACTGGATTAGTAAGGAACTATAATCATTAATGTATTTTAGTAATAAACAGTGAATCAAAACTCACCTGACCACTTTACCATACGGCTGTAATATTTGATGTAGATCATTGTTGGTGAGGCTGAATGGCAGATTACTTATGTACACCGTACTTTTACTCGGTGCTAACCCCTTACTCATTTAACTCCGTCATGTAAGTGGTGTTAACTAATAAAAAATGGAATATAAAGGAACATTTTAGAAGAAGAGGATCAAACAGACAGAACACTCATATAAAACTTGCTAGATACTCAGGGTAGTAAGATGCAAACTATATGAACCAGAGGGAAATTCTGAGGTCTGCCTGTAAGACCGGAATATTCAACTCAAAATTGTAGTAAGCTTGAAATCATCACAAAAAGTAATGATCAACCTTACTTTATTTCCTTGAATCCTATACATACTCTGAGCATAAATATATTTTGTTTATCTGCGCAGTCACCCGATATACGTCATTTTCGATTGACAAACAAATTGATTCATTAACATGAGATCGTGTCTAAAAAATGTGAAACTGGGTTGATGTTGAGGTTACTCAGTCAGTCAGCTAAAACATGGAACTTCGTACTTACGTAGATAAGTTTAGCTTGCCGTACTACATTAGTACAGAGACGCAATTGTCGATTCAAATCCCATAGTGGTAAATGTAGTGGAGATATCAGCGATAATGGAGAAGATTAGGGTTCGAAGATATTATTCAAGAAGTATAATTCAGTGTGATAAATTTAAACGAGCAGGAAGCTAAAGGTGATGAGGAATTCCGAAGATTGGGATTTGAGAAGACACAAAGAGTGGATGCACCTGCGCCATTGCAAACGGTTTTCAGCCGTGTCATTCGAGGTCTCTAACCATCGGTTAATATCATCTAGCGGACCCCAACCAACTAGTCTACACCGACCAACATGGCTCAGTCAAGTTGTCAGTGACTTTATGGATTTGTGCCATGCTTTGGTTAGGCCGCCTCTAGCTTTCTTCCAACTCTCTATTCCTATAGTCGATTTGAAACGAATGCATTGAAGATATTAGATTCATCTTGATTCTAATGAAGGGAATTTGTAGAGATTGTATTTTTTCATGAATGAAATCACGAATCGATTCAAGTTAGACCAGCGTTAGAAACCCGGAAGGACTGGACGGCCATCTCGTCCTAGTATGAGGCTCCCCAACAGTGCGCCTCCACAATTCTTGCGTATGGGAATCAAACCCAGGATCTTTAGCCTCGCACGTGAACGTATTTTGTCTCGTTTACCCTATTCCAACGCTAATCGTTACAATTTAAGATAAGGTGATGAAATGAAATGTTAAGATGATCACTTTTTCGATTACATCTTTCGTAACTCAATATCCTATGTTCTGGGTAAGGCAATGACCTCAAACAGGTTGGAAGTGAATTTCAGATATGTTCTTTCTTAAACTGTGTACTTAGTCTGCATTAAGATCGATAGAATACACGATAATGCTAGTTTACTTCAGTCATAACACTATTTATGCAACATTTAGTTCGAAAAGCCATAAAACTACAAAAAGCTAAAATAAGCGTACGAGCTACATTTAGTAGGTAAATATTTGTTAGAACTGAATACAAAATGAGCAGTATGAAATGCCGAGATGTCCACATTGCTAGTAACCAGGTTACTAAGTTGAAAAGGAAGTATGAAATTTTGAAGACTTGCATTAAAATCAATTAGGTGCCTTCTGTAAATGTGTAGACATTTCAACAAAAACATTCATATGTAGTGAGGGCATTGAATTGTGATTTCCATCAAGCTCAATCTGAATAGTTAACCATTGTCATTTCTAATCAGTGTGATATTACACCTTTCATATGTAGTCGGTTATCTTCGAAATAATTCTTACGCTACATATATTATTCGTCCTGATAACTGTTGTGACTCCTAGCGATGTAAAGATTTCAGAAGATGATGCGAAACATCGACTACAGTTGATTATCGTACAACTCAGACCATAGAGTCACAAGCAGATGACGCGCATGCAAACACAGATACGAATGGGAATTAATGAGTGGATTTGTGAAGAACAAATCATCGAGCGATTTAAGTAACTAATATTTAAGGTAGTGAGAGGAATTTGTGCAGGTTTTAACACAGGATCAAGCATATACGCTCACATAAACGTAATAATAATAATAATACGAAGACACAGACAAATTGTTATTAACCTAGTCACAATGTCTGTTAAATAAGTCAATTGAAAGACTTAACCAAATTAAATGTGAACAGACTGGTGTAGGTGATACGTTATACATACAACCAACAAAGGTAATATAATGTATAGTAATTCTTTAGTGAAGTCATGTATACAAAAGTTAATAAAGGTAAGTTTATAATCCTTCTGATATAAATATATAGTTTATGCAGGTCAGCGACCATAAGAGATTTGTATACTCGATTTTAAGGGAGAGGTAATGAAGCATTAAATTGAATTAGATATAGTCGGGTTATGGTCTTGAGAATTATTCTATCAATATACTACTTCCATATAATCTAATGTAACCATCACACCATGTGCACTTTTCTTTCAGTCAAAATACTAAAGTGAGGACTGCTAACACTAACAGATTTTTTGGAGAGAAGTAGGTGAAGTGGGCTACGAACCTGCAACCTAAAGATTGAAAAGAGAGTATTTTGACCACCAAGCCATTATTTTACTTCAGATTTATATGATAGATGACGGTATTGGACAAATACCAAAGTGGATAGGGTATGTTTGCTGTGAGGTATTTAAAACAATTATCCCTAAAGGTACAACCGACTAATTTGTTTGAGCTTCAGATTTTAATTTTGCTAGTTATATTATACATAGAGTATCGATTATCCCCTATTTATGATGAAGTTTGCAAATATTATACCGATTGGAGTATTCTGTTTAGTGAATATTCCTTGATAGTGATTTTCTCAAAAATATTTCAACACACTGGACAAAAAACGTTAGCGTTTTGAAAACCAATTAATGGTATAACTGGGGCTCATTTTCTTTACTGTACAGAATGAAGTGCGTAGTAAAACTAGTCAAGTAAACAAATTATTTCGTCAACAAACACACTTCACCGAAAGTGCAAAATCCAAAACTCAACCATTTCACAGTAGATATTGAATTATTGTGCAAATAAAAATGTACAAGATGGAATCATTATTTAGAACGCTTATGTTTAAGTTTCTTCTTTTTACGGCGGAAACGCTTCTTACTCCTCATCGGATTCATTTTGAGTGCTTTTTTGAGCGACATATGTGGTCTAAAAGAAAGTCATTAAACTTATTAACAACCTACTCTTCATTAGAAATGATTGGTTGAGAGTTTGGTTCCTAAATAAGTTAAAAGCATGGATGCTTCATCTCGATTTACCTTACAAGTACCCATGAAATAATGTGTTTTACATAAATCTAATTCTTGAATAACAACACTTTGGTCTCCGATGATCTGTTTGTCATTGGAAAGGATGTTTTCAACACAATCTAACGTCCCAGGCAACTGGATATTTTCAAGTTTTTGACGAGCAGCTTCCCTATACTAATAAAATAATAACTTATGTATAACGATAAACTTTGTCTTTAACAGCCTTAATTTCATCTTTTAATTGTTTTTCTGCTGCTTTACGTCCCCTTTCTTTACGTTCAAGCTTCCGTTTACGAAACCCTGTAAGATATTCTCTGATAACTTGAAAGTCGGGAAATAAAGATCGTACTTTCTTTTTTCCTCGTCAAAAATAAGTGTGAGCTTTGGTTTTCTTTTCATAATACTAAGCAGACGTTAATGAAGTATAAACACCTAATTGACGATAAGTAAAATACAATACGATAAGAGTAAGAGATCTGATAAGAGGTAAAGCGCTTTATCTTTATCGTAACAAGCGAAAAATTCTAGTCCTGCAATACGGTTCTTTTATAGTTTTAAGTTGTGCTTATTTTGATAAGTTAACTATGAAAATCGTCTTCAAAAATATTAGCTTACTCATACATAAAATCGTTAGATAACCATTAGGAACCTAGAAGCACAACCCTCACTCGCGGGAATCAAACCCAGGACCTTCGGTCTTGCGCGCTAACTCAACCTCTACATCACTGAGCCAGTATCTAACGGTGTTAATGTCTAATTTTATTCAATCCAGAGTGCTCCGTAACCTCACCCTTGTCTCTGGTGGGCAACTGCCTCATACCTAACATATTTGAACTCCAATGGTCATGGCTATTCACTAAAACTCCGAGAATTTCTTCGCCAAGCTAGTCACTAGTGAGCATATTTTATGATATTCATTATATAGATATGGAGATTGCTGTTTTTTTTATCGGAATGATCGGTTCATAAAAAACAACAATCTTCATACATATATGATTGATAATGCATAAAAGACTATTTATTTCACTCGTTGCTATTAAAGAAAGCTTCAAGATTGATGTTTTAATTTCCATTTTAAAAATCACACTCAGAGAGCCTTCTTAAATAAGCATCAAGACTAAAAGTCAGTCATCCAGTTACAGTGTCAGTCAGTCAGTTGCAACGTAGAACTTCGTACGTAAGTACATCAGTTCATGTCGCCATACCACATCAACACAGAGATATAATTGTCAATTCAAATCCAATAGTAGAAGAGGTAGTAAAGGTATTAGAAGTAATCGGAGTGGTTAGAATTAGAAGATATTATTCACGAAGTATGATTCAATGAGATAAGTTTAGAAAGTAAAAACTAGAGGTGTTGAAGAACCCAGAAGATTAGGATTTGAGAGAACACAAAGAATAAATGCACCGGCGCCATTGCGAACGATTTTGAGCCATGTCATTCAAGGTCTCTAGCCATCGATTATTATCATCTCGCGGACCCCAACCACGTAGTCGACAATTACCGACATGGCTAAGTCCACTCGTCAATGACTTCATGGATTTCTGCCATGTTTTGATCTGGCCGCCCCTAGCTTTCTTCCAACCTATTCCTACACTACAAAACAAAGCTCGACGAGGGAGTCGCTGGTTAGGCATACGCAACACGTGTCCCAACCACCTCAACTGATGAAGTTTCACCACTTCATCGATTGATCTGCCATTCTTACCTAGTACCCGTTTCCTAATAACAGTGTTGCTCACTCGGGTGTCCCACGATGTACGAGCAATGCTTCGAAGACATCTATGATCGAAAACCAATAACCGACGAGTATCTTCTACTCTCATTGGCCATGTTTCACAGCCATAAAGTAAGACGGAGCGAACTACTGCGCAGTACACTCGTCCTTTAGTCAGCAAACGGATATCTCGCCTACGCCATAAGTGACGCAGGATGGCAAAAGCCAATCGAGCCTTCTGTATCCGTGCCGAGATTTCGTCAGTCACCAGGCCATCGGCACTGATGAGACTCCCAAGATAAGTGAAGCGGTCTACACGTTCGACTACTTCACTCCCTATCACTAGTTCAGGTGCCAATGCAACCCAGTCTTGAAGCAACATTTTGCATTTCGAGGGGGAAAACCGCATCCCGAAAATGCTTGCATTGTTGCTTAGGGTAGTCAGAAGACTCTGCATTTTGTCAGCGTCTTCACCAAGTAGGACAATGTCATCGGCATATTCTAAGTCAATAAGCGAGCCACCTGGTAAAAGGTCTACTCCAGAAAATTCAGACGAGGATAAGGTTATTTCTAGGAGCATGTATATGATAAAATTAAACAAGAATGGAGAAAGTGGACATCCCTGACGGACACCACTTGAAGTAGAGAATTCCGGTGACAGTTCGCCATAAGCTCTCACTCGACCAGTAGTTTTAGAGTAGAGAGCTTGTATGAAGTTAATGTACTTATTTGGTACACCTTTCAATGACAGACACTGCCACAGAACCTCACGATCCACTGAGTCAAATGCCGCCTTAAGGTTCAGGAAAACAACTATTGTAGGACGCCTAAATGTGCGTCTGTGTTCCAGGACCTGTCGTAGTGTGAAAATGTGGTCTATACAGCCACGTCCAGGTCGAAAACCAGCCTGGTTTTCTCGAGTCTGCTCTTCACGAGCTTTCGTTAAGCGTCGAAGTATTATTGAGGCCAATATTTTAGATACTATATTAGTTAGACTTATTCCCCTGTGATTGTCACAAGACTTCTGTCCTTTCTTATAGATTGGGACAATCAGTGATTGAGACCAGTCGGATGGGATTACGTCCAGTTCCCAGATTCTACCTAAGATCTCAGTCAACCTAGCTGCTAAAACTGGACCACCATCCTTAAATATCTCAGGGGTCAGTCTATCAGGACCTGCAGCTCGTCCTCGCTTCAGATTTCCTAACGCTTTCTCAACGTCATTAGGACTAGGCGGACTTAGGTCGACTTGCCATTCAGGATGACTGGAGATCGTGGGTAACTGAAGAGTGGCTCGAGGCCAGTTGAACTGATCCCTAAAGTGTTCTACCCATCGATCCAGTCTCCTGGATTGAGAATAAATAATAGTTCCGTCATTTTCTGAGATAGTCTCACTTACACTAGGATTCCTAATACCAGTTTCCTTGATAAGTAGGAAAAGTTGTCTACTGTTGCCGATCGCCGCTGCCTTTTCCATCGCTTTTGCTTTCGCCACCCACCACTGTTCGCGATCGTTACGTAGGCTTTTTATAAGTCTGCGCCTAAGTTGACTTCGTTCTTCATCATGTTCAGAGTCAGGTGGGATGAGTTTTCGGGCATCCATCAGATCGGTGGATGCTACTGAGATCCACGGTTTCATTCTAGCCTTATGGTCAACCTTACTAGCAGATATCACTGCTGTTTCCACAGCCTTTTTGATATCATTCTATCCTGCTTCCGGATGGGAATCGCTTAAATGGTCGCCTAACTGTCTTTCTAGTTGTTCCTGAAATATATTTTTCGCCTTATTATCATTAAGTAAAACCCTAAGAGGCTTTCTTACGGTGTCTTTCCTACGCCCAGTAAGCTTCAAACAAATACGCGCTCGCACTAGGGCATGATCTGAATCTAGACATGTGCTCCAGGACGAGCGACAGTCCTCTATCGAACCCCTCCATCGGTGGCTGATGGCAATGTGATCTAGTTGAGTCCAACGTTGAGACGACTTTGGAGGTCGCCAGGTCAACAGATGCTTTTCCTTATGCCTAAAGTTAGTGTTTGCTAAGAATATGTGGTTGTCTGAGCATGCTTGCAATAGACGGTCACCATTGTCTGTTCTCTGAGCCGGGACACCATAACATCCTCCTAGGTGTCTCTCCTGCTCACTTAGTCTACCTACTTGAGCATTAAAGTTACCAGCCATTATTACTATATCAGAGCGCCTAGCTTTTTGGAGGAGGTCCGAAAGCTTTCTGTAAAACTCATCCTTAACCTCGTCTGAACTGCATTCAGTGGGGGCATAGGCAGATACGACGAAGAGGCAACGGCGATTGTCCCTATCTTTCCGAGTCCTTACTGTCCCGTTTAGTCGGACAGCGCACAATAGACTATCTATTGGGATCCAGTCAAGGAGAGATTGTTCTGCCCTAGGACTCAATGCTATGCCTACGCCAGCAAGACCCCGGGAAGCAGCATCAGGGCTACCGGATACACGAAGAGTGAATCGGGCTGCTTCTTTATTTTGACATGGTGTGGCCAAGTGTATGACGCGACTCGGATCCTGTATGCGCGTTTCCGATACGCAGCATACATCGATGGCACGAGATCCTAAAGTCCTAGCTAAGGAAGCCTGTTGCCCTATTTGACACAATGTCCGTACATTAAATGCTCCAACATGTAGTCTAGAGCGAGGTTTAAGGAGACCAGGAACGACGTTTCGCGAACTCGTATCGTCTGCATTAGCTGTGCACTGTGATGAATGAATGTGAGAAGAGTTAGTCGTGGAGATAAGAGAGGTACTAGGGGGTGTAGGAAGGATTTGATTTTGACCAATTCGGTCTCGCGTGCTGTTATGGGTATGAGGGCGGTTGTCACTTCCCGGCTGCCCACACCATGGAAGGTTGTTTCCTGAGGAACCTGAAAAGGAAGATGGATTAGTGTTGGTGCGTGACCGCAGAGCCCAAGGGACAACTGCTTGAGGCCAGTCACGCATGGCCTTTTTATCAAATGTTTTTTGAGGATTAGCTCCGTTCTTAAAGGCCCTTAGTGGGCACCCTTACCCAAGGAGACGGAAATCCGTGAGTTAGGGGAGGTGTAACATTTTTAGGGCCGACCTTTTCTAACCATTCCTTCCTTGTGGGAAGGCAGCATCGTTGCAGATGCTGGTTGTCCGAGGGAAACACCTTACTGCAGTCAGCAGTACGACTTCGCCCTCAGACCCTGGGTAGCTGCTTTTAGTCTCATCGTTCTCCAGTCGACCTGCCTGGCATGGTAGAACCTTGAGGAACATATGTTCCAGCCAGTATAGCTCGGTTGGGTCATCACGATAGGCAAGCCCGACCACCACGTCAAGGTAGCAGCTACGGTCGGGCCAGTTACAGTGTGGAGCTTCGTAAATTAGTACATAAGTTTAGGTTGCCATACCACATCAGCAAAGAGTCGCAATTGTCAGTTCAAATAACATAGCAATAGAGACAGTAGAAGTATCACTGATAATGGAGGAGTTCAGGGTTCGAAGATATTATTCAAGAAATATAATTCAGTGAGATGAATTTAAAAATAGTGAGTTGAGGATGATGAGGAAATCAGAAGGTTAGAACTTCGTAGAACACAAAGAGTGGATGCACCTGTGCCACTGTAAACGGTTTTGAGCCATGTCATTCAGGATATCTAACCATCGGTGACTTTCGTCTCGCGGACCCCAACCAGATAGCCTACATCTACCAACATGGCTCACTCCACTTGTCAGTGACTTCATGTATTTCTGCCATGTTTCGGTTTGGTCAGTCAGTCAGTCAGTCAAATGCAACGTAAAACTTCGTACGTATGTACATAAGTTCATATTGCCATACCACATTAGCACAGAGACGCAAATGTCAAATCAAATCCCATAGTGATAAAGATAGTAGAGGTATTAATCGTAATGAAGAAGACTAGGGTTTGAAGCTATTATTCAAGAAGTATAATTCAGCGAGATAAGATTAGAAAGACAAAGGTAGAGATGCCGTTTCGGTTTGGTATCCCCTAACTTTCTTCCAATCTACTTCTACACAACAAAACATAGCTGATCGAGGCAGTCAGTGGTTAGGCATACGTAACACATGTCCCAACCACCTCAACTGATGAAGTTTCACTACTTCGTCTATTGACCTGCCATCCTTACTTAGCACCCGATTCCTAACTACAGCATTGCTTACTCGGTTGTCCCAGGATACACGAGCAATGCTTCGAAGACACCGATGATCGAAAACTAGTAACCTACGAAAGTCCTCTACTCTTAATGGCCATGTTTCACATCCGTAAATTAGGAAAGAGCCAACTGCTGCACGGTACACTCGTCTTTTGGTTAACAAGCAGATATCTTGCCTGCGCCATAGGTGACGCAGGTTGGCAAGAGCCAACCGAGCATTCTGTATCCTCACTGAGATTTTGTCAGTCAGCAGGTCATCAGCACTAATGAGACTACCGCGATAAGTGAAGCGGTCTACACGTTCGACTACTTCACTCCCTATGACGATGCAACCCAGTCTTGAAGCAACATTTTGCAATTCGAGGAGGAAAACCGCATCCCGAAAATGCTTGGATTGTTGCTTAGGGTAGTAAGAAGACTGCATTTTGCTAGCGTCTTCGTCGAACAGTACTATGTCATCAGCATACTCTAAGTCGACAAGCGTGTCTCCTGGTAAAAGGTCCACTCCTGATGAGTCAGACGATGATAATGTTAAATCTAGAAGCATATCTACCACAAAGTTAAACAAGAATGGGGAAAGTGGACAGCCCTGACGGACACCACTTGAAGTAAAGAATTCTGATGACAGTTCACCATAAGCTCTCACCCGACCAGTAGTTTTAGAGTAGAGAGCTTGTATAAGGTTAATGTACTTTTTTGGTACACCTTTCAATGACAGACACTGCCACAAAACCTCAGAATCGACAGAGTCAAATGCCGCCTTAAGGTCGAGAAATACTACAGTTGAGGGGCGTCTGAACGCGTGCCTTTGTTCTAGGACCTGACGTAGTGGGAAATCTGGTCTATACATCCACGTCCAGGTCGAAAATCAGCCTGGTTTTCTCGAGTCAGCTCTTCGCGAACTTTCGTCAAGCGCCAGAGTATTTTTGAGGCCAATATTTTAGACACTATATTAGTTAGACTGATCCCCCTGTGATCGTCACAAGAAGACTTTTGTCCTTTCTTGTAGATTGGGACAATTAGCGACTGAGACCAGTCAGATGGAGAAAAGTGAATGTTGTCTGTAAATATCAGCAGACCGAATAAATCCTGGTGGCGGCTGACAGTAAGCTTTAGAATAGATTGGGCTTTAGCAACAGCGACCGTCTAGTACTGTTAATAAGATTTAAATATGGGACGCCCTCATCTACTGTAATTAGAAATGTCAGAAAGCCATTATCAACGTGAAGCTTAGGAAGGATGTACACTGGTCTAAGTTCCCATACCACATTAACACAACAAGATGCGCATAACAAAACGGATAACAAATATCAAGGTAATGTAGTAACAGACCAACACTCAGTCCGTTCACGGACTGATGCCGTCTTGGTTTAGCCGCCCCTAGCTTATCGCGTACTCCTACACCAATAAATATTATCCATCGAGATAGACGGTGGTTAGTGACACAAAAAACATGTTCTAACCACCTCAGCCGATAAAGATTTGCAACTCTATCAACAGATTAGATATCATTATTTAGTATCCTATGTTGAATCTTAACACTGCTTAATAGGCTGTTCTATGAGACGCCTATAAACGAAAACCTACTGACGTTTTGTACTTTGAAAGTTCATTTTTTAAAGCTACCACAAATATCCTGTGTACAAGAGGACATTTTTAATTCGTCAGACAGAAATACAAATAACAATGGACCTAGTACACATAACCATAAATATGAATCATCGCAATTTAAAACAGAGAAAATTAACCAGAAATAAAGAATGGATTAATTTGATAATTGTTGTTCGGCGGTTAATTACTACCAATTTTGCTTGCAGCAGCACTTATTTGTTAAGATGTCGAATTCACTTAAGGCATCGGTCAATTAGTCAAGGATTAGAGATTCTACCTAGGATTAAAGTCTACAAGATAGAGTAGATGAATAATTAGGTTACAGGTAGAACAAGGTTCTTAGTTCAGGATCACACGTACAGCCTGGAATTTTGTACGAAAGACACTTTGATGTAAACAAGGATTAACATATAACCCAATCTACATAATTCAGCTAAATCACTTCCGAGAAAATCAACCTGAAAATGCATTTACCCTTACCTGCGAAAACTCAATAAAATAAATACTCGGGGTTATTCCAAAATAAGTACAAACCACGCCTGAAGGTCAGGCTGAGAACGTCCTACATCAAATGTCGATATTCAATAAACAATAGCTTTTTTGGGAGATTGTATGAACATTTGATAGCTTTGCGCTCTTATCAAGTTTTTGGGTACGGTTTTACTATCCAATATCTGAAATCTCCTTCAAAACCTAGTATAAACTAACTGATTTCTTTGCACTCTCAATGGAAGTCCGCTCCCTAATGTCTCCTCAGAGCGCGATCTCGGTTTAATAACGATTGAAAGCCTCCACACCAGTCCAAACTATGTAGGGTATGCGGCCAAGGCAAATGCGATTCTTCACTTCATGAGAAGACAGCTTGGTGCTATCACCTCGAAATTATTTTTAACCCTGTTTACGACGTACGCGCGCCCATACTTGGAGGTTCACAACGTCATCGCACCCCCTCTGCTTAAAAGAGACATTAATCTCTTGGATCAAGAGCAGAGACGAGCAACCAAATGGGTGATAGGGTTGAAAAATAAACCCTACGACGATGGAATTCAGCTCTTGGGATTATTCCCACTGAGCTACAGGAGAATCAGAGGTGACCTGATTATGGCGTACACCATATTAAACACGCCAAACCATCCCAATTTGAGCATCTTACCGATGCATTACCACCACTCCCCTCGAGGCAATCCTCAAAAGATTGCACATCAGAGAGCAAATACTCAGATTCGTGCACACTTTTTCTCATTGCGAGCCATCGCAACTTGGAATGCTCTCCCAGTCGAGGTGACCACAGCCCACTCAGTAGACAGCCTTATGAAGAGACTTGACAATCACGTATTCACATAAGGATTATCATCTCCCTCTTGGACAAGCTGTTTATGATGCGTATCTTGAGACCTGCTAGTTGTTATCATTGCCATCTCCTCAGATCACTCACTTAATCTATCTCGCATTTTATCTCTGTTTCCTCTTCCTTGCTTACACTTCGGTCCTCTCTCACAATCTTCACTACCAATTAGCAAGCTAAACTCACCTATATATTACTCAGTCCTGAAAGTTTATTCATATTATCATTTTAATTTATACTTATTACCCTTATTACTCTCCACATTGCAACTAACTGATCTCCGGTCTAGTAATGTGACAGCTGCTAGTATCCAGAAACCCTACTACCCTGAAACAAACGTTCTCATTCAAATCCCGAGACATACAAACTCACAACCAACTGCCAACTGACTAGAATTAGACGGTCGAGTGGCTAGACCTCCATCCATTGGACATTACCGAACACCTGGAACCGTACCAAAAGAACAAGAATCGAGCGCGAAGAAATCAAATTGGCTAACACTAGCTCGTGATAAAGATATCGGATTTTACAATGCCATGCCTTCAATATCTGGGTACTTTACCACCTTTTTGGCTGAGAAAGATCTCAATAAAATGTTATGAGGTGTATCGAAGTTAGTTTAGCATGCTATGAGTCGTTGGAATGTCAGCTCCGAAATAACTATATTTTTACAGGGAAAATGTCCATTGACTAGATGCTCTCTTCATTAGGTCTACACTTTGGTCATAGAACTGATTTCAGATCTCACCTCTGGACACTTTCTAGTGTCTATTTGGAGCTGCTAAAGCGAAAGTACCACCTCTGGCTGTGAAACTGACCAAAAGTCAACATTACAACTGAAAGTTTACTCTAAATGAATATTTATATTTCCTAAGGTACCAAAACCCTCAGATTTTATCAAACTTGAGAAAAATTTAATTATTTTTGAAGTCTTTGAGCGGAAAAAACTAGTTGATGCAAACGGATGACAGTGTTAACTTTATAATAAGATTACATAGTGCAGACGAAATGCATTCACAGACAATAACAACGATCTGCCACTTATATATGGGTACATTTTTCTAACAGCGCCACTTAGTACAGAATACAAAAAATGTCATCTTATACTGAGATCGTCAATTACTGCAAACAATAGAACACGTACATATCTAAATCTCTACACCAGAAACGATCCGTGGAATATACACGGATGCTCGAGTGATTCGTTAATATTATACTACAAAGTGAGACATTCCAGCTCTGTGATAGAATATTCTCCTTAATCATTTCAGGATTCAACACGTTTTTATGCGTTCACTAGAATACCGGAGACGTTATTTCAAAACCCTTGTTTATTTGATATCTTACTTTCACTTAGCTCTTACGAAACAAGTTGGAAAATATTTACAGACGTAGTTGGACTGCTTTCATTGTCGGTGTCATTAAAATCATATCAGACGTGGTCCGAAAAAGACCTCTTGAGAAAAAAATGAACGATGCTTATATTCGAACATCTATTAAAAAACCGATATATTAACAAACAGTTTTCGGCTTCATTTGTAGGCGTTTGGTGGGTTATTTAAGAAATAATTCCAATGCTTCGTATGTCATTCGTCCCGATAACTATTCTAACTCCCAGCCGTAAAAAACTTTCAGGAGACGATATGAACCGCCGACTACAGTTTATTATCGTGCAACGATGACCACAAAGACAAGAGCACATGAAGTGAATACAAACGGAAATACGAATGAGAATAAAGTAACTAACATTCGAGGTGGTGAAACTTATGTACAGTCTGTAACGCATGAACAAACATATATCCACGATACGTCAATCATGGTGGCTTAAGTCATAATGACTACAATAAGTTACTTGGATATCACCAGGCCATTTGGAGAGTACTCAGACTAAAAGCAGCTACTTGAGGGCGAGTTCTTATTGTTGATTATAGACCAGTGTATCGCCGAAAATTTTTCACTTGACCGACGGCAAATGTCCAAGCATTGGAAATGCTTACGCACTAGCCACGCGTACGCACCCGCTGACACGGAAGTCCCACTAACTTCCTCCTAATGACAAGGTTTCAGTCTACAAAATCGAGAGGACAAAGAATGTGTGTATAGCAAATGAACTGGGCTTCTGGGTATCGAGGATCCAACACGGGGAGCTGAAAAAACACTAACTTGCGTTACTGAGGGGTTACCTGGAGCGTAGACACACTCTTGGTAAATGGATTTCATATAATCGCATCTCTTGAAGTTGGCACATTGCTTTATACAGCAGATCAAAGTTTTGTGTGTCGGCCTCTTAGTTACTCAAGAGATTGTCTATCGTATTCTGCAGTCATAGTTACAAGGTTCCATTCAAAATCCCTCAAAAAGGGATTTCGCTCCCTCTTTTTCCGATAGTTCTGCCCACGCGGCCACTTTGTCAACCACCATGCTCCAACAATGCTAATGATTTGCGAAGTTGTAATTTTAGTATTTTGTTACCACATTTTGAATGGCATGGATCAGAACTGATCATAATTGCATTCCTTCAGTCTCCCTTTAGTTTCTAAATAACAGCGTAAAACTTCACATATTTATTGTACTAATCTGTTTTAGACACTTTGACTGTACGCTCATAGAGACACCGGAATGATGAGACTGTGGTTGAAACGCCAACCTAGGACCTACTGATTTCTTATGACTTATTTTTAAATTGTTAAGCGTTGATGTATACAATGAGAGCTGTATGAATATGATACTAAATGTCTACAGATCTCATACAAGTTTAAAAATTCGTATACAATAAATACATCTATAACACTGAGTAAATCCAAAGAAATAAGCTTCAAGACGTATTATACAGTGTGAACTCAGCTGATTACGTAAGGATTTAGAAAATTTCAGGTTCATATCATGAAAATATCACAACTACAGTGATGAACCACTAACAATTTACCCTACATTAAACCACCATTTTCTGTAGCTGATGCATTGATATTGTTTTACAAAACAAATATATAGTAGTCCAAAATTTCATCAACTGAAAGTCCAACATTAAAAATCAGTAAAATTAATATTTTTTATCTTGATATAATATACAATTATGTACAAAGAGAAAAACAAAATCAAAGGCAGCTAGCGGTTTAGATGATTGTTGAAAATATTATCATCGTTTAGGTTTATGTTTTGGATTTTTAGACCCTGATTCACGTTTTGAATGTTTAACATTAGAGCGAGAATTTAAAGAACCATGTGAGCTGCCTTTTGTAGGATGAGGAACACGATCTTTATTTGTCAATTTTATAAGTGTATTTGATGGTAATGGTTTCTGTGAACATTTCGGACAAAACCATTGTGGAACTTCTGGAGCCTTGGAAAGTCCTAAACATGTACTGTAAAAGCACAGAGAAAGAAAAAATAAAAATGACACTGTGAATAAGCCGTTTTTTAAAAACAAGAATGTACAAAAAATAGATTCGGGTAAACTGTAATGGGAGATTTATTTTAGCAATTTAGCACCTAAACTGACTTTATTTTATGAAGTATATGGAATTGTGTGTTCTGCATGGACACAGGCTAAAATATTACCATACAAAACCAATTTTCTAAATTTGTCTAAATATAATACTCCGCTTGTTGCCCTGTATAACAACCAAGAAACGAACTACCAGAAACATCTAGTTTTCTGGTCACTCTATGAGCCTTATGAGGACTGAACAAGGTTAGAAAATGTACAAAAGTTTATAATAATTTAGATTAACTTTAAACTATTTAAAATAATTATTGGTAGATAATACGCGAGAAAAAACATAACATTCAAATTTATTGCTACTTAATAACGTCGAAAAATTTTTGAATGTGATCTCTGCGCTAACTTTTGAATGGTTATAGTGGCACAACATGCTTCGTCAGTATCACCTTGTTTTCTGGAAAGAGCAGCTAGAAATGCTGAGAAAACAACACGGATGTTTATACGTTGGACTAATCCAGTAACGTCTTGCTTGTGTGAATAATTTAATGCTAAATATGAGTTGAGAAATGCCGAAAGCGACATGTCACTCACTGGTTGAAGCAGTTATCAGACAACTAACAAACGATGTTCCCAGCAGGCTAACAACTAGTCTTGACGAAACTGTTCACTATTTAAAGCAAGTTAAGTTCAATACATGGTAGAATAAAGGTGATAACATAAATAAGAACAGAGGAGTTCAGTCTACATCGATAGATGATTACCATGCAACCAATAAGATTATCGGGATTGAATGGTATAAGAGAGACTATGTCGCGTCCTATCACCCATTATAACAAAAAAAGAGTGGAAATCTTCACTACACAATGATCATCAATATGATTGTTTATTCTATAACTTACCTATGATACCAGTCTTGACAATTATCACAGCCAATCATTAAATTGCCATCATCTTCCAGCAAACAAATAGGACATAACCATATTTGCTCACCATCATTATTCTAAGATTAATCATTTAAAAATAGTAAAAATCATGATATATAAAAGATAATTCACTGCAAACAAACATCATTGATAATAAAGACCCATTTAGAAATGATATCACAGAGAAATATTGTCAAGTTTTCATTAGTACCTAGTAATAAATTTATCTTACTTCATATCACAAACTATAGTGTCTGATTTTTGAAAATTCTTAATACTACTACTACTACTACTACTACTAAGATTTTATCAGTTCATGATATTCAGCTGACCAGTAGAAGAAATTAAAAAAAGGTAGTATTAATGACTAGTTGCTGTTTAACGATTTCTGTTTGGAATTTTGAATCAAAACAAAATGCCAAATAATCTGCTGTTCAGTTGATAAAATTACAATAAAAAAGAACAAAAATTATTCTGAGGATTATGTTCATTCAAAAAGCATAGATTTTATGATTGATATACGTAGAGAATAAACATGACTCAGGAATAAATTACAGGTCACAGTAACTAGTTTTTAGGTAAATTTGTTACATAAGATTTATAGATACCGAGTTCTAAATCGTGCGTCTAGTGATACGTTAGACGGATCACTCAAATAAGTGAACAGCAACTCTACAATGAGATGTGAACCTGTGAAGTACAGTGAAAAATTCTTATCATTAGAAGACATTTGATTTTAGGACATGGTAAAATATATGTTATTTGGTTACTGAAGTTATCGAAACGATGAGTGCGTTCAGGTAATTTAAAGCTGCTCTATTGAGCTTTGAAGTCTTCTAACATGATAACAAGTACATAATTTAGTGAGATTAGAAACGATATATATATATATATTATATATATATATATATAGGAAATTACCAGGTGATCAGTGAAAATGCATGAAGATCGAAATAGTGCAATAGCATTCAAATAAAAATAGGGACCAGATATTGTATCACCAATTTTTTGACTTACAAAATAATAAGAGCTGCCAGCAGATTCAACAACAATTTGTGAAGCAGTTGTTTCACGTTGAACTATTTTTGAAGAGATGTTCATACTTGGTGGAGTTTTGATTGGTGAAGTCGGTATGAATTTGGATCGACCACGAGTTTTACTACTTTTAAGTGATGTAGAAGTTTTTGTACTACTACTGGTTGTAGTAGTAGTAGTATGTGATGATGATTTAGTAACAGGATGATATAAAGACTTTTTGTTATACAAACTAGTGTGTTTTATTCGTGGTTGAGTTTTCAAAGGAGATAAAGTAGAATTCGGAGAAGAAACTAATGAATTTGTGGAAGGATTAGATGTATATACATTTTGACTGTTAGTTGGATGAAAAGAATTTTGATTATCAATTGAATCATTTGAACATGAGGCTGCAAGAGATAACAGAGGAGATTTCTCATCGTTTTTAGTATCACTATCATCATCTGTAAAAACAGAATCCACTGTAGCACGTGGTCGCTTAACAGTTGTTTCAGTTTTAGATGAAGGAATCATAGAAGACTGGACTAATGTTCTTCGCTTGGCTAAAGGTGAACGAGAATGTTGATCAGGAAATTTTCGTTTCTTTCTATCAGCAATACGTGAGTCTAAATTTGAGAAAAAATATTAGACTGATCAAAAAACCATACTCTATACCTTCGGTTAAATTTCCGAAAAATTAAAAACACGATATTTGGTTACAAAAAGCTGGTTGCAAAACAAAAATACTGTACCATCTATTATATATGCATATTGCTAACCATAGACGATTTATTTGCACAATAATTGCGATAAAGTAATGACTTATTCATTGATATATTTAACTTTTAAACATTAAGATACTTGTTCAAATAATCTACATCGGTTTGGAAAGTTCGGGTAGCGATGAACTAAAATGACAGAGTAAATCATCGATTAAGTACAAGTTTATATACTACGCTTTGAGCCATACTTTAGATACAGGCAATATAGAACAACATTTGAGTCAGCGATCGAGTGGTTGTAAGACGATGAATCATTCAACCACTAAGTCACTGCCCAAGCAAGGTAAGTAACACTGGAACCTCATGCAAGTGTAGTATATGAGTTACATTATCATCAATAAATTAGCTAAATTATTAATTGCTGAAACAACACTCTAATTTTACTTCATCTTAACTAATCTAGTGACAGTTTTTTATAATACTAATGACTGAATCGGTTTGTGTTACTTGAAGTGAGATTTTTCTGGCCCAGTAGAAGAGAAAATGTTTTTATTCATTGAGGAATGCATTCACCAAATGGCTAGAAATATAAGCCATGTCAAAGTATATTGGCCAATGAAACAATCTACCAGTTATTTGATTTGTTCAACTGTTGTGGAATATCTGACACCGTAGTGACCGAAATTGGTTAACTATTCATTTGAGTCATTTCAGCACTTATTTACCAAAAAGGAAATAACACGCCCATGTCCAAGAATCTATCACATTCAATCAAACAGACAGACAGAACACTTTTTTGACACGTTTAAACGAGCACTACCAGGTAATCGAAAAGCTCTTAACAGACTATAAGACCACTTTCAACCCCAGTGTCCTAGATGGAAACTCCTCTGTCGAGGTCATATTTGGAAGGAGTGTTTAGACTATTTTTAATGCTATGTTGCAACCTAGAACACGAATGGCCACAGGGAAATCCGTGTAGTTGAAGCGTTAATGTGGGTGATAAAGTGATCCTCAAATCATATCGTGGGAAAAATCGATGGGAACCTATAACTGTTCAAGAGAGTGGGAAAAGTTTGAGACGTGCATCAGACATATTAACTAAACTCATAAATACAAAAATGCAACGAACATGGAAGATAGACACGTGAGTTTACCACTTGAGATGACTACATATACTCTAATGATGAAAACCTATAAGGACACCAAAGGGCAAAATAAGAACTCGGTAAGGAAACACCTAAAAAGATGGAACATCACCGAAAACCAATTATTACGCTGCAAATAGATCTAAAGTCTTATTTTTTCGAAAGGTGTTGGGGAGCTCCAAAGTGTTCTTTGGTAGTCTATAGAGGGCTCAGAAAACCTTTTATCTAGTCAGAGTTGAATAGAACCTTTGCAGAAGTATCTAGAAAAGGCAGAATCACGTGTTAAGACTTTGACTGAATATTCACCCATACCGCTACAATATTTGGCGAGGATCTAGACTCCTAAAAGTCTAGGGATATATATAGGCTCTACAAACACCCCCATTTTCCGACCGTAAACTAACCATGGAGTAAAGCGTCATTTTCATACTTCACATCCGTTCTCTGGTGTTCAAGTTGCCGTGTTGATTGAACCTGGGATTATTAGAAGCCATTAGGGAATAGGGTCAAGCGTTCACCAAGGAGACTTAATGAAAAACATGAGAATTGTCTACAAAATGTTATGATGTGAATAACTGACAATACCCGTTCTCTTAATCATTCTGCATTGACGTGTTTTTAAGTGTTAGATGATTAACGATGCAAATTTTCACGTTAGTGCATTACAAATATACAAAACCAATAATGCTTACTTGATTTCAGCTTATTACTATGTAAAGACGGCTCTGTTGAAACTGGACTTGACTTAGATGATGGTGAGATAGACTCTGTTTGCTCCGAAACCGAAAATAATGGAAGAAGAGGTGGAAGATGACAGTGAGTAGCAGCAGAATTAGGACCATTGGGCATAATTTTACTTAGTGAAACTATCTGTTTTAACGGCGAAATGCCATCCGATGTCTTTATACTGCTTGTTAGGGGTGGAGGTGGCAACTCAGAAGGATGAATCGATTGTGCTTGAGTGGTAGGTTTATTCATTGTGAAACCAGTATGACCTGGTCGAGGTGGCAAACGTTCTAAAGAAGGAGGTGGTGGTAAACCCACAGTTCCTGACGGACTAATATGAGAATGAACAAATTCTTCTTCACTACTAGAAAGACTTCCTGTCATTGTTGAACTTGTATTTGATGCATTTGAATCGCTTCCCTGTGATGCAGTACGACCTCTATATTTTAGTCTATCGCGAGAAATAGTTAATTGTAAAGGAGGTGGTGGGGTCAGTAATGAACTTGAATGCTTTTTATCGATAAACGGAGTAGAATTTTCCGAGTAATTTGGTAAACTTTGGCTAACCGACTGAACATGTGTCGTTGCAACAGTTTGTGGTTGAGATGTTGAAATGGGACCATTTCCAAGGCGAATAACACTAAATAAAAGTAAAACCAAGTAAGCGAATAGAAAAACAACAAAATTGAACTCAAAATGTGAAGTGTATTATTTGAAAAACAAGAATAAACTACAGATTAGTTCATCGATTTATGCAACGTTAAGAGCTATCAATATACAGTGTCATACCTTTAGAGTTGATATCAATGAATTTTACAGACAAATACTACTGACAAAATGAGGATAATAAAAAAATCCAACTTATTATAGTAAATAGACATATCCATACATTAGGTCATGAGTTACGCTGTAAATAGATGTTAGTGCTACAAATTAATAGAGTCAAATGCCGCCATAAGGTTGAAGAATACAACTATTATTGGACGGGGTGTTAATATTTGTTCTATACATCCATGTCTAGGTCTGAACACACCCTGATTTTCTCTAGTGTGCTCTTCACGAGCTCTAGTAAGGCGTCTACGTATTATCGAGGCTAACATTTTAGACACTACTAGGTAAACTGATTCCTCTGTGACTGTCATGAGAGGACTTTTGTCCTTTTTTATAAGCTGCGACAATCAGGGATCGAGACCAACCAGATGGGGCTAAGCCTAGTTCCCAGACCCCATCTACGATCTCAGTCAATCAAACTGCTAAACCTGGACCACCAAACTTAAAATTTCTAGGTGTTAACCTATCAGGACCTGCTGTTTTCTCTCAACTTGGATTTAGATAGTCTTTTCAACTTTATTAAAAGTCGTTGGACTGACATCAATTCGTAGGTAACAGAAGGCAAGTTGAACTACTCACTAAAGTGCTCTGCCCATCGGTCCAATCTCTTGAACTGAGAATAAATCATACAACCATGCTTTTCTGAGAGTCTCACTTACAATCAGATTCCTAATACCCGTTTCCTTGATCAGTCTGAATAGTGATCTACTGTTACCTATTGCCGCTGCCTTTTCCATCTCTTTTGCTTACGCTACCCCCCACTGTCAGCGATCATTAAGAAACCTTCTTATCAGCCTGTCCTTATCATGTTCAGAGCCAGATGGGATGAGGTTTGGTAGATGCTATTGAAACCCACTGCTTCTCCCCAACCTTTAAATTTATCTGACTGGCAAATATCACTGCGGTTAGCAGTACTTCGCCCTCAGACCTTAAGTTTCTGCTTTTAGTCTACAATCGACCTCCCTGGCTTGGTAGGACCTAAAGGAATATATGTTCCAGCCAATGTAGCTCGATTGAGCCATGATGATAGGCAAAGCTGACCACCACGTTAAGGCAGTAAATATACTTTACTCTTAATAATTTCTAATCATATTATACATTATTAAAATACCTGTTTATAATACCGAAATTAAAATTGATTAATAAACTTACAGCTTTGGTGTTTTTTCTGCAAATGTTGTCGATTGAGACAATGATACAGAATGACTCTCTGATCTGTAAAATAAATAATAAAAGAGAAGTGTTTAGAATCAATCACATTTTAATATTTTGACTTAATAAAATGCAAAATATGATTTTTTTTTAAATATCAGTGAGAATTTCTATCTAGTTTCTTATTTAGAATTAAGTCAAATAATAAATTGCATTAGTCATAAATATGTGAGAAAAAAACAGTGAAGATTCAGTAAATGTAGAATCAAAACCTAGTATTTAATAGATATACAGTATTAAATCGCATATAGTGAGTTTATTAATTTGAGATTTAGCTTTATATGAACTTATCCTTGGTACTGTGTGTAGTCTTCTAAAAAGATGATGTTAAGTCTTCCTACTAAAATTATTCAATCAAGACAAACTCATTAGGAAACCTATTGATTTGATCGTACCAATAACAAAGTTAAGGACTACGTGTAAACGAGAAAGTTTGACGAAACGATCTACAAACCATTGCTGAACAGGGAAATAACAGTACTATGTTTTTTTTAAGTGATCAGGATTCCCAACTAAACTATGCATAAACTGTGTATTTTATCTTTTCTTACTGTGGTTTACACTGCTCGCCATATTGCTTATAAGTAGTATGCAGTGGAGTGGTTGCACAAAAGTTACTGCTGAAGAGACGAGGGTCGGTTATGGATGCATGATACGATCAAAGTGAAAGAGAGGTGAAAGATGATAGCCAAGAATCTGCTTGTTTTGCAAATGGTCAGTCAGTCAGTCAACAATAACATAAGACTTAGTAAGTAAGTTGTCATACCAAATTAGCACAGATGCAGTTGTCACTTCAAATCCCATAGTAGTAGTATTGGCAGTAATCGGAAAGATTAGGGTTCGACGATATTATTCAAGAAGTAGAATCCAGTGAAATAAACTTAAAAGAAAAGATAAAGGTGATGAGGAATTCAGAAGGTTAGGATTTGAGAGAACACAAAGAATGAATGCACCTGCACCACTGCAAACGGTTTTGAGCCATGTCATTCATGCAAATGGAAGTTTGAGGATAGGGTGTACAAATTTTGCTAGTAATCTATGTCGACTTTAAGTAAATCACTTATTACAGCATTTATTTACGTCTTCATTCATCATATTACAATAATAAATCATCAGTGGCATTTTTCTTGAATAAACAAACGAAACGTTTAGAAGATGAACTGATCTAAAATCGGACTATATATAACCGCAAAAGTCTATTTTCTACGATCTACACACCAGTAGATGCTAAATATGCTATGCTTTCAGTGGTCTAAACACTTACTAAATTTCCCACAAATAAATGAGGAGTATCGGTAGTCCCCACATCCGCAACACTAAATAAAGCGTACATCAATATAAAAAGCACTGCTCAGTCCGCTGAATCCTTCTCCACATTGAGATCCTTAAAGACAATCCAAGTCTGTGAGAGATCACTATTAGTCTCATGTAACCAAACTGAGGATTGAATGTTTTGGTTATTAACAGTCAAACTGCATCACCATGGATGCTGTTTATCAAAACACACGTAAGCATTTAAGTGTTTTTTTCACTTGACCTAAGTCGACTAATCCGATGTGACGGTGCAACTTACTTAAAGAATGCCAATTTCACGGTTTGGGTCCTAATACATATGCAAGTGTGACAACAAGAACAGAACCGGGAACAGAAAGGGTAATTTTCGATTGGATCACAGTTATTATGAATATACATGATGCTCGAATAATTTGATACAAAAAATAAGCCTTACTGATAACTTAAGGACTATTGTCATACGTTTGCCAAGAACTTGGAAAAAATATATACATCACATATCATATCAGTTTATAGCTCACATCTGTCGTAACACACAGATTTGATCGTAAACTTCCCTTGAATATTAAGTCGATTATCAGTCTGAAACATCGTGATTATATTAAACATGGAGCCAAAAATAATATAGTCAATTACCTGTCCTTATCCACCAAGTTTACAACACTATTTTCATTCGGCTCCTTCTTGAATAACTGAGTTGAACTTAGTGGCTGTTGGTAATGAGTTGTAGGATTGTCTTCATCCCCTGAAGTTGACTCTGACGAGGATAAGGAAGAGGAAGATGTAGGTGAAAGAGAAGAAGCAAGAGGTTCTTCGTTTAATGTCCCGCCTAGTTTAATTGTAATACGCAATCCTCCATTTTTATCACTGGTCGGCTTAGATGATAATGGTTGTGAATTTGTGAAGAAGCAACTGCTGGAAGTTGACACCGACTCTGACTGTTTGGACTAAAATGATGGAAACAGTACATTAGGAATGTAGTTCTCCAGATGAAACTAGTAGTTGCGTTTACACATGTCTAGAAATGGATTATCATTGTACTAAGTATTTAGTTCAATATGAGCAATCAAATTGGTGAATTTTTTGAAGTTTTGTAATCAAAACAAATCTATGATAGTCAAAATAATGAGTAAAATATACTAGTTAGTATGGTATAATTGTAACTTAGAACTCGCTAACTTGGTAACTTAAGTGATAATTCTACAAGATGGTAAATCGTGTTGAGTTATTATAGATAACCGCTATTATGACGGCGAACAGAATAGCACTGACTAATGGTAGGCTTAGATCTCATATAAAATTAGTTAAAACAGATTAATTAAAGAATAAGGTAAAATATAGCATGATATTTATCTATTACTTTTCATTACTTCCGGTAATTAAAGTTAGAATTAAGAACAATACAGAAAGTTTGAGATGCAATTGATTCCTGGAACAGACTCTTGATAAAAATTTCTTACAGATACATGGATGATAGAAGGATTCATTGAATATTAGCAATACATAAAACGATAAAATCAACTCACAGTCATCAAGGTAGGAGGAAGTGCTGAGGTGTGATCGCTTTCAGTAGATGTTGGAGGAAAAGAGGAAGAACATCGTTTTTGACCAGTCGATTTACTAGATAAAGGAAGGAGAGGTGGTGGTCCAACTGGCAATGTATTCATCGGTGACGGAGAGACACTACAAGTAGTATGAACTTTATTGATACACGAAATATTTGGAGAGTGTTTAATAGAATCTGAAAAATCTGCAGGAGATAAGTCTGTATTGACAGTGTTCTGGATACAGGAACTGGAAAATAAGGATCTACTTGCACCTTGAGAAAAATCATCCTGGAATTTATCACAACCTTTCATATCATTCATTTTTGACTTCAAAAGCAGTGATTCTTCAGGTGAAGATTTTGAAGTGGAAGAGGAAAGAGAGGAATCAAGCGATGATGGAGAAGAAGGTAATGATCGTAACGTAACTGACGCATGCTGTTGCAGTTTACCAAAACTTTCTTTGTTAAATACCGAATTTTCTGACTGTAAAAAGTGATTATTTGCGACTACATTTAAGGTAGTGGATGTAGTGTACTTCACAGGAGTAGTATCTGTACAAATAATTCGAAGAAGTTCTGCTCTTTCACTAAACGTCATCGGTTCAGTTATATCTGATGCTGGGGAGCAGATAGTCTCTACTTTTATATTAGAAGACTGAGTAGTGACAGGTTCACCTTTTGTAGAATCATGAGCAGCATCTGACTTTAATCCTGTTCGTCTTCCAGTTTTATGTACGGAACGAGTTGGTCGAGAACCTTTAATAGAATTATCTGCGACAACCGCAACAGTTTGGTGGTCATCTGCGTTATTTTCGACCTTAGGTATTTGTTGAAGACTTTGAGCAGTTCGGATAGGACGATCCTGTGATTTTGTGAGAGGCTGAAAAAGAGTATTAAATGAATATAATCTAACTAAAAAGCAAGTTTGTCAGCCAAATATAAACAAGGCATAAACTGGCAGGAATGATTATTGGTCACGATTGCCACAACCCAGAGGAAAGTAACAAGACAAGAAGTAGAGATGATAAAATAAATTACAATGGTAAACTATAACATCAAATAATAATTCCATACAGAAACGAAAAGGTGTCGTTTAGTTGTTATCAGTTGTAATTGTATTTCCTCAACACATTTCTCGAAATATTAGGATTAAGTATTTCGGGAAATCTGCGATAAATGCATGTGATGGAGAGAGACAGAGACAGATAAAACGCATAACTTCGTACGTAAGTACATCAGTTCAGGTTGCCACAACACATCAGCACAGAGACGCAACTGTCAGTTCAAATCCAAGAGTGATAGTGATAGTAGAAGTATTAGAAGTAATGGAGAAGATTAGGGAGCGAAGATATGATTCGAGAAGTATAAGTCAGTAAGATAAATTTAGGATGAGGAAGTTAGAGATCATGAGGAATTCAGAAGGTTAGAATTTGAGAGAACACAAACAAACAGTGGATGCATCTGCGTCATTGCGAACGATTCTTAGCCATGTCGTTCAAGGTCTCTAACCATCCGTTACTATCGTCTCGCGAAACCCAATCAGATAGCCTACATCTATCAACATGACTCAGTCCACTTGTCAGTGACTTCATGCATTTGTGCCATGTTTTGGTTTGGCCACCCCTAGCTTTCTTCCAACCTACTCCTACACCACAAAAAATAGCTCGTCGTAGCAGTCGGTGGTTAGTCATACTTAACACTCGTCTCAACCACCTCAACTGATGAAGTTTCACAACTTCGTCTATTAATTTGCCATCCCTAACTAGAACTCGTTTCCTAACGACAGCATTGCATATACGGTTGTTCCAGGATACACGAGCAATGCTTCGGAGACAACGACGGTCAAAGACTAGTAACCTACGAATGGCCTCTACTCTTAAGGGCCATGTTTCACACTCATATAGTAGGACGGAGCGAACTGCTGCGCAGTACACTCGTCCTTTGGTTAGCGAACGGATATCACGCCTACGCCATAAGTGAAGCAGGTTTGCAAAAGCCAATCGAGCTTTCTGTATCCTCACTGAGATTTCGTCAGTCACCAGGCCATCAGCACTGATCAGACTGCCGAGATAAGTGAAGCGGTCTACACACTCAACTACTTCACTCCCTATCACTAGTTCAGCTGACGATGCAACCCAATCTTGAAGCAACATTTTGCATTTCGTCGGGGAGAACCGCATCCCGAACATGCTTGCATTTTTGCGTAGGGTAGTCAGAAGACTCTGCATTTTGTCAGCGTCTTGACCGAATAGAACTATGTCATCGGTATATTCTAGCTCAGTAATGTGATGGTTAAGTACGCAGCTCATCTTTCTGCTAAGCGGGATGACAAACAAATATGGTGGAATATGAAAATGAACAATTTGGCCATTGATTTTGGCAAGATGAAGATTTCATAAACCGATTTAGCAGACTTGAGGGGTAACAGTTAATAGAATCCCTTTTGAAAAATATGCAACTTAATTTTATTTGTACTACACATTCTTTAATATTATGTTTGACAAATTCGTTAGTGATAAACTGTAGAAAAGTGAATTGTGTTTAGTTTTACCCAAAATAGTCACTGGATTTTTAAACTAGGAACATACATCCAAAAAATGTATAGAAAGGCAAATATTATTAATAAATTTTTAGTAGCACCGGCTTTGATGTGGACTGCTTTTTTGAATCTTGTAACTGGAACAGAAGCTCCAAATCTGTGTGGTAGCCTAGAATCAAAAATACTTTGGTTATTTCTTGGTTCTCCTTAGATTTTTAGTGCGCTCACAAAGAATAAACACGAATCAGTTTCATCGCTTATATATGTGCTTTATTCATTAATAATTTAAATTACGGGGTTGTGAAGATTGTTAAGTTATAAATTTTTGAAACCGTGAATCGATCAATGTTAGACTACCATTAGAAACCTGGAAGCACTGGATGGGTTTGAATCCTGCGGAGTGCAGGAGTCGCCGATGCGCACTGCTGAAGAGTCCCATACCAGGATGAAACGGCTGTCCAGTGCTTTCAGGTTTCCAATGGTAGTCTAACATTGATCGATTCATGGTTTCAAAAATATTAATTTAAACACATAAACATTAGTACGAAGGGATAACGGAATATTTATGAACCATACAAAACACTGAATTTGTGAGTGGGCTGGAATATTGTCCTTGTGCACAAACCGAAGCAGGTATGCTGGTGGCCGTTTATATAACAACACAGTTGCAAAATAAAATTACGGCTTAAACAGTAGTCCGGTGCCAGATAGAGAGTAGTTAGAGTATTATTAACAACCCAGTCAGTAAATGATGGATTCACATATTACTATAAGTTTCATATTACTGAAACACTTAAAATTCATTTGAAAAGACAATTAGTGATTTTCGGATTATATTCTTTTAATAAACTGATCTACAAAAAACTTACTGGATCTGAACACTTCCGCAATGGATTTTGAAATAAACTATTAAATGTTGAAACTCTACACTTATCTCTTCGGCCACGAGCTTTTCGTCGAAATTGGTGCGGTTTAAGTCGTACACTATTTTGAGTTTCTGTTGAAGTACTCTTCTCTGGAATGTTTAAAACTTTAAGGTCGGATAATTCAGTCTCGAAAGATTTTGTATGATTCTCCAATTGCTTTGGTGGTGAAGTGACAATACTGGATGATAAGATACCACCACTAGGTGTTACAAGGGAGTCATTATTTACAGCATTCCGTAACGGAGGAGTGCATGGTGAATCATGATCAGAATAGTCTTTTCCATTCCAAACATTTTGTCTTTCATCGCCTGAATCAACTCCATGAACTATGGGACTGTCATCAGTGACTTTCTCTGGTAAGGCTACAAATGTTTCTTCCACAGATTTAGGTGAATCTGAAACAAACAGAAAAAGCAATGAGGAGATTAAATATTCGTATACAACTGCAATATTATTTGAGATAATACTGGAGAGTTTATCGAACAAATACTAAACCTGAAGAACATGGTCTACATGATTAGCAATTTTACCAGTTGCCGTATGATGAATGATTGAAATATTCAATGTAATTCGCATAGACCATAACATAAAAATCACAAAAAAGCAATCAGCACTTTTTTGAAAAATAAATCTTAATTACGAAAAGTATAGTGGTTTCTAACCCTACAATTTCCGATTACTGCTAATACTTTAACTACCTCCACTATTATGGGATTTGAAGTGAAAATCTCATCTATGTGCTAATGTGGTTTGGCAACGTAAACTGATGTAAGTACGTACGAAGTTCTATGTTGTTGTTGACTGGTCGACTGACTGAAGGGATATTTCATTCCACATAGTATGTACTTAACTACTCTTTGAATTTTGAATCTATTATGTACAAGTTTGAATACAATGATTTCCACAATAAATCTACTCCACACAGTCCGACATTTTTAAATTTACCATCTCCCTATTCATTAGCCATTGTAGTTTGCTAATTTGCTACCATAATACCACGAAACATCCTAAGTGTATTGACGTTTATTCATGGAAACAATAAATCTATTTGAGTATTGCTTGATACCTCTGAATTCGCTGAGGATTATAAAAAACAAAACAATGTCTGCCATACGTTTGTTTGTGATGAGAATTACTGTAATCTTATCTTTTGTTTATTGTTAATGCAGGTAGTGTTGGGAAAATACTCTGAACACTTTCCCACAATCTGTAGAGGAACTAATCTGTAGGTAGAACTGAACTCTACCACAATCATCCACCTGAGCTACAAATTTTCTTCACCATCACTAATAGTAGAGAATGTACCTCTCAATTCTCCGTTGTTTCTATTATTGTTTCGTCCAGATAATGTAAGTGAATAAATTTCAAGCAGATACCAGTTGCAATAAACTATGTTTAAAACCTAGACAGAGTAGGGAAATTGTTAATTACATTAGAATTTTGACTATGCCACGGATAAAATTTTCAGTTGGTGTAAACCATGAGAGTGACATGAACTTATTATCGGATAACAGGACGAAACGAATACTTCATATTCATATAATAGCGAAGTTAAATGAAGTTGTTATGTGGAAGACTCCTGATACAGTTGAGCATTTATACCACTGATAGACATAAATTCATTCTTTAGCCACAACAAAATCTTCCATATGCAATTAACCTTCGTATTCTGGTTTCATGTTCCCGACCGTAGCTGCTACCTTGACGTGGTGGTCAGGCTTGCCTATCATGATGACCCAACCGAGCTATATTGGCTGGAACATATGTTCCTGCAGGTCCCACCATGCCAGGCAGGTCGAATGGAGAATGATGAGACTAAAAGCAGCTACCCAAGGTCTGAGGGCGAAGTCGTAATGCTGACTGCAGAAGGGTGTGACAGCAGTAAGGTGTTTCCCTCGGACAACCAGCATCTGCAGCGATGCTTCCTTCTTACTAGGAAGGAAGGGCTAGAAAAGGTCGACCCTAAAAATGTCACACCTCACCCTACCTCACGGATTTCCGTCTCCAGAGGTAAGGGATACCCAATAAACGCTTTAAAAGAGCGGAG
This sequence comes from Schistosoma turkestanicum, assembly GCA_944470395.2. Taxonomy (NCBI): domain Eukaryota; kingdom Metazoa; phylum Platyhelminthes; class Trematoda; order Strigeidida; family Schistosomatidae; genus Schistosoma; species Schistosoma turkestanicum. Next base: position 35,227,866 of record OX103972.1, on the reverse strand, counting down.
CCAATAATCAGAAAAACCTTTCATAAAAAGGCCGTGCGTGACCGGCCTCAAGCAGTTGTCCCTTGGACTCTGCAGTCACGCTCCCAGGTCGTTAAGGTCAACCTTCCTTTTCAGGTTCCTCAAGAAACACCCTTCCACGGTGTGAGCAGGCGGGAAGTGGCATCCGCCCTCATACCCGTAACAGCACACTTTGTTTCATATTAATAACATAGTGGTGGTTTGACAAGTTGAATTGTCCTAATTTGTTCTGTTAATACCGTCATTATATGAGAAAACTAGAAGAAATTCTACGCTGAAAGACATATTCATTCATAAACCCAAACCATTATGTAAAATCTTACAATTCATTCAAATAAATGAATACTTACTTATTGTATTTGATAAGATAGAAGTATCAGAATCTAGTGGAGAGAGTTCTGTGTTGATAATGTTTTCTTGGAAAGTGGAAGGCCCACTTGGTGGATTCAATGGGGTTTCCACTGAATTTGTATCATCTGAATGTGGTTTTATAATAGGAGAATTCGATCTATTCAATTTCGAAACACGTTGCCTTGACAATCGACTTGCTCGACCTCGACCAAACTTTGAACACTTGTTTGCTCGACTCCCAGTAGTTAGTCTTGGAATCTTTGGAGCTGTAGAATAACTAGAAAGAGGAAAATATAATGCAATAGCATTGAACATGAATGCATTGGTCTGTTGGTTTAAGAAAATAAAATACATGAATTATTAGGAGGAATGGAAACCGAATGTTCATTTCATCCTATAAGTAGTAGTAGTGTGGTGCGCGCTACTTATAAGTAGTATATGACGTGAGTGTAAACGTAATGTCTGGCAGCAGAAGATGGGGGAAGATCAAGAAAGGAAGAGTGGGGACACTGTAGTGCCTCCACATTTATTTGCATCCGCTTACATTTAATTTGCTCAAGCCCTTTCGATTAATTTATTTAACCAAGCCATTTGTATAGCAACAACTCATATGTACCATTGGTATTTTTTGCTATCTGGTTTGTATGAGCTTGTACGACTGAGCATTGTTTACGCCTACGCGCTTACTCATCCTTTTCGCTTTAATGTTAATCTCTTAATTTTCCCATGAACTCACATGAATTGTATCGCTTGCTTTTGACCTTGTCAATCATTCATCGCTTTTATTCATGTGTGTGCATACCTATTTCGCTTGTCATATGTCTGTCTTATTATCTGACTATATATTCTTAGTCATACTCTATCTTTTTGAAGTTGGCTCTTAGCCTTCTCCAATTCACTTCGCCCATTCGCTCGCATTGTAATCCAAAGAGTTGGTTCTTATCCTTCTCCAATTCACTTCGCCCATTCGCTCGCATTTTAATCCAAAGAGTTGGCTCTTAGCCTTCTCCAATTCGCTTCTCCGCTTCGCTTTGTGGTGTGCCTCGAATAAACGTATTCATCAATACGAGTTCATCTTCTGATTTATAAACCGAGCTTAAGAACACGCAGTAAATCGGCACACTACAACACAATGGAATTTGTATGAAACGCATGAATAGTGGAATGTCAGACAATGGATTGATGATTGATTGAAGATTTGCAAATTAACGGCTACGATATGGTTTTCCTATTTTACTGAGTAACTCTGTAATTTTCGTTAAATAAAATTCCGTTGACCTCACCTGTGTTCTCCTTCACTACAGTAGTAGTAATAATTTCCATTCTGAAATTACATTATTGTGCTTCAAAAAACTTAAATTTCAAGAACATAGATCATGTAATTTATTTAGAAGGCTGAAAAATTTCAGAAGGTAGCTCTGACGCATGATTATTTACATATTTTCAGCGATTTCATACAACCAAACTAGTAAACTGCTGGGGATCTGGGAAGATTTCATCTTACTAACTAATAAATCTAGCTTGAATCCTAAAAGTGAAGTGAAGTGAAGTGTTATCAACGAAAGTAGAAGAAAAATTGAATAAAAGTACTCTATGCTTTGTAATTTAAATGAACATTTAACAGTTTACTTTTAAGCCCACCTAATTGAATTATGAGTTGCAAAACAAAGGTTTTAACCTATGAAATTATCAATGTTTATTAAGTATTATGGTAATCGGTGAAATGCATTAAGTGATATGTTTGAGCTCTTACGAGTTCACCTTACTTGGTAAACGGAACGAAGATCAATGATTCAGTGACACGATAGGCTATTCTAATCCGATTGTCCCAGGCCCCGCTAACTAAAGGAAGAAGTCTTGATAAGACGTAGAGAGAATGTACTTCCCAGGCACCCAGAAAATACGATGTCCATAAGCACACAACTCAAGCTTATTTATAGAATGATAGAACACCCTTGGTGAGAGCCACAAAACAGAGTTCTAAAATAATCCATCAACCAATGACAGTCAAGGATTTCCCGAGTGGGAAATGCAAGCCAAAGGTCAAATGTGCGTCTTTGGCGCGAAAAGATAAAATTCCAAATTACAGAATTAGGACCTTTTCCAACTAAGTTCTAGGGATCTAGCGTCCCCAAACATTAAGGCACCAAAAATAATAAAGTAAATACACCTTTCTCCCTATATGCTATGAATATGTATCTAAATAGAGCACTTTAAGAGTGTGAATATTTTTAACAATTAGGACTTACGCAAGTGAGGAAGCTTGTCGTTTATACCGTGAATTTGTTCCAATGGATTGTTTACCAAACAATGATGTACGTGATGAATTTGTTGTTCGTCTAATATGTGTCCAAGATGGTGTAGAACTAGGATCAAAACGACTTGGAGTATAAACAATTCGTTTCGGTTGTTGAGTCGATGGAGTAGCCTAAAAAGACACGTAGAAAATTGAAACACTAATAGTGTTTCAACACTAACAACAATGGACGAACGTCCTCTTTTTACTGAGTTTATAAGAATCCTGGATGAACATCAAACGATAACTTTAACCATTTAATTATATGCAAAAACTAAATTCAACATGAAATTCTGTCGATAAGCATTAACAGTTTGATACTTTCTAATACTTTCTACAGAGACCTTGAATATTCCACCCCCCCCCTAAACAAACAGAAACTCAGATGTACAAGTATCAATATTCAGTAACTGATAAACAATTTCCAGATATCCAGTCAATCACAATTATTTTCAATATAACATGCCAAATAAGATAATCTAGTCGAAATATGCTGTACAAGTCATGTGATAAAATTCATCATTTATGAATTGTCATAATAATTGTTGTGTATAATGCAAAGTTAACGGATATTGTTTCATACACCTTCATTAGAGTTAATTCCTATCATCACGAAATGATGATATGCACAGTGAGCTGAGAAGAAGAATATTCCAAATCATTGTTTACAGTTATTGTAGTCAAAATCCAGGTCTTAGGAGGAGCTTATTTATTATTTTTTTTTGAATTTCTAACTTACCCACACTTCATTAGTTTATTTCGAACCCATATAAATTCTTGAAACGAAGTTTAATGAGCCTTAAAATGTAAATCTAATTACATTTTAATTTCTATGATAGATATGACGAAAAAAAAGAAGAGGAAACATGAGAAGTAATCTCTCTCGTCTCAGCACTTATGATATATATATAGAATGAACAAAACATACGGAAAAGTTCAGTTAATGTCATTAAATGAAGATTACTTAATCACCGTCAACTCATAAACTGTCTGTACTTGACATTATTAAATTTCACAGTTAAAATTTTGGGTGTTAATGTACTTGACTCTAAACTGTTAGATATTTGGTTCAAACACTGACTCATTTATCTTGATTTGATCAGTGGACTAGCAGATAGCACATAGATTAACATCACGACTAAATTTGACAAATATTAGCTAGTTGGTCGATGGAGTTAGCTCTTCATAGTAAAATTTTAAAATGTTCCTGATTCATTAAAGTAGAATAGTACTTGATAAAAATGAGTGAGTGAAATAGTTTCAAAATATGAACAGTTTAAGTGCATCACGTCTACATGCCTTTATATATTACTGAATCAGTTAATTAAAGACTGATAATTTGAAAATCAACATGACTTCAAATGTACATATGTATAAATATATATATAGGGTCAGTGACTGAGTAGTAGCCTACCTGTAGAGCAGCTGCCCACTGTGCATCACTAGCGCCACACTGTTTTGAAGGTGATAATGGAGACTGATATGAATTCTTTGTTTCCTCTGGTGTTGAGTCATAGGCGAGTTCTCTCTTTGAGATAGATGAAAAGTAACTATTTGTAGAACCTGCATATTTGTCCGGAATCGGTGACTCCGCCAAAACATCAGAAGCTTTCCATGGAGGACAATGCTCCACCAAGCATTTAGTCAGAGGATCAACTGAAACACAAGTCATGCGATATGTAGATCTATTGGCCCATTCAGGAAGTGTACGAGCAACAGTTGTTACGGCAGAGCTAGTTGCACCAGTAAGACAGTTAGAACTAGTTGACACCGTATTAGGTGAAGAAGGAGATAAACGAGTAGTGGAAGTAAATTCTTTGAGGGTTGGTTCTGCCTGAGAACATGTTTGACTCCCTATAAGTTATTTTGGAAGTATTTACACTACTTACCAAAGTCCTCACAATAATTTAGCGGCAAATGGCGAGGGATGAAAGGAGGTCGCTCTTCTAATTCAGGGTGATCTTCAGGAGGGATATTCAAGCATAATTTCCCATAAATAGGCCCACATGTCATAGTAGGCGCTGGCGTGAAAAACTGACTGTTATCTATGACAAACTTGGCAAGGCCTTGTGGCGTTTGACCCATCAAACGCAACGCTAGCAGTCCATCTGAAACTTGAGCACAACCGTCTGGAAAATTATCAACAATAAATATAATTACCTGAAGACGTCAAAGTATGTACATTTTTAACCAAGGCGAGGAAATATGCCTCCACAACGCTAATTAGCAATTCAAGTGAGGCTTCTGTGATTTGTTCGAAGCCGACTTGACCACAAAGCTGAGCAATTACTTGAATCATCGCACTTCTGAAGTCACTTGACATTGCAGAAGAAAAACTGAAACATAAATTAGGGAAAGTAGCTGGCTTTATATGTAAAATAACAAATTTTAATCCAATCTTGTAGTCATTTGAATAAAGGGAAAAGAATTTAAATAGTTTATTATAACTCAATTTTAGCATAGTTTTAATCCTATGCTGGCTGCAAAAAAGACAATATTTGATTAGATAAAAAGCTGAGATACAGCAGAGTATATGATTCCACAATTATATGGAATTTTATGGTAAACAATAAAATACACCGATTTAAAGGACTTTAAACTCTAGTTGGATGAGTAAACTATGGTAAGCGGAACAAGATTACGAATTGAAACTCAGATATTATCAAACTACCGAATCATATTAGTCAACGGCATAATGGATATATATGCATATACAAAGAAGTTGTGTGATACTATGCATCTAGGGTACAACGCGTGTTTTATTTACAAACGAGAAGGGTACCAATGTAACACTTGGTGATTGAGAGTAAAACACCCGACCGTAGCTGCTAACTTGAGGTGATAGTCGGCCTAGCCTATCGTGATGATCCAACCGAGCTATATTGGCTGAAACATATGTTCCTGTAGGCTCTACCATGCCAGGCTGGTCGATTGGAGAACGATGAGACTAAAAGCAGCTACTCAAGGTCTCAGGACGAAGTCGTACTGCTGACTGCAGAGGGGTGTGACAGCAGTAAGCTGCTTTCCTCAGACAACCAGCATCTGAAGCAATGATGCCTCTAACAAGGAGGGACGGAGTTACAAAAGATCGGCCCAAAAATTTCACACCTTACCTTACCCAACTGATTTTGGTCTCCAGCAGTAAGGTCACGTGAAGAGCGGAGCTAACAATTCAAAATTTTCCAACGAAAAAGTCGTATGTGACCGACCTTAAGCTGATGACGCTTGCGCTCTATGGTCATGCTCATAGGTCTCTAAGACCAACACATCCAACTTGCTTTTCAGGTTCATCAAGAAATACCCTTCGACGGTGTGGGGCAGTCGGCAAGTGATATCCGCTCTCATACTCGTAACATTACACGGGACCAAATTGGTCACAATCAAATCCTTCCTTAAGCTTTTAATAACTCTTTTATATCAACAACTAAGCCTTCTTACACTTCTTTATCACCCCACACAGCTAATGCAAGCGACTCGAGCTCACGAAACATAATTCCTGATCTCCTGAAATTCCGTTCTAAACTACATGTTGGAGCTTTTAGTATCCGGACCTTGTGCCAAATAGGACAACAGGCTTCATCAGCTAGGACTTTAGAATCTCTTTCCATCGACGTATTCCGCGTCTCCAAAACGCGCATACAGTATCCGAGTAGAGTAATTCATTTTACCCCACCTTTGCAATATGAAGAACTGTCTTGATTTACGATTCGTATATCTGGAAGGATGATGGTCCAGTATGGGCAAGTTAGACTGACTAAGATCCTAGGTGGAATCTGGCAACTGGACGTAATCCCATCTGACTGTTGTCAATCACCGACTATCACAGTTTATAGTAAAGGACAAAAGTCCTATGACAAACACAGAGGAATCAGTTTATCTAATATAGTGTATACGATGTCGGCTTCAATAATAAGTAGATGTCTAACCAGAGCTCGTGAAGAGCAGACGTAGATGTCTATACCATATTTTTATTCCTCATCAGAACCTGGAGCATAGGAGTCTTTGAAGCATTGCTCGTGTATCATGGGACAACCGAGTAAGCAATGCTGTCGTTAAGAAATGAGTACTAGGTAGTGATGGCAAATCAATAGATTAAGTATTGGAGGTGGTTGGGACATACGTTACGTATGACTAACCACCGATTGCTTCGACGAGATGTTTTGCGGTGTAGGAGTAGGCTGTAAGCAAGTTAGGGGTGGCCAAATCAAAACATCAGTCAGTCAGATGCAACGTAGAACTTCGTACGTAAGTACATCAGTTCATGTCGCCATACCACATCAGCACAGAGATGTAATTGTCAATTCAAATCAAATAGTAGAAGAGGTAGTAAGGGTATTAGGAGTAATCGGAGAGGTTAGGATTAGAAGATATGATTCAAGAAGTATGATTTAATGAGAAAAGTTTAGAAAGACAAAACTAGATTTGTTGAAGAACCCAGAAGATTAGGATTTGAGAGAACACAAAGAATAAATGCACTGGCGCCATTGCGAACGATTTTGAGCCATGTCATTCAAGGTCTTTAACCATCGATTATTATCATCTCGCGGAACCCAACCAGGTAGTCGACAATTACCGACATGGCTAAGCCCACTCGTCAATGATTTCATGGATTTCTGCCATGTTTTGGTTTGGCCACCCCTAGCTTTCTTCCAACCTACTCCTACACTACAAAACAAAGCTCGACGAGGCAGTCGGTGGTTGGGCATACGCAACACATGTCCCAACCACCTCAACTGATGAAGTTTCACAACTTCGTCTATTAATTTGCCATCCCTACCTAGAACTCGTTTACTAACGGCAGCAATGCATATACGGTTGTTCCAGGATACACGAGCAATGCTTCGGAGACAACGACGGTCAAAGACTAGTAACCCACGAAAGTCTTCTACTCTTAAGGGCCATGTTTCACACTCATATAGTAGGACGGAGCGAACTGCTGCGCAGTACACCCGTCCTTTAGTCAGCAAACGGATATCTCGCCTTCGCCATAAGTGACGCAGGTTAGCAAAAGCCAATTCAGCCTTCTGTATCCGAGATGAGATTTCATCAGTCACCAGGCCATCAGCACTGATGAGGCTCACTACATACGTGAAGCGATCTCACGCTCGACTACTTCACTCCCTATCACCAGTTCAGGTGCCGACGAAATCCAATCCTGAAGCAACATTTTGCATTTCGAGGGGCAAAAAGGCATCCCGAACATGCATGCATTGTTGCTTAGGGTGGACAGAAGACTCTGCATTTTGTCAGCGTCTTCACCAAGTAGGACAATGTCATCGGCATGTTCTAAGTCAATAAGCGAGCCACCTGGTAAAAGGTCTACTCCTGAAAATTCTGACGAGGATAAGGTTATTTCTAGGAGCATGTATATGATAAAATTAAACAAGAATGGAGAAAGTGGACATCCCTGACAGACACCACTTGAAGTAAAGAATTCCGTTGACAGTTCGCCATAAGCCCTCACTCGACCAGTGGTGTTCGAGTAGAGGGCTTGTATAAGGTTAATATACTTCTTTGGTACACCTTTCAATGACAGACACTGCCACAGAACCTCACGATCTACTGAGTCAAATGCCGCTTTTAGGTCCAGGAACACGACTATTGTCGGACGTTTAAATGTGTGTCTGCGTTCCAGGACCTGTCGTAGTGTGATGATGTGGTCTATACAACCACGTACAGGTCGAAAACCAGACTGGTTTTCTCGAGTTTGCTCTTCACGAGCTTTCGTTAAGCGTCGAAGTATTATTGAGGCCGAAATTTCGATGCTATATTAGTTAGACTTATTCCCCTGTGATTGTCACAACAGGACTTTTGTCCTTTCTTGTAGATTGGGACAATTAGCGACTGAGACCAGTCAGATGGGATTACGTCCAGTTCCCAGATTCTACCTAGGATCTCGGTCAGTCTAACTGTTAAAACTGGACCACCATCCTTAAATATCTCAGGGGTCAATCTATCAGCACCTGCTGCTCTATATCGCTTCAGACTTCCTATAGCTTTCTCAACTTCATGTAGACTGGGAGGACTTAAATCGATTGGCCATTCAGGATGACTGGGGATCGTGGGCAACCGAAGTGTGGCTCGAGGCCAGTTGAACTGATCCCTAAAGTGTTCTGCCCATCGGTCCAGTCTCCTGGATTGAGAATGGATAATAAGACCATCCTTTCCCGAGATAGTCTCACTCACATTCGGATTCCTAATACTGGTTTCTTTAATAAGGCGGAAAAGTTATCTAGTGTTGCCTATCGCCGCTGCCTTTTCCATCGCTTTTGATTTCGCCACCCACCACTGTTCACGGTCGTTACGAAGGCTTTTTATAAGTCTGCGCCTAAGCTGACTACGCTCTTCATCATGTTCAGAGTCAGGCGGGATGCGTATTCGAGCATCCATCAGTTCGGTAGATGTTACTGAAATCCACGGCTTCTTTATAGCCTCGTGGTTTACCTTGCTAGCAGATATCACTACTGTTTCCTCAGCCTTCTTGATATCATTCCAACCTGCCTCCGGATGGGAATCACTTCCATGGTCGCCTAACTGTTTTTCTAGTTCCTCCTGAAATATTTTCTTAGTTTCATTATCATTAGGTAAAACCCTAAGAGGCTTCCTTACGGTGTCTTTCCTACGTTCAGTAGGCCTCAAACAAATACGAACTCGCACTAGGGCATGATCTGAATCTAAACATGTGCCCCAGAACGAGCGGCAGTCATCTATCGAACCCCTCTATAGGTGGCTGATGGCGATATGATCAGGTTGCGTACAACGTTGAGACGACTACGGGGGTCACCAGGTCAAAAGATGTTTTTCCTTATGCTTAAAATTAGTGTTTGCTAGAAATAGGCGGTTATCTGAGCACAGTTGCAACAGACGGTCGCCATTGTTTGTTCTTTGAGCCGCGACACCATAACATCCGCCTAGGTGTCTTTCATTTTCACTTAGTCTAACTACTTGAGCATTAAAGTCACCAGCCAATAATACTACATCAGAGCGCCTAGCTTTTTGGAGGTCCGAAAGCTTCCTATAAAACTCATCTTTTATATCGTCTGGACTGCAGTCAGTGGGGGCGTAGGTTGATATGACGAAGAGGCAACGACGAGTGTCTCTATCCTTTCGAATCCTTACTGTCCCGTTTAGTCGGACAGCGCACAAGCGACTATCTACTGGGATCCAGTCAAGGAGAGATTGTTCTGCCCTACGACACAATACTATACCTACACCAGCGAAACCCCGGGAAGCAGCATCAGGGCTACCGGATACACGAATGGTAAATCGAGTTGCTTCTTTATTTTGACAAGGTGAAATCAGATTAATAATTTTACTAGGATCCTGTATACGCGTTTCCGAGACGCAGCATACATCGATGGCACGAGTTTATAAAGTCCTAGCTAATGATGCCTGTTGCCCTATTTGACACAATGTCCGTACATTAAATGCTCCAACATGTAGTTTAGAACGGGGTTTAAGGAGACCAGGAACGATGTATCGCGAACTCGCATCGTTTGCATTAGCGGTGCAGTCAGATAAGGGAATGTGAGTAGAGTTAGTTGTGGAGAGAAGAAAGGTATGTGTGGGTGTAGGAAGGATTTGATTTCGACCAGATTGGTCTCTCGTACTGTTACGGGTATGAGGGCGGTTGTCATTTCCCGGCTGCCCACACCGTGGAAGGTTGTTTCTTGAGGGACCTGAAAAGGAAGATAGATTAGTGTTGGTCTTGGAGCGTGACCGCAGAGTCCAAGGTACAACTGCTTCAGGCCGGTCACGCACGGTCTTTTTATGAAAGGTTTTTCGAGGATTAGCTCCGCTCTTAAAGGCCCATAGTGGGCACCCTTACCGTCGGAGACAGAAATCCGTGAGGTAAGGTGAGGTGTGACATTTTTAGGGTCGACCTTTTCTAACCCTTCCTTCCTTGTGAGAAGGCAGCATCGCTGCAGATGCTGGTTGTCCGAGGGAAACACCTTACTGCTGTCACACCCCTCTGCAGTAGTCAGCAGTACAACTTCACCCTCAGACCTTGGGTAGCTGCTTTTAGTCTCATCGTTCTCCAATCGACCAGCCTGGCATGGTGGGACCTGCAGGAACATATGTTCCAGCCAGTATAGCTCGGTTGGGTTATCACGATAGGCAAGCCTGACCACCACGTCAAGGTAGAAGCTACGGTCGGGAAATCAAAACATGGCACAGATCCATGAAGTTACTGGAAAATGGAGTGAGCCATGTTGGTAGGTGTTAACTACGTGGTTGGGGTCCGCGAGAAGATAGTAACCGATGGTTATATACCTTGAATAACATGACTTAAAATCGCTTGAAATGACGCAGATACATCCACTCTGTCTTCTCTCAAATTCTAATCTGAATTCCTCATGATCTCTTTCTCTTTTTAAATTTTTTTCACTGGATTATACTCCTCGAATAACATCTTTGAACCCTAATCTTTCCGATTACTGCTCATACTTCTACTACCTCTACTACTATGGGATTTGAGTCGACAATTGCGTCTCTTCGCTAATATGGTATGACAACCTGAACTGATGTACATACGAACGAAGTTCCACGTTGTAGCTGACTGGATTGATCGAGAGTAAAACAGACCGGTCTATGTTTTCACACCCCATGATTGCTTGCAGATGGTGGGTAATTTGGGTGTGGTTGAAGGTAAGTTGGTTGTTCCCTAAAGTGTTCTGCCAAACGGTTTAGGACCGAAAATAAATAATATTCTAATACGTGTTTTCTTGATAAATCTGAACAGCTGTCTACTGTTACCTATTGTCTCTGCCTCAACGATTTCTTATGCTTTTGCTACCACTACTCACGATCATTGCGTAGACTTTCCATCAGCCTACGTTTAAGCTACTTTTGCTCCTTATGGTGTTCCGAGCCAAACGAGATGTGTTTCCAAGCATTTATCAGTTCATCTGAAGTCACTGAAATACACTGATATTCCTTCACCTTTTAGTTTAATTTGCCGGTAGAGACTAATGTTGTTTTCGTTCTTGTTTAGACATCATGCCAAGATGTCGCGGTGTGGATATCACTCACATGGTTGACGCACCATATAGTTGGTTGTCCTTGAAATATTCTCTTGACTTTATTATCGTTGAACTTTAAACCTTTTTCTCACGGCATTTTTTCAACGTTCAATAAGTCTCAGACAAATATGTGTTTGTATTAGAGCATGACCTGAATATAAGATGGAATCTTGAATGAGCGGCGACACCGTAAGATCCAGCTAGTTCCTTTACGGTCGGTCTAAAAACCTGGGTATTAAAATCACCAGCAGGTGTTACGAGATCAGAGCTTTTGGCTCCTTTGGAGGAGATAGAAAAGTTTTCCATGAAATTTATCCGTTAATTCATATGAGCTGCAATTAATGGGAATGTAGGCAGACTTCACGATGGCGAGAATGTTGAGTTTAAAATAACTATCATACTTGGGTCCTGTGAACGCATTTCGGAGACGCGGCATACATCAGTGACGCGAGATTCGATTTTCCTTACCTCATGAGATTCGAAAACCGAATGATATAACGTGTGGATGAGGATAAGATATCAGAATACCAGATCTACCGATTCGTAATCATAAATCATTAGCATTGGTGGAGCATAGTGTTTAAGATATGCGGGAAGATTTAGCCGCGAAGAAAAAATGACAAGACGAGGGAGAGAAATTTCTTGAAGGATTTAGGATGGAATCTGGGTTAGTGTTGGCCTTAATGACCTGGAATTGTGACTGCATAACCCAAGGGACAAAAGCTCGTAGTATGGCAACTTGAACTTACATATGTACGTACGTACGAAGTTCTACGTCGTAAATGACTGTCTGAGTTCAGATGCGCATGACTTCCAGTGTGTTACCTTCGTAATTCAAAAGGAGTTACCACCGGAGACAAAAATCTGTGAGGTATGACATTTTGATGGTCAACCTTTTATAACCCTTTCCAATCTTTGTGAGAAGGCAGCATAGATGCAGATGCTGGATATTTATATTTACTCAAATACAATAATAGAACGTGCGAGAAACGAAAATCATCAATGGTTAGAGACCTTGAACGACATGGCTCAAAACTGTTTGCAATCGCGCAAGTGCATTCACTTTTTTGTTCTCCTAAATTATAAACTGATTACTCATCATCTCCGTCTTTCGCTTTCTAAATTTATCTTACTGAATTATACTTCTCGGATCATATCTCCGAACCCCAATCTTCTCTATTGCTGCTAATAATTCTACTATCGCTATTACTCTTGGATTTGAACTGACAGTTGCGTCTCTGTGCTAACGCGGTATGGCAACTTGAACTGATGTATGTACAGACAGACAGATACAACACAGAACTTCGTACGTAAGTACATTAGTTCAGGTTGCCATGCCCCATCAGCACAGAGACGCAGCTGTCCGTTCAAATCCAAGAGTGATAGCTATAATAGAAGTATTAGCAGTAATGGAGAAGATTAGGGAGTGATATTATTCAAGAAGTATAATTGAGTAAGATAAATTTAGAAGGAGAAAGGTAGAGATCATGAGGAATGCAGAAGCTTAAAATTTTATAGAACACAAAGAGTGGATGCACCTGCGCCATTGTAAACGATTCTTAGCCATGTCGTTTAAGGTCTCTAACCATCGGTGACTATCGTCTAGTGGACCCCAACCAGGTAGCCTACATCTATCAACATGACTCAGTCCACTTGGCAGTGACTTCATGGATGTTTTGGTTTGGCTGCCCCTAGCTTTCTTCCAATCTACTATAATGAAAAACATAGCCCGTCGCGGCAGTCGGTGGTTAGGCATACGTAACACTCGTCCCAACCACCTCAACTGATGAAGTTTCACTGCTTCATCGATTGATTTGCCATCCTTACCTAGAACTCATTTTCTAACGACAACATTGCATATACGGTTGTCCCATGATATAGGAGCAATGCTTCGGAGACACCTATGATCAAAGACAAGCCACCTACGAAAGTCCTCTACTCTTAACGGCCAAGTCTCTCATCCGTACAGTAGAACGGAGCGAACTACTGCACAGTACACTCGTCCTTTGGTTAGCAAACGGATATCTCGCCTGCGCCATAGGTGACGCAGGTTTGCAAAAGCCAATCGAGCTTTCTGTATCCGTGCTGAGATTTCGTCAGTCACCAGGCCATCAGCACTGATGAGACTCCCAAGGTAAGTGAAGCGGTTTACATGTTCGACTTCTTCACTCCCTATCACTAGTTCAGGTGCCGATGAAACCCAATCTTGAACCAACATTTTGCATTTCGAGGGTGAGAACCGCATAACGAACATGCTTGCATTGTTGCTTAGGGTTGTCAGAAGACTCTGAATTTTGTCAGCGTCTTCACCTGATGTACGTACATACGAAGTTTAACGTTTTAGCTGACTGACTGACAATAATCGAACAAACAGCCACACAAATGAACGGGCTGGCGAGGGGGCTGGAATACTGTGTCCAAAATGAAGCAGCTGGTTTTCTTGGGAGGCCACTGCATTAAAATTTGACCTAATCGACAAAGCAGTGGACCAACGTCAAGAGGTGCGATCCCATAGAAGCCGGTGACTAACAGTGAGTCTCCACTTAATCGCTCAGAATTGAGGAGTACATGTGGATTTTCTAACTCCTTTAAATGGATTCTCGACACCCACCAAGCCAGTTTAAGTGCTAAACACTCGTTCTGTCTTCACAATTTCCAGACGAGACTACTCCCAGAATATGTTTGAAATCTGACTTAAAATGTAGAAGCCGGTAACCCTTCAGTGAGAACCAATTGTTGTGCCGAATCCCAAAAACGGTATACCAAAAGATGACTTGCTTGACAGAGCTCCAGTTAAGAAAAGGTATAGGGTGAGGTATAGTGAGCCTTTCAACACTGACGAGGAACCCATGAACACAAATTAACTGAGAACAAGAGTTAGCGGAGTACTTTTATAGTTCGGCGCTGGCGCATGAACTTGCAGGTGAATCTGACGAAGTGTGAGTAACTGGTCAAACCATACATGTCTAGTTACGAAACCAGCTAGGTTTTAAAGAATTCTTATGATAGTCTGAATATCTAAACATTTTAATGTTTCCGACACTGTTAGCCAGATTAATTTTTCTAGGTTTTTCATAAACATAATACACATACAACACATGTATACCCTGGGATAAAAGTGGTTGTTATAAATGACTGGTGCTAATTAGTCCTAAACCCTTGTGGTGAATAAAAATGTATTAAGGCACGGAAGTAAGGACAAAAATCACTCGACTTTATCAAAATATTAAAGCACCCTGATTTATTCACATACTGTACTACCGGCTTAAAAACACTTTATACGAATAATAAGAACGTATTAAAACTTTAAAAATACTCCTACCTTCATATTGTTATATGACATTTACCTATACTATACGCCATAAGAGCGATAGCAATAGAAATACCAGGTCATTTACGCCCCAACCACTAATTCCTACTCCGAACAGAGCGGGGTAGCGCATTAGGTCCAGCCTAACAAAATTAAAAGTCACATGAATATTCCGTATGAAAATCCTTAAAACTACAATGAAGTTTCAAATGTTTATTATCCCTTCAAGCAAAAGCTTCTGTTTCTTAATAATGACGATCTGAAAAGAGCTAAAAATGGGAAGTATTAAATTATAGTTCTACTTCATTAACAGAATTGTTATTTTTACAAATAAATCAACATGAATTATTGAAGGAAAATGAATGAATGATTGTTTATGCAGCACTTGGAAAGGTGAAAACATTCAGAACTTTCTAGAGGGCTGCTATAGTAGAACACTTCTACGAAGAAAACGCAATTAGTGAAAAATAAACATTCATTATTGTACTCGTTTTGTTTAACTGTACCGAAAACATTTACTTGCGCATAACGTTCTTTTTCGCGACGCTGCCATCCTTCATAACTTGCTGCTCACTGTAACACCTATTTTCTCCCTCAAATATATTCTTTACCCTGGATTTACTTCAGCTTGTCGAGATGGGATATTAGTTAGTATTCAGTGGTGATCGTGGTCGATCTCGATCAAGTCACTACTAAAAAAATAAAAAAGCTTTGCCAGACTGTTCTTTCAGAAGAGACCTATTTTTTATTCGAAGGACACAGATACAGCAGAAAACAGAGTATCCTAATACTCGATTGACTTTAGATAATAAAACTACCACATATATTATCTTTAGATTTTGCACTGGAATGAAAACAATTAATGTCACATCAAACTGTTTACCATAAGGCGGTGAATCGGCATTCACTGGTTAACTCAAGTTCTCTAAGATATAAACTATTAAACCCGCAGTGGCAGTTGGATCTCTAATGAGCAGGGATGGTTAGTTAAGTAGAAGAATCAACCAATAACCTGTTGTAGGATACTAACTGAACAAATATTTTCGCACGAGCTTTTTCGTTGACACGGGAAAAATTCAGCACTATTTACAATGACGTGACAATAGCTAGCCTTTGGACTCGGGCATGATGGGAATCAATAAGACTGAAATCAGAACATGTGGAGATTAACATAATGCTCTGTATCCCGGATTGCTTAAAACATTGTCCTGTATTCTCAATATGGCCGGTGTAAAAAACGCTGTATTAAGGACAACTTTTACTTGATATATTATATTAGCCGGTTAGAAGAGACAGAAACTTATAGTTTGAAACACGCATCATGTTGTTTATGGGAACGAAATCTCGTGCATGAATTGTTGTGTCTGAATACATTCTACCATATATAATTTCACCGTAAACAATATTATGATGCATTGATGGCTAAACCTCAATGTTCTCAGAACATTCTATGACAAACACCCTAGCACTATTTTATAAGTGTGCTTGCTGACCTGCGTCAGCAACTCCTGTGACAAGACACGAATGAACTGACTGCACAAGCAAATAACCAGCAGAGGCCAGTTCCCACAGAACTGGCCAATTCGGTTTGAATAACTTGTTTGAAAATCCGACAACGGCTGCTGGTGCAGAAGTGAACCAGGTGCTGAGACAAACCATCTAGGGCTTCTATAGCAACGAAAGAGTACTAAGAGGTAAGCTGTTAGAAATCAGGATTACGTGCTCTCAGATGGATCTGAAGATGACAATCCTAACTGAAACATGGCTATCCCCTGACACTGCAGACGAAGCCGTGAGCTTGCCAGGCGTGACACTCTTCCGAAGCGATAGTGTTCACCAGATTGGAGGCGGAGTCGCTGTATATATAAACAGCCACTTAAAAGTCGAGCGGCTATACGACACTAACTGAGGTGAGAGAATCATGTTGGTGTTGTTTCCACATAAATGGCACGAAATACTTGATTGGAGGGATTTACCGATCTCCCTCAGGTACCAAGGCCCAGAAAAGCAAACTGAATGAGGTAATACTGCAACTGCCACTCCTAGGATTCGATCAAATTCTCTTAGCTGGAGATTTCAATACCCCATCTTTAAATCTCAGCAATCAGAGTACAACTCCACATTGGTTGGTTTCAAAGACGACCTGGTACAGCCATTAGAAGCTCTGGGCTTAATGAGCACGTATGCAGTGCCACTAGATGGACTAAAGAGGGAAAGTCCTCAAACATGGATTATCTGTTTACAAATGCCCAGCTCCTGGTTGAGGATGTTCACGTGCATACACAAATAGGTACTAGTGACCATAGCACAGTCTTGTTTACCATGGTTATAAATGAAACATTCACACAGGACAAAAACGAGCCCCATATTTGCTACACTAGAGCAAATTATATACGTATGAGAGAGGCCCTCCTACATGCCTCATGGCCACGGAAGTTGTGGAGGCTGACAGTTGATGATCACTGGCAAACAGTGAGAGATATCATCCAAAACGCTGTCGTAGACAATGTACCTCAGTGTTACGCTCATCACTTGGTACGCTTGAAGCTATTACGAGTTCACCTTGTTCGGTAAACGCGCACGAGACAATAACCAATGTCCAGGTAGATTACCTTGGATTCGAAACTGCAAAACAATAGCCAGGACACAACGAATATATATATATATATATATATATATATATATATATATATATATATATATAGGATAATCGATACTGTAATCGAATATTTAAACAGAAAATTATGGTCAATACAGTTATCGAATAATTCAAACGAAGTACAATGAATGAATGATGAAATGCTACAATCTCAAGGTCAACTGTATTACGTCCAATTTTTTGCTCCTTGCTCCTTAGAAGTATGCTGTGTCGATCTATCTGCAATTCACGAACCCAAATTTATAAAAAAACGAAACTCCAAAGTAGGTACCAAAGTTTATTCTCAATTCACAATAATCGACCAAAATGTCGTTCGTTTATTACAAATAGACGACCAATGTCATTCTGACAACACTTATTATAATAATTACAATTACCTTCAATTTTGTAGGTTCCTGGAGCAAAAAACTGCAAACGAACAACCAAGACAAACAGGAGTCCAAAAATGGCCGAAAATAATAATTCAAACAAGTTCATAAGTTAAGTAAAACAAATATGCCCAAAAAACAGTGAAATTAATGATATTTATATATAGGTTTTAATCAGCCAAATGTCTTCATTTCTCCCGTAACAAGCTGATCGGTCCATTAAACAAATCCAAAATAAAGATATTTATCAAGCGAGTTCTGGGGATCTAACACCCTCAATACTCAGTCACACCACACACCTGGGAATAGAAGAACTTGGGTTAGGCGCGGCACTGAACGCCTGCTACAGGCGAAGAGGAGAACCTGGCACAAGTAGAAGGTCTCCTTGAAGGATTTCGATCGCAGTTCCTACATGGCAATGAGAAACAGATGCAACACCAAAGTTCGAAGTGACAGAACCCGAAGCATCTGTTTACTTTCATGTCCAAAAGAAAACCTACTAATCAAGGGTTGTTTTCTCTCAAAGGATGAAACGGAGAAGACCTCACCAGCCTCGAGATGGCTGAGATCTTCAACAATAACTTTACTGAGCTGTTAAACCAGGCACCCATATGATCAGAGTACTGCGCAAACCCAGTGCCAGCTGAAGGCTTAGGGAATATCCGAATCACTCCTGACTTAGTACTAAGGAAACTAAAATCCTTACTCCCAGGTAAGTTACCAGGTTGTGACAATATTCGCCCCATAGTCTTGCAACAATATACGGAAGTCATCTGTCCACCGATGTGACCTGTTCAGGCATTCACTAAGTCACACCTACTCCTAGGTGAATGGAAACAAGCTACTCTCTCTCAAATCTTCAGAGCAGGAGATGGAAAGGACCCACCCTGTTACAGACCAGTCACATTACTACCAGTACTATCGAATGCGGTAGGAGGGCTGGTGGGCGAACAGATGATGGAGTACATGGATAAGAATAAAATACCCCATGAAGCTCAACACGGGTTTCGGAAAGGCAGTACGTGTGCATCTAATCTTCTCATTGCATGGGACAGTTGGTCATCCTGTTTGGACCGTAAAATACCAGTGCACGTAATATTTCTCGACTCTGCAAAAACCTTTGACACAGTACCCCACGCATGCCTAATCGAATAGGTTGTGGAAATGGGCTTCACTGACCCACTCCTATCCTGGCTCAGAAACTACCTTGAGAATAGAAAGTTTCGTACCAAGATAAATAGAGTGCACGCGAGCTGGCGAGTATCCACATCGAGAGTTCCACACGGGACCATCTTAGGTCCACTTCTCTTCCTGATATTTATTGAAGATTTGTTAGGCTTAGTTAGCTCACCGGCATTGACCTACGTAGACGATGCGAAGATCTGGAGGTCCATTAAAGGCGAAGAGGATTCGTCTGAGCTTCAAAAGGACCTTACATTTATTGAGAAATGGGCAGTGAAAAACGGTTTAAAACTCAGCTACCCGGAGTGCCACGTCATGCACATTCTTCTTCACACGACGTAAACGATCTGCACTCTCAATGGAAGTCCGCTCCCTAATGTCTCCTCAGAGCGCGATCTTGGTTTATTAACCACAGAAAGCCTCCACACCAGTCCAAACTATGTAGGTGATGCAGCTAAGGCAAACGTGACTCTTCACTTTATGAGAAGACAACTTGGTGCTATCACCCCACTATTATTTTTAATACTATTTAAGACGTATGCGCGCCCACACCTGGAGGTTCACAAGTTTGTCGCACCCCCTCTGTTTAAAAGAGACATGAATCTCATACATCGAGTACAGAGACGAGCAACCAAATGGGTGATAGGGTTGAAAAATAAACCCTACGACTATAGACTCCAGCACTTGGGATTATTTCAACTGAGCTACAGGAGAATCAGAGGTGATCTGACTATGGCGTTCAACATATTAGGCACGCCAAACCATCCCAATGTGAACATCTTACCGATGCATCACCACCATTCCCCTCGAGGCAATCCTCGAAAAATCGCACATCGAAGAGCGAATACTCAGGTTAGTGCACACGTTTTCTAATTACGGGTCATCGCAACTTGGAATGCTCTCCCAGTCGAGGTGACCACAGCCTACTCAGTAGACAGCTTTATGAAGAGACTTGATAATCACGTATTCACATAAGGATTACCATTTCTCTCTTCAACAGGCTGTACATGATGCATATCTTCAGACCTGCTAGTTGTTATCATTGCCATCTCCTCAGATCACTCACTTAATCTATCTCGCATTTTATCTCTGTTTCCTCTCCCTTGCTTACACTACGTTCCTTTCTCACAATCTTCACTACCAATTAACAAACTAAATTCATCTATATATTACTCAGTTCCGAAATTTTATTCATATTAACGTTAGAATTTTATCCTTATTATCCCCATTACTCTCCATATTGCAAATAACTGATCTTCGGTCTGGTAATTTGATACCTGCTGGTATCTAAACACCCAACTCCCCTGAAACAGACGTTTTCATTCAAATCCCAAGACAAACAAACTCACAACCAACTACCAACTGACTAGAATTAGACATTCGAGTGGCTAGAGACCCATTCATTCGACACTACCGAACATCTGGAACCGTACCGAAAGAACAAAAATCGAGCTCGTGAAAAGGATATTGGATATTGGATCTAACAGGAAACAAGCGGAAAGTAAATTTGAATCAGTAATGAAGCTTTGCATCAGTTTGAAAACGTATGTCAAGGAACTGGCAATCACATATGTTTGTGAAAAAAGCCGCTACTGAAATCAATCAGGTGGTTTCACTTATACGTCAATGTGAAAATAGCGGATACTTTCTCATTTCCTTTTTGTATGGTTCTTCGTTTGTCTTCCACAAAACTGATTTTTAAAGGCTGGTCACTGCGTTCCTGAGGAACTACAACTTTCTAAAAAGATCATCACCAAGCTGTCTCATATTTCTGAACTCCCTTGGATGACAATGGGACTTAAAAGTACAATTCGGATATTGTAGATATCCATGGATGCAGTTACCATAGGACCGGATTCGTTCCTGTTCATTAAGAAAATATCGAATATTTTACTGCCTATACGGTAGTAATCAACACAAACAAATGTATTCTTATTATTTCAACAATGAAAGTTTGATCAAACTAACTGACGTCAGTAGTGTCAAGGCTTGTACTAGAGTATCCAAAGCTTATTCTGTTTTCCTGTAACATGCATGTAACGATTAAGCTTTTGGTATTTACTCTAAAGATAACTGATGATTCAAGAAACTAAGTTTCATTTGATCATGTCAAACCTCACCCTTAAATACACTATACAAGGTTCTTTGGACTTCTCTTATTACACAACTATATCAAAGTTAACATTTGACCTGTTAGTACAATTCTAATGTAAAATTAAAAGTTAGATCAAAAAAAAACAGGAAATTCTAGCAGTATCATTTTGGCTGCGTATCCTGAGGATTTTTGGGCACTAAATAACGTACTGAAAATCAAGAAAAATACTTCTGACAAAATAAGCCCTTGTCTAAATTCACAATCTTAAAAACGTTAGTACGTATACTTCAATTCAGTTGATTTTATGCACAAAGACATCACAATCTCTCGAAATCAGGCGATTACTGTACTATCTGTTGCTTTGAATCACTACTACTTGGACTTTATTGACTAAACTGCCAAATACAGCTCAAATAATGTTCCTGAATAGTGCAGAAGCCTAGTTCATTAGCTTCATTTATTATCGCAATCAGGAATTATCGCTGCAACGTCCGAACGACACTCCTATCATGTGCATATTGATATGTCTGTACCCCAACGACTACTTAAATCCTCCGCACATATTTTTGCCGCTGTTAGCCATTTCAACAAATGTATCATGTCAACCCTTATCAGTGTTTTTGAACAATAAGATTCCTAGCTTTAAGGTTCTTTTCATTGTTGCTTTATATATTACGGATACCAATCTCAAACCTGCTTAGTTCGCAAAATCGACTCCTCCTCATAATGCACCATAAAATCACAACAGACTATCACTTGACAGTGAAATAGTTTTATGGAGAGATACTGTAACAAGCTGTTATACTCATGGATCTACTGAGTTATTTAATTCGCTTGAAAATACCAAACAATTGACAAGAATGGGAAAAAAAGAAACAATCTATATTGAGCTCGAAAATACACTAGTTCTTTACACCCTCCAGGTAGAGGTTTTGGACTGGATAATGAGCATCTTCTCCATCTTCGCCTATGATGTATAACTGTTTAAGTTAGCGCATGTGAAAAAGTAAAGACACATTTGGCTAGCTACATTATAAGATTTTGGATAGAAGAAATAGGATGAATTTTTTTGAAGTTTGGTACTCAGGTCAAGAATCTTTAGTGGTGATCGGGTCGTGGCTAACCGGGATCACCATTAAATAATAATTGCTAGCTCGTCACTGTAAAGACAAATAAATCCAGGGTGATTTCATGGTGTCGTAAGAACACCGAAATTACACTAAGAAAGTGGGCGAAATAAAGAACATCTACATCAAAGATGACAGCAACACAAACAGAAAGTTGTGCGAAAAAAAGGTGTCATAACCAAAAAGTACAGTTAAGCGATCACTGGTAGATTTGGTTATAATGAATGTTTTCATTTCATCACTTGCGTTCTCTTCGTAAAAGCATTCCACTACAAATCAGTAGATACATCGAAATCAACCAAATTTATCAATTAATTAGAAGACTTATGAACATATACAAAATCGAGAATCTTGTTAAAGTGAGAAAAAATCTAAATGGATGTGAAAACGATGACATGATACGCCAAAAAATTGCTCTTATTAACTTCGTTATCAGGTTCTACAGTTACTGGTCCATAATTGTTGGGCTGTTTTACAAAGGCCAAAGTAAGTTATACAGTGTTGACCTAGACGGTATCATTTGCTAATGAAAAATATAGTGGAAAACTGCAACGATTTCTGTGTAAATATATGATAATTAGAAGTATTTGTATTTTAGGATCAAGAACTACGAGATGAGCACAAACGAATGTACTGTATTTAGAATTCGAAATCAAGGATTCAACAACAACAACAAGAAGTCACTAGTTAATTCAAACACCACAAAATACCTCCAGATTGCGTCATTTTTAAAATGAAAAAGTCATTTAACAAAAATCAGAATGATTTAAAGTAAAGAGTCAAGTCTTAATCAGTGTAGTAATTTAATAAATCTTGTAGATGAAATACACGGAAGTAGAATTTCATTTCGACAATGAAAATAATAATAATACTGATAAGAGTAGTATTAATAATTTTGTGTGAATTAAAATATGTAATATGAGCGGTGTGGTCAAAGTAATTCATGTGGTTTGAGAAAGACAAAATTTGAAGAGGTTCTTGATATCAAATCCATGTTTTTTGATGATCCTATCATGGGCCAAGATAAACACAGTGGGCGAATTTACACAAGTAATCAAAAGCATGGTCAGTAGAATAAGCTATCAGTCATTAGTACGAAAATTTAACTAGTTTGCTCTCATAGCTTTGTTCAAAAAAAAAATAGTGAAAATTTCACAATATCAAATAACTAGCTCAATGAACATAGCTTAACCATAGTTATCCACCTGAGCTATAAATCTTCTCCATTATCTGAAGATAAGCAAGTTTTTCCTTCTGATGCATTTTTAGTGGTGATCAAGTTGAGATTGACAATGATAACCATTAAATACTTATTATGAACACTGAGAAGAAGAATTATTCCATGGTAAAGAATATATTTTCTGGCGATTTCGTGGTGTCAAAAGAATACCGAAGTCATCCAGAAAAGAGAGCGAAATTACAGAGCTCATAGAGAAAAAAATGGCAGCCATACAAACAGAAAGTTTGCACATCAAGAGTGTTATAAACAAAAAGTACAGTTAAACAATCACTGATACAATTGCATATAATAATAATGAATGTTTCTACTAAACCAAACAGACAGACAGATACAACACAGAACTTCGTACGTAAGTACATCGGTTCATGTTGCCATAAAACATTAGCACAGAGACGCAACTGTCAATTCAAATCCAAGAGTGATAGTGATAGTAGAAGTATTAGCAGTAATGGAGAAGATTAGGGAGCGAAGATATTATTCAAGAAGTATAATTCAGTAAGATATATTTAGAAGAAGAAAGGTAGAGATTATGAGGAATGCAGAAGCTTAGAATTTCATAGAACACAAAGAGTCGATGCACCTGCTTCATTGCAAACGATTCCGAGCCATGTCGTTCAAGGTCTCTAACCATCCGTAACTATCGTCTCGCGGACCCCAACCAGGTAGCCTATATCCACCAACATGACTCAGTCCACTTGTCAGTGACTTCATGCTTTTCTGCCATGTTTTGGTTTGGCCACCCCTAGCTTTCTTCCAATCTACTCCACTGCAAAACATAGTTCGTCGTGGCATTCGGTGGTTAGCCATACGAACACATGTCCCAACCACCTCAACTGATGAAGTTTCACTACTTCATCTATTGATCTGCCAACCCTACCTAGAACTCAGCATTGCTTATACGGTTGTCCCATGATACACGAGCAATGCTTCGAAGACATCGATGATCGTATACTAGTAACCTACGAAAGTCCTCTACCCTTAACGGCCAAGTCTCGCATCCGTACAATAGGACGGAGCGAACTGCTGGACAGTACACTCGTCCTTTGGTTAGCGAACGGATATCTCGCCTGCGCCATAGGTGACGTTTCTACTTAACCAATCGTGTTCTCTTCATAAAAGTGGATTCACTACACATTGATGCTTGATACTAACAGTAATACTATTTCAAACTTTTGATTAGATTCTGTGTATTGCGTTTTGTCTTTTTGCTGAAAAACACAATTATCGTTTTCTGCTTTATTGTGACGGAGTTTCATTCTCTGAGCTGAATGTTTTGATGCGCAATCATCGACTTGAGCTACAAATTTTCTCCACCATTTCTCTTTTATGCATCAATGTAGTACATATTTACATTCAGATTTTTTAAACCATCTTAAAATAAAAATATATGTAACTTCAACCTTTGGTTGGTTTGTGTTTAGCCCGGAGGTATGTTGTCTGCTGGGGGGGATATGAGGAACGGCGTATGAGATTATCTGAAAGAAGAAAGAACAAGAGAAAAAGATGAGCCGACAACTCATTAAGCACATAGAATAATGCACTTACATTCAATAGAAGAATAAATAGACAGCTATCAGAAAAAAAGTCAGCGTGAGATTAAGACAAACTGATAAACGAAACTAGGAGTTGATACAGTAAAGTTTCGAATGCGTTACAATACATACATATATATATATATATATATATATATATATATATATACCTATTCACCATGTTTTCATTTAACTTTTCCATTGATTAATAAAAGATCTATTTTTTTGTATGTGTTGATTATGAAATTATTGAACTCTATTTTTCCTGTTTTCTACTTAAATATGAAAGCCTGAAGCAATTTTGATATCAATATTCTTCATAACACAATATTCAAATAAACACATTTATATATATGTATACATTTGCATGTATATGACTATTTCGTAAAAATTTAAGAACTTTTAGTGATGATCAAGTCGAGATTGACTATGATCACTACTAAATATTAATTTTGGGGCAGAGTTTTTGAGGTTGGCGTTTTTACACATTTGAAATCATCAATCAATCATTGTTAGACCACCATTAGAAACCTGGAAGCACTGGACGGCCGTGTCATCCGATAGTGAGGCGTTCGCCTACAATGCCAAAGGTCCCGAGTTCGAATCCTGCCAGGTGCAGGAGTTGTAGATGCGTACTGCTGATGAGTCCCATACCAGGACGAAACGGCCGTCCAGTGCTTCCAGGTTTCTAGTGGTTGTCTAAAAATGATTGATTGATGATTTCAAATGTGTAAATATTAATTACTGATTAACAGCACGTCACATTGATTAAAAGTAAATCCAGGGTAAAGAATATATTTGAAAGAGAAACTGAGCGATACAATAAGCAGCAAGTTATGAATGATGACAGCAATGCAAAAACAGAAAGTTGCGCGTAAGTTAGTGTTTCTTTTTTTTGGTACAGTTAAACAAAACGAGTACAATAATAAATGTTTCCTTTTCACTAACGAACACGCAGAAATACAACATTTGTAACTGTTTCTTGTTTGTTGTCGAATCACTTTTGATAATTTTTATACTTCTTACAACTTATCGGTTGAGTATATTTTATCTTTGATTGATTTTCGATCTACTAAGACTTACTTACGTATTTTATTTCCATATACTCAGATATAAATATATTTTCACTATTAATATCACTGTACTGTACATACGTTTACATGATGGGCATGATGGAAAGTCATCTAGACTACATATTCAACTTAGTCGCTTCACATTCATCGATCTATGCATTCACCCAAAAATATGTCATTCTTTTCAAATCCTTTTCATCTTATTGTCTATTCTCTAAGTAATAATCTGTCTAAAAGAGAAGCTTCATAGTAGCTTTCACAGACTACATTCTTTTTATATTCAGTAGAATTTATTTCTTACTAAATATATTGATTCTTTTCCTCCTCCTCTAAAATATTTTAAGCAGAATGAACCAATTCAAATTACTTTTAAATAAGAAACCTCTATGAATTTATATAAAATATAAAAAATAAATCTAAAAGTTGATCACTGTTAACTAGACTTATCATTAAAACATTTTACAATGAAATCCAATTCAACTAAGAAAATCTCCATCTCTAATAAATATCATTGACAGCATTTCATGTTAATATTACAATAAGTAAGTATATGAACAAGCTGAAGTTAATTTTTGTCAGTAAAAATTAACTATCAGTTAATGTAACTCAATACATCCATCATATCAGCATTTATTTTTTTAGAGGAGAATAGCACAGATGATTACTTTCTAACCCATAAATCATAGACTGAAACGAAATGCAAAGCAAAGAAAAGTAAGTCGAAATTCTACTCCATATTTATTTGAATATTCATTTTCACATAAAATATTTACGTCTGTTTTAATGATTTAATTAACTTATGGCAGTATTTTAATTTTTTTTTTCTACTTCATCTGTTATTTATGAAATTCATCAATTCAAGGTTAAATTTAAATTCCATAAAAACAAACCAAAACATAATATCATCAATCTAATTACAAGCTTAATAAGGCGCATTAATGTAGTTTTTGTCTGAATTATTAGATTAACATAAATAAGAGAAATATTTCTTATTTTGAAAAAGAAAATATTATTAAAGGAAACCAGTATATATATATGCCAGTTACAGCCAAGGCTTTTCCTGGTGGGAAATGTGATCTCAAGGTCAACTGATATTTTTATCAAGCGAGTTCTGGGGATCTAACATCCCCAACAGTAATTATAGTGATTAATATGCAAAATGCGAGAACATAGAAAAATATTTTGAACATTCCTTATATACTGTCAGTTGAAAATATGTTTTCAGCTTTTAGTTACATATTCAACTCTTGTAAATGAGAAACAATTCCAACAACTAATAATAACTACATAATAGTCGTGAATTTAAAATAGAGGAGTTGAAAACAAAATGTACTAAAAGATAAACTGTTGGGGATGTTAGATCTCTAGAACTCACTTGGAAAAGAACCTAATTTTGGAATTTTTAGGTTTTCGCGCATAAGCTGCCTACTTGACCTTCAGCTTACATTTCCCACTCGGAAAATCATTGACTGTCATTGGTTGATGGACTATTTTAGTACGCTATTTTTGTGGCTCTCCCAAGGACGTTTCCATCATGTGTGCTTGTCTACCTCATATTTTTACTGGGTGCTTGTAGAATACACTTTCTACACCTTATCAGGACTTCTTGATATAGTTAGCCGGGCCAAGGACATAACAGTCGTGAATTTACAATAGCGGAATTGAAAATAAAACCTACTGAAAGATAAACACTGGTCTAAAATTTATCTTCCTCATTGGGTTTTGTAGTATTTCTTGATATCAAAATTATTATGTCGACAAAATATATATATATATATATAACGAAAGGATTAATGTTTACTGAAAAGAGATCACTATTCAATGCCATCATCTTCATTACCTACCTCAATACATAATCTTCTTTAGTAAATGTTCAAATTATAAAGATAACAGAGCCAGCAAATAGATTCCTGTTTTTTTTTCATCGTAATATTTCAGTAAACTATGAAATATAAAAACCCGAAGTTTTCATTCCACTAAACATGGTAAATGAATTAAGTTGAGCATGCGAAATGATTACAAGAAAGCCAAAAACCAAATGCAAACTTTTTTAAACAATAATTTGTCTAGTTATGTTTCTGGTTTATGTACAATAGTTATGTAATAAAAATGTGTTGTTGTTGTTGTTGATATAACAAGAATTAGACAATATTTTTTTGTTATCAAGAATTTGTTAACAAGGAAATAATTATTATTGTCAGTGTAATTTTTAATTCAACAATCTCAAAGACATACAATGGAGGACAAGTGAAGAACTAGCACATTTCTACTGACTTTGAATAACGCGCAAAAATTAAACGTTACAGACATTTTTTCAAAACAAAATAAAAAAGGATAAATGTTTTAATTGACTGTAAAATACTTCATTTTATTCTACTTATTAATTAATAATGTACATATTTTTTCTGATTTAGTTTCTCTGGATATATAATTGTTAAAGAATCGAAAACTGATTATAGGTAATGAATAGCACAGATGTTTGAGTATTAACATTTAAAGAATAACTCATAGTATATAATTATGTAGTGTTACGCATGCACGTAAACATCTCAATTTGATATGCTTGAACTATTACGAGTTTACCTTGGTCGAAAAATGAAAGAGACGATTGAGGATCCGGCGACATGATAAGCTACTCTAATCCGATTGTCCCAAACTCCCATTGAGTAACAGAAGAAGAAGACTTGATATGAAGTAGAACCGGATCCATGAAGTACGAGGTCCGAGTCCAGAAGAAAATCAGGATCCCGAAATAGGGATCCGGGTCCGGGTCATAAAACGTTACCGATAATGCGTATTTAAACATTTGGGTCGAATAGGAAACAACGTTGAAGTACGTGACATTGATAGCTAGGACGACCATAATATTGACCAGTAGGAATTAACCAATAGACTTTCAAACAATTATTTTAGGAAATCGGATGAATATCCTAACATGAAGTTTGTCTAGTCGTAAAAACGTTCATTTGTACTACTAACTACTTAGCATGCTCAATACATCATCAGACTTTTAAACCAACGTAATTTTTTTGCATATTCATGAAGAATGCCTCTTTTGATACTTAAGAATGTTCACCTAATATCATGCTTTGTTATGTTTTTAGTAAATTTGGTGAAAACACTTTGAAAGTAATTTATTCAATGATCCGATGTAATTTACTAGCACGCATATGTCATTGAACAGTTA
The DNA here is from genome assembly GCA_944470395.2 of Schistosoma turkestanicum. NCBI lineage: Eukaryota > Metazoa > Platyhelminthes > Trematoda > Strigeidida > Schistosomatidae > Schistosoma > Schistosoma turkestanicum. Next base: position 35,198,405 of record OX103972.1, on the reverse strand, counting down.
AATAGAATGCTCTAAATGCACTAATGCTTACTCAGTAGATAATCAACTCAAGAACATCCTTCAAAACTGTTTTCACAAAATGAGATTGATAACTAAATAGGATAAAGTAAAAAGTTCAGAAGTTTTTCAATAGTGCTTTTAAAGTTTAAAAAGCCTTTATATATATATTTATCACATATTTCTAACCTACTTAATGCATATAATAAATGTATATAAATTTTTGGCATAACATTTTTCTCTCCATCATGTCTATCTTTTCAACAAATAATTCTACTGTGAATAAATCAGAAATAAATACAATGTTAACAAGGCACTAGGTATTTTGATTTTGTCTAGATTATTTTAGTCTATCTTATATAACAACATTTTTTTAAAGCATCGTCATAATGAATAGCAGTTAGTTAGTCAATCAAAGATAATATACAATATAATTTAAATTTCATCAAACAATAATCAAACATTTTCGATAAATCTTTGATTTAAATAGATTCCTTGGTTAACATTTTCATCTGAAATAACACCTTGTTTCGCAAAACAATCTAAATCTATGCGGCCTAAGTTACAACATATGGTTGCATTGTTGTACTTAAAACTTCATTACAGTTTTTTATCTGTCTATATGGACTAGTTACACATTTGAAATCATGAATCAATCAAATTTAAACCACCATTAGAAACCTGGAAGCACTAGACGGCCGTTTCGTCCTGGTATGGAACTCATCAGTGGCAGTGCGCATCCACGACCCCTGCACCTCTCAGGATTCGAACCCAGGACTTTCGGTCTTGCGCGCCAACGCTAACCTCTGGACCGATGAGCTGGTATCTTACTGTATTAATGTCTAACTTTGATCAATGCATGAAGCTGCGCAACCTCATACACTGTCTTTGGTAGTTACTGTGGACTAGTACTGATTGATCTATTAGAATATTTATCTGATCAGCATGTCCATCCAGTATTACTGATATAAATAAGTTTGTTCAACTTTGATTGGTTTTAAAAATCTTAGGTTTATTGGTTTATATTACTTATGAAACAGATCTGAAAGTTGTCTTCATACAACAGTTAGTCGTTCATTGAATCACTGAAGTTTCCTTATGTGGGAAAATCTAGTTTAACTGTTTTCTTACTCAAGTAATTACTAATTCATTTCATTAATAGTCGATTATATAACCATTTTACAGGTACTTCAGTTCACCATTGTTAGAAATAATATTACATGCTATATGACATCAACATTTAAAAATCTTAATTTCTCTAAAGACTGATGAGTTTCATTACTTTCTCAGTCAGTCAGTCAGTCAGATGCAACTTAGAACTTCGTACGTTAGTACATCAGTTCATGTTGCCATACCACATTAGCACAGAGATATAATTGTCAATTCAAATCAAATAGCAGAAAGGGTAGTAAAGGTATTAGCAGTAATCGGAGAGGTTAGGATTGGAAGATATTATTCAAGAAGTATGATTTAATGAGAAAAGTTTAGAAAGTCGAAACTAGATTTGTTGAAGAACCAGAAGATTAGGGTTTGAGAGAACACAAAGCATAAATGCACCGGCGCCATCGCAAACGGTTTTGAGCTATGTCATTCAATGTCTCTAACCATCGATTATTATCATCTCGCGGACCCCAAACAGGTAGTCGACAACTCCCGACATGGCTAAGTCCACTCATCAATGACTTTATGGATTTGTTCCATCTTTTGGTCTGACCGCCCCTAACTTACTATCTATCTATTGATAAATCTAATTTAATTCACTGTCATAATTTATAACCAAGTTTTTTACGCATCACATTTCGATTTTGATTTGATTTTCCATTTTATTCAAAAATTTTTTTTTTTCTTAGCCAACAAACATTATCAACTTGCTTTAAATTAAAATTTTTCTTTTAATGTAACACTTAAAGTGTTAAAACAACATCAGTGTTGTGTTGTTTTTTTCCTGTCATTTTTTATTCATTTTACTTGAATTATGTGTCAAGATGGAGGATTTGATTGCAGTTTAACTGCAAAACATAAAACAACACAGATTGCTGAAAACATTTACTGATTAAAGAAAAAAAGATGAATAGTTGTAACTTGTTGAAACTAACTGATCACAAAAGATTGAGTTAGAAATGTATAGAAAGTTTTGGTTTTCTTTTGATCATACAATGATTTGAAGGGCGAATTAAGTTAGCTATCATAACTGGAAAAGTATCATACCAATTGAACAAGTAAGTGGCCAACTGGGATCAGTAGTTTAACGAATAATGAATCAAACATTTAAAAAGTATCGAGTTTAGGTCTTGATAAGAAAATCAACACTAAGATATGAGTATTTACATCCAACGAGTCCTAAATAGTACGGAACATGTGACATGACTTCTACTGCTGGCTTTCATCCATTTATTTTATATGAATTTAGAATTGTTAGTAAGAATAAAAGATTTTCCAGTTAGAGTTGTCGAGATCAACGTTTTTACACATCGAAATCATGAATCATTTTTAGATCACCATTAGAAATCTGGAAGCACTGGACGGCCGTTCGAATCGTGCAAGTAGCATGAGTCGTGAATGAGCACTGCCGATGAGTCCATATCAGGACGAAACGGACGTCTAGTGTTTCCAAGTTTTTAATGGTGGTCTAACAATAATGTGTTCATGATTTCACAGTGTAGATAAATAAAACAGGATGAATCACGATTAAACAACTGGAATAGTTGTACAAGCTAACTGAAATTGTGAGATTGACGGTCATTACAAATAGGCAATTTAAATGACAAAGAAACTTTTAAAAATTCAGCAAACAAAATTATATTTTCGATGATATCATCAGTTGCATATAAACTGTACAATCGTAATTTTAACAAGTTTTATGTGTTAGCCTAAAACTGAACAGATGAGAATTCCACAATTAATTATGATTATCATAGATATTCCCAATCTTTTAGAACTGCTAAATACAAAAGTCTGTGAAAACGGAGAGATGTTGTATCGTTTAACAGAGCAATCTGAGTTGTTCAACATTTCAAGTACTTAGTATACGTAGTAATTATGTTAGAAGTAGCATGATCTAACAGTCGATTGAAGAACTATCAACAAAAGATGTATTCTTTACGAATAAGCAGAAGTTACAAAGCAAGGTATTAACTGGTCCCAACGATACTGTAAAATTAGCACGACACACTAGAAAAATTGTACTAAAGACAACTCCTTGAACAGATATATCAGATTTAAATTGGTGAATAGCACTAGCTTTAGTGGCTCATAAATTTCAAATCCAAACATTTATTTAATAAGTTTGTTTGACTTTGTAAATGAATTTGAAAGATGATTCCTGAGGTGACACAGTACCAAAGTTAACTGCATGTTCGAACAATTTGCTACTGTTTGGCTTGCATTCCTCTTCAACTAGTTATCTAGGTTTTGTTTTCAACGCATCACACTATTATTCTTAAGCATAAATATCTGGTGAATGCTAAATTAATTTAAGAAATAATTTTGGGGCACAGTTTTGGAGGTTTGCGTTTTTACACATTTGAAATCATTAATCAATCATTGTTAGACCACCATTAGAAACCTGAGAGCAATGGACGGCCGTTTCGTCCTGGTATGGAACTCATCAGCAGTGCGCATCCACGACTCCTGCTCCTCGAGGGATTCGAACCCGGGAAACGCAAACCTCCAAAACTGTGCCCCAAAATATCGTAACAATGCTCCCTAGTGACTAGCTTCGTGAGGAAATTCTCGGAGTTCTAGTTGAGAAGACGTGACCAATGGAGTTCAACCCTGTCGGGTGTAGACAGTAACTAACAAAGACAAATGGGTGAGGTCGTGCAAAATCCCTAAATCAATCAGAGTTAGACATTAACACCGTTGTATGCCGGCCCAGTGGTCCGATGGTAAGGCGTTCGCCTACAACGCCAGAGGCCCCGGGTTCGAATCCTGCGACGGGCAGGAGTTGTGGATGCGCACTGCTGATGAGTTCCGTACCTGGCCGAAACGGCCGTCCAGTGCTTCCAGGTTTCTAATGGTGGTCTAACAGTAATTGATTGATGATTTCAAATGTGTTAAGAAATAATGTTAAAAGTAGAGACACTTATTGACTTTGTTGATTTCAATTAAACGATAGTGTTGTTTTTAAAATAGAAAAACATTGTTCTGTCAGTTGTTAAAAAATTTTATTAATGAATCAAGAATATTGCTATAAACAGGATATGAATAACAGAATAACAAAACACTTGACAAATTACTTGTACAAAAGTTTATAAATAAACTTGAAAATTCATGTAAATACAACCATTTTAATATGAAGAAATAATAATGAATGATTGTATGTGTACTTCAGAGTAAGTGATCAGTTAATTTTAACGCTGACATTGGAGTGAACTTTGTGCCAGAGTTATCACATGTTACAGAAACATCAAGAACAATTTATTGTATGGAACATGACTGTAATTGTGGTGTTTGAATTAACTAATGACTTCTTCTTGTTGTTGAATGATTGATTTCGAATTCTAAATACAGTACATTCGTTCGTGCTTATCCCGTAGTTCTTGATTCACATACTTCTAATCATCATATTGGCGTCGCGACGGAACTTGTAATGGAACAGTTAGATATTCATTCTACTTCTGAAGCTTTTGAAGATTATTTGGAAAGTTTTAAAATCTGGAGTATGACCAAGAAGGATGTTAAAGATGATAAAATTGTGGCTCATTTCCTGACATTCATCGGAAGAGAAGGGTACAGCTTATTAAAAACTTTGGCATATCCAGAAAAACCTCTCTCACTTCCCTATGCAATGCTTAAGGAGTTATTATTAAATCATGTAAAGTGCACTAGTTTTGAATGCCGTGAAAGAGCGAAATTTCATAAGATGATTCGTCAAAATGACCAAAATGTCATGGAATTCATTCTTGAATTGCAGAAACAAGCTGTCAGATGTAATTTCGGTGATCAACTTCATGTGCAGCTGAGAGACCGATTAATCGCAGGAATTAACATACCTAGTTTGGAAAGAGAGCTGTTAAGAATGTCGAACTGTTCCTTTCAAGATGTTAGAACTGCGTGCATTAACTACGAGGCGTTGAATGAACTTGATATTCAGTCGATGAAGATTTCTAATACTTTGATTAGTTGTCATGATGAAATACAATCTGAGGGTCAATCTAAATTGTGTTCGTTTAACAGAGGTTCCTATCCTCGTGTAAATATGAACGGTGTTTCAATAAAGAATTACAAAGGAAATCACAAAGGTGAGACCAAGTTTGGCAAATGTTTATCATGTGGAAAACTTCATTCTCGTAATACATGTGCACTTCGCAATGCTAAATGTTTAGATGTGGTAAGATAGGACACATTCAAGCAGTATGCAAAGCTACTGTTCATTTTGCCTCAAGTAGTGCTAAATCTTGTAATTTAGATCCCAATAATTCAGCTGATCCTAATGATCATTTATCTTTGTCTACCATTTCGAAAGGTAATGCTCATATTCAAAAGCGATTATATACATCGTTTGGTTCATTTCATGACTTTATTGTGGACATAGGCAGTATAGAGTCCATTATTTCATTCAAGAACTTGAAATCGTTAGATCCTCACGTTATGGTACGACCCACTGAAGTATCAATATTGGGAATTACTGGACACAGACTGCCTATACGAGGATGTTGTGAATTTCTAATAAGAGATGATAACTGCTCATACATACGTTGTGAATTTTTAGTTAGCGAAACAGGACTGTCAATACTGGGTTTAAGGGATTTGAAAAGGCTTAAAGTGGAGTTGTCTTTCCTAGTTTCTAAAGAAAATTCTGATGCTTTACTTAAAGATTTGATAGCCACGTGTGCTAAGAGCAGTGGAGGTATGAAAACGGTTCAGCACAGGAGTGCCAAACGAATTCAACATGTTGACTACATTTCTCGACAGTCATTACAAGATAAACCTTTTAATACTTCCGACTGTTTGTTGGTGCAACCTTTACCAGTGAAACGTCCAGATCTCATTAGAAAAACTCGTAGAAACTTTGGATGTATAATTAATGCTATATGGAAAGGTTGGAATGCTAATGTGAAACGTAGATTCCCTATCCATTTTTCAAAGCGGGATGAGCTATCCACTACTCCTGATGGTATTTTGTGTTGAAATGATCGGGTTGTTATTCCTCCTTCATTGTGTAAAGCTGTCCTGGAAGATCTTCATAGTGGACATTTAGGTGTTGAGAAAATGAAGACCTTGGCGAGGCTCACATGTTGGTGGCCAGAGATAAATCCAGATATTTGTCGTACAGCAAACAATTGCGAAAAGTGGATTGATTCTATTGCCGCCTCAACATTTAATGAGCTGGAGAGGGGAGTAGATACTTTTCTACTGCAATATAGAAATGCCAGACATTCAGTGACGAAAGAGACTCCATCAAAACTATTAAAAGGAAGAATTCTTCGGTCGAATATAAGATGTTTGGAGTCTGCAGAAGTTACATGTTATCGTGGCAATGATCTTCGACCATCCACGGGGATTGTTCTGAAGAATGTCGGGAAATCTATGGTGCGACTTCTAGATATCAATGACTTAAGTACCCACAACCGACATGTTGATCAAATACAATTCCAGGAACCAGGTGAGTCTGTTACATTTTCGGTTGTTAATTCTAATACTAATGAGTGCATTCTAGATAATACAGAGTCTTTATCCAATACACTGTCGGACAGACACAGGATGAATTTGAGAAGAAGATGTACAATTTAATACAGACACTTGGATTCCAATTTAAGCTGTGGCGGATGTGGTGTTTGAATGAACTAGTGACTTCTTCTTGTTGTTGAATGCTTGATTTCGAATCCTAAGTACAGTACATTCGTTCATGCTTATCTCGTAGTTCTTGATTCACATACTTCTAATCATCATAGTAATGCAAAGGTTAAAATCGTGAAACATGAATAAATACTATGCAATCGTTTGAAATTCGGCCCTGTCTTGTCTGATGGATAAAACTCAGTGTATTTGCATGATTCAAATAGACCGATAGAAGACATGCATACGGTTATAATGTACTCTACTTAATGGAACGATTCACTGAAAGTCAATAAAACATTATAGCTTTGTCACAGACAATATACTTGATTATACCGTTACTACCGTAGAATACAAATACCAGTGGAACAGACAGACAAACAGATACAACATAGAACCTCGTACATTAGTACATCAGTTCAGGTTGACATACCGCGTTAGCACGGAGACGCAACTTTCAGTTCAAATCACATACTGGTAGCGATAGTAGAAGTATTAGCAGTAATGGAGAAGATTAGGGTTCAAAGATATGATTCAAGGAGTATAATTCTGTGAGATAAATTTAGAAAGAGAAAGATAGAGATGATGAGGAATTCAGAAGGTTGGAATTATAGAGGACACAAAGAACGGATTCACTTGCGCCATTGCAAACGATTTTGAGCCATGTCGTTCAAGGTCTCTAACTACTGGTGACTTACGTCTCGCGGACACCAGCCATGTAGTCTATATCTACCGACATGACTCAGTCCATGGCAGTGGAGCATTAAAAAAATCTTTTCTAACTAAAAGATATCAGGGATATTTCATCCATTCATAAATTAATGTTTACGGTTACAAAATTTAATGATATTTGTAAATACAATTGACTGGTGTGTCAACAGGAATGACTAGAATATCTCACTACTGAAATTCTTGACTCAAATGTCCTCAATCTCCAGTAGTAAATGTGTATCCAATTAGGATCTCAGTACTATTGCTATTTGTCAGAAGTCCGGTAGATAATGCGTTAGATGTATTAAGTAAAATACTACGTTAGAGTCTCAATGTAAGCAGTAACACTCAAATGCAAATAAGTGTCACTGAAGAAGCCTAAACGTTAAAAAACATGTATCCTAGATTCCCCTACTACCCATACTAGGTCTACTCCGTAACAAAATGTATCAGGATGACAATATCGAAGCAGTTTATATATGATTTTTCCCACTGTTAAACTAAGATTAATTAAAAAAAATCACAAATATCATCAATGAGGTATTCCCCTGTCTTTTTAAGAACTAGGTTATCAAAGGATGGTTAGTATTTGACTACTTGACAAAATTAAGAGGCTTGGAAAGGATTTTATTCTGACCGATTTGGTCTCGTGTGCTTTTGTTGGTATGAAAGCGGATGTTACTTCCTGGCTTCCCACACCGTGGAAGGGTTCTGGTTGTCAGAACCAAAGTCGTCCTCGTGACTTCCAAAATGACTTGGCTTTCATCATGGGACGTCATAACTCTTCTAAATGAAGACCTTCTAACTCCTAGAGCAGAGTTTAAATGGTGTGAATTATTTTTTCATGTTGGCGTTCTTTCGGTAAGTTAGTTTTTTCAAAACAGTGGTTCCCTTGATAAATTTGAATATAGAAATAAGAAGACATATTTTGTGAGATAGTACCATTTCGTGCTTTCTCGTCAGTCACATACAAGCAACATGTTATTTGTGTAAATACAGTTTTGAAGATAAGGTCAAAATTTCTTATTCAGCATGACATTCACTCACTAGAACCATGGTAAACAAAGGTCAACATACAGTTGTTTTTGAACACAAGATAGCTTCGAGTAGTTTCAGTGTGTGTGGGTTTTGATTACATGTCACAACTCTAAAGGCTGATTTTGGGTTAATTTGATGACCACTCATCATTAGATGTTTTGCAATGGACGAAGCTGGGTTTCTTGATCGATTTTGAGATGATGGGCTAGGTTGATGAATCATGGATACTAAATCACAAAATATGTCTTCTTATTTCTCTATTCAAAGTTAGTTTTTTGTCGGAAGGAGTCGCCAATCCATATCTCAACCCTCCTCTTTTATCCGGGCTTCAGACGGAGATTCTACAGGCGGAAATAATTACTGCTAATACTTCAACTACGGGTACTACTATGGGATTTGAAGTGACAATTGTATCTCTGTGCTAATGTGGTATGGCAACTTGAACTGATGTATGTATTTGCGAAGTTCTGTTTTGCTGATGACTGAGTGACTTACAGCTTGACAAAATGCTGCCTATATCTATTGCTAGCTAGATATTAAGTAGTCTGTCAATTTTATAATTAAATAATTGAAATTATTTACTCATTAATCATTTTCAAATATAACCGAATCCACTTTCCCTTTTGAATTACTCGGTTAATTATTTGTCACTAATTTCAAAGAGACTTTTCGATTTTTTCAATTCTTATTTTCTAGCACGCCATCGTCTCATTGGTATTGATTTTATTAGATTAGTGTATAGTGATGATCAAAGGCTTGTTGAAAAGAAATATTTCTTTCGCTAATTTATCATTTCATAGATATGTAACTTGAATTTCATAATTCACTAAATTATCAAACACTTGTTTAAATAGAAAGGCAATTGAAACATGAGTTCCTTAGAAAAATAATTTTGACATACTCTAAAGTAACCTTGCCTTTAACTGCTTGTCTTTTTTCACAAAAAATATTGACCATCATCCCCCATCATATCACAGAGTGATTACGCTGCGGTTGTTTACTGATAACATCTATCACGGTTAAGAAATCTGTAAACGATGATTGACCGACTCAAACTTTGTACTGTAAGACCTTGTGTAGAATAATGTATTCCAGTTGATTCACCGCGATGGTCACCAGAACTCTATAATACATACCTTATGGAATAACTGGAAAACCCATTGATTCATGAAGTAAGCTTCAATGATGTTGTCCAGATTGACAACGACATCAACTAGAAAACAACCCCAAGATCACGGAAAACGATACAGTTGTTCTGATTTAATTTTAAACTTCACATGAGTATAAATCTTTCTATCTTCAAATTGAACACTTGATGCCATACTACAGTATTTAGAAATACAGACTCATTGATCCATATTTTTTATATTTCGATGAGTGCACTGGATACAGGAACCTTTATATTATAAATCATTAATGAGTTTATGTATACTTTAGTTCCTACTGAAGTGAACTTTAATGGGAAAGTGAACCACTTAAAAACCCTAGAGAAAAACCATCCATAACCAAGACATTAATAGCTACATAAGTTTCAGTTGCGTAAATGGTTGAAGGAAACTATCATCACTAGTTGATATAAGTTGAATAAGTGAAAAGCAATGTAGACTACTGGATACAAGGATCGTCAACTGACGTAATTCAAGTGAACTATGAAAGTTCTGATTGTCAGACAAATGAGATATAATGAGTGTACGCTTTTATGATCGTGTTGGATGAAGAGAAGAACAATGCATTTTTATCAGTATGTTAAAGGTAAATAAAAATCATCTGGTTATAGTGTTAGATTGAAAATGTGAATCGATACACTTGAATGCATTATACAAAATAACGTCAGTCATATCACATACGATAGTACAAATATCAGTCAAGTAATTCAAATGATTCACTTTTACTATTACGTAATATATGAATTAAAATCTTTGTAATACTTCTGCACAGATTTGACACGGTGTTCACAGCTGACTATACAACAACTTGTAGCAAAGCCATTTAAGATTGTTCATATAATTTAAAAGATGCTGTTGTGGTGCATTTGAAGAATATGATAGAATATCTGTAATGAGGAGAGAAAATAAACTGCGAACAATTTCTTTTTTTTTGAGGTGATAATCTTCAAGGCAGCTTTGTTGGATTTATTTTAATTATCTCACTTAATGTATACATATTACCGTTTGTTAAATACTAGTTCTCGCTTAGTTCATCTCACAACTAGTGGCATACATGTCAGTCAGTCAGGTAGTCAGTTACAACGTAGAACTTCGTAATTACGTACATCAGTTCATGTTGCCATATAGAATTAGCACAGAGACGCAGTCGTCAGTTCAAATCCCATAGTGGTAGTGAAAGTAGAAGTATTAGCGGTAATGGAGAAGATTAGGGTTCAGAGCTATGATTCAAGGAGTATAATTCTGTGAGATAAATTTAGAAAGAGAAAGATAGATGATGAGGAATTCAGAAGGTTAAGATTTGAGAGAACACCGAGAGGAGATGTACCTACATCACTGCAAACGATTTTGAGCCGTGTCATGTAAGGTCTCTAACCATTGGTGACTTCTGTCTCGCGGACTCAACCAGATAGCCTACATCTACCGACATGACTCAGTCCACTTGTCAGTGACTTCTTGGATTTGTGCCGTGTTTTGGTTTAGCCGCCCCTAGCTTACTTCTAACCTACTTCTACACCGCAAAACATCGCTCGTTTAGGCAGTCGTAACACATGTCCAAACTACCTCGAATGATGAAGTTTCACTACTTCATCTGTTGACCTGGTGTCCCTACCTAGTACTCGTTTCCCGACAACAACACTGATTACTCGGCTGTCCCAGGATATACGAGGACTGTTTCGGAGACACCTATGATCAAAGACAAGCAACCTACGAATGTCCTTTACTCTCACCTGCCATGTTTCACATCCGTATAGTAGGACTGATCGAAATGCTGCTTAGTACACTAATCCTTCGGCATACATGTAATCAAATTATATTAGATATTATGTTACAGATTAGACTAAATTTTCGAATGATTAATTCAACAACATTTTAAATGTGTAAATCCTTAGAAATACTATCTGTTAAATGAATACTAGTTAAATTGATGTAAAGAAATGATGAATTTGTTGTCCATCACTGATAAGTCCCATACCAGGATGAGATCGCCATCCAGTGCTTCCAGGTTTCTAATGATAGTCTAACATTGATCGATTCATGATTTCAAGTATGTAACTAATATAAGAATCGATCAAATTTCCGTAGTTTTTTCTATTGATCTAAAACATATACTTTATGAATTTATGTTCATTAGGAACAAATGTTTCTCAGCTAATTCTACATAATCCAATTTTGTTTTTATAAGTAGTTGTTGTTTTTGTTGTATACAAGTGGTTTTTTTTTATCTTTTTCGAAAATCTTTGCACGTTTGTAATTATTGATCATTTTCATATTTGTTTAAGTTAATCATCGAAGGGGATTGAAATAAAAACAACATTTAGCCAGCTTGTTTAATAATAATAATAATAATAATAATAATAATAATAATAATA
>OX103972.1:35139176-35185842 GCA_944470395.2 Schistosoma turkestanicum | reverse complement strand
TCGACTACCTAGTTGGGGTCCGTGAGATGATAATAATCGATGGTTAGAGACCTTGAACGACATGGCTCAAAATCGTTCGCAATGGCGCCTGTGCATTTATTCTCTGTGTTCTCTCAAATGTTAATCTTCTGGATTCTTCAACCCCTCTAGTTCCGACTCTCTAAACTTTTCTCACTGAATCATACTTCTTGAATAGTATCTTCTAATCCTAACCTCTCCGATTGCTTTTATTTCCCTTACTACCTCTTCTACTATTGGATTTGAATTGACGATTACTTCTCTGTGCTGATGTGGTATGGCAACATGAACTGATGTACTTATGTACAAAGTTCTACGTTGCATCTGACTGACTGACTGACTGAATGAATGGCCTTTACATACTAATTAGCCTTGTTTTAATTTATAATTATTATAACCTTGAAATCAAAGTTCCATGTTTCATTCAATGTTCAGACCGTAAAAAATTGCCCAACCGTAACAACACATATACTTAATTACAGATATTAACAATCATGAGAATGGTTTATCAGATAAATCAACATTTACTGTTGAATTTTGAATTTGTTTTTAATACTGTTAGATCTATTGCAACGGAACAAACACATTGTGTACACATAAATTTGCTACTGATTGAATAAAATGTTGTTTTCAATGTTTGTTCTTTTATAAACTAAACAACTGTTATTACATTTGAGCTAATATGTATATACTACTGATTCGATTATCAAGATTTGATAAAAGATCCATTTTACAAAATGAAAACTACTAAATAGAAATGATAGAAATATTATTTTATCAAACTATATTTTATTCACTTTGCTTTCATTTAACTTTTTTACAGATAAATAAACACCTGTGCAATTGTTGATTAGATTGTAGTTTATTTGAAATTCACTTCCTAGATAGAGAGAGATATCAACTAGTTTAATTAATTAGAAATATTAGGGAAATTTTAGTTTTAGTGATCGGTGTTCAATGATCAATATAACATATAATGTTGTTTTTTTTATCGACCTTAAATAAATAAAACAAATGTTCAATTAGAAAAAAATCAATAATAATAGGTATTTGAATGAAGTTCAGGAAAAAAAAATTCATACTTTTAGATTTTAAATTTGTTATTCATGTCTCACTATCAATTCACAGTTACAACAGAGCTTACAGTAAGTTTTGTGTGCGTAGGATTTTTTTTCGAATTAACAGACAGCATCCAATGAATCGTCATTTGAATATAATCGAAATTTAGTAACTTTTAAACGTTCAAATGTCTAAATAATAAACTGTACTGTATCATGTACTAATGTTCCAAAATAGAATATCCATTACACTTGAAGAGTACATGTTTAAGGATTAGCATTTCAGTACTATCGTTTGTCAACAAACTAATTCCAAAGTTGGTATTCATTTCACAGATTCAAATGTAAGAGTCCTATAGAAACACATCTGACCAAGATGTTTCATATTAAATTTTCTTTCATTAAAGTCATTATAGATATGAATGCTTATACAGAATTTAAGTTAAAAATCGAATCCAGCGGGGTGCAGGAGTCGTGGATGCGCACTGCTGAGGAGTCCCATACCAGGACGAAACGGCCGTCCAGTGCTTGTAGGTTTCTAATGGTGGTCTAACATTGATCGATTCATGGTTACAAATAAAACTAAAACAATCTTCACAACAACCCCGCAATGAAATTACATGTGTCCACTAGTGACTAGCTTGATGAGGAATCTTCCCCAAGTTCTAGTGGGAAGTCGTGACCAGTGAAGTTCAAACCTGTTCGGATGTATACAGGGTATGAGGTTGCGCAACTCCGTGAATTTGATCAAGTTAGACATTAACACCGTTAGATACCGGCTCAGTGGTCTACCGGTTAGGGCGTTCGCGCACAATACCGAAGGTCCTGGGTTCGAATCCAGCGGGGTGCGGGGGTCGTGGATGCGCACTGCTGAAGAGTCCCATTCCAGGACGAAACGGCCATCCAGTGCTTGCAGGTTTCTAATGGTGGTCTAACATTGATCGATTCATGGTTACAAATAAAACTTGGCAATCTTCACAACAACCCCGCAATGTAAAAATGAACAATAAAATTGTTCAAAACCATGGTATTTGAAAAAATAAACCATTTCGAGATAGTGGAGAAAGTTTGTAGCTTTGGTGAATGATTCCGGTAGGGTTTCAACCTCTAAGCTGAATGATTTGATTCATCTAGCTTCTACCTGAAAACTAATTGATCAATCCATTCAGCTCACAGAACAAAACTCCAACCTTAATTAACCGAGTGTTATACATCAGAATGATGTTAAATGAAACTTATAACTTGAATATTCTTCTTCTAATCTACAATCCGTTTCTCTCCTTTACACTGTATCACATTGGTTGCTGTTGTTGTTGTTGTAATTTCTTCTAAAACTAGTTAACTAACACACTGTACCTAATAATTTCATTTAAACATGTTTTATTTTTTTACAAAAATGTAACAGTATTCACTTTATTCAATTATTCTGTTTGGTTTTTTGCTTATTTCACTGAACAATAAACTTTTCATGATTGAAAAAATTAAAGGTCAAATTGCATAGTGCATTAACTGTTACAAATAGGAAATATTGTATCAAACAAGGTTTAACAAATTGCCAATCATATTGAAAAATTTAGTTTCACAACGTTGATCATCATTTGAACAGTTGAGAGATAGGCAACTTTATTTTGTATAAATAGGCTTAAAATAAGAATAAGTTTTACTGGTATGTCAAACAGTATGTTTTTTTTTAAATCCCATTCAACTATGCATCATCAAAGGTGTTTCTTTCTATCATCTTGAAATCTTATTATTATATGGTGAGTATGGATTTTTGGAGTTTTCGATCAAATGTTTTCATGTTTCCATTTGTCATTTACTTGTAACAAGAACAAACATATCAGTGTAATGTCATAAACGTTGGTGGTCAGATTGTTAAGTTTTATATTTTGATTTCGTAAAACTAGTTTATATATATCTTTCGAATACTGTCAGTCAGTGTTCTTGGAAAATGTCTCATTGTTAATGGTTATACAGATACAGATGTGTGACATTTACAGAAAAAAAATTATGTGAAAAGATTGTGATTGATTAACAGGATCATGAAAATTGTTTATTTGATAGCAACTACAGTTGTGATGTTTTGATTTAAACAATTAAATCATGATTTCCAGTGAAGATGATAATAATTTCTATTGTGTATAATGTTCACTTTGTAAGAAAATATTTAAAGCCTGCTAAGCTACTGTTTTGATAAATTTGTTTTAAACTGACGGTTGAACATTCAATGTTCATTTTAAAATAAAATTCGGATTTATAGACAGAATATTGATATGAGATTGAACTGTTTTGAAATATGTGCACAAGTGGAGGCTGGATAAAAGGTTGGTGTGATCACACGTATACGTGACAACGACTTGAAGTTGAATCTTAGTATAATTTAATATGCAGCATTGTTAAGCGTCTTTTTAAAAACTACACAGATAGTTCTTAAAGCATTTGAAAATATCTCTCTAGATTTACTGATTATTTCATCATTTTTGACAGTTTAATATGTACAATTTTAACTTTACCGATTCTCTCTGTTCTCATAATATTTATTAAATAATCTTCTCAAGGTTGTCAAACGAATTCTCAGCTTTGGATGATATTTTTCTCATCGAATTCGATCGCCTGAAATATTTCCATATTTTAAGCTCAACTATAAACATTTTGAGAGTAGAACTGTGCCAAAAGAGGAAAAAATATTGTATTTTATTCAAATATTCAATTTCTTAGCACATACTGACCTGTTGGTAAGTAGTATTTATTAAAATGATTGTTTGAATAATTGACAGACAACTTTGTATTCATTTTAGTGATATCTTTTTACGCAAGACAAATAATAATATCATGGCAAACTATCACATATATGTTTACGTGTTTTGTTTTTGGTAGAAAGATGTGTTAATTTTTACACACAACTGTACACAGAATCTATCTGTTAGCCAATTTATTCTATTACATATTGCAATATCTCAACTTCTAGGTGTTTTGTTCATTCAAGAACATAAGCCACTGTCTTAAATAATATATTAAGTTCACTAACGTTTAACTGAACATTGACCCACTGGGAATTTCGTAAAACTACTCAAGCCAACATTAAAAGTATTGAGAAATACTTTAACAATTATTGTGAACATTTGTTAAATTATTGCACAGTGGATGATAAATATTTTAACCGTATTCCTGTCATTTCATTCAAACCAATTGAAGCGCTTGAAAATTTAAAGCATTTAACAATTTTTTTAACTATTAATTAAAACAACAAAATTTCACAGTTGAAATTTTAATGATAACTGAACTAAGAAGCTTTCAATTGATCAAAATTAATAATTTTCAGATGAAGAATTAGTTTCTAAGAAGGTGTTTAATGCCTTAGGAAATATGGATTGAAACTTAGTATACATTCATAGCTGCCTCCATAGAAATTCTTTGACGATGCCATTGTTTTTAAAAAATCTTAATATTACCACCATACAGGCTATTTGTTAGTTTTGTTTCTAAATATAAAAGGGATATTTCATGATGATGCTAGCTATTTTAGCATATCACTTATTTGAAGAGAGCATCTTTATTCACAATCAAATGTGACGGCATATCGATCAAGTTTTGAAGTCACTGTGAAACTGAAAGCCATTGGAATGAGATGATAGACTTTTGGAATCCAAGTAATTTACTTCCATTTCTTAAAAAACAGCGAAATAAATTTCCTTGTTTCTGAATTTTACCAACGAAATAAAAGAAACAACTTATACTCAAGGGTATTTTATATACAATACCTCTTCAGGCTATGAAGGAGTGAATTATTTCAAAATTGGCCTAAAATTTATATCACTTTATTCAGTAGACTTTCCTTCAGCATGTCATCCACATAAGGGATAGTTACATAATCGATTTATCAAGTATATTATATAATAAAAAAAGTAGTCACATAAGCAAAAAGCTGTTGAAAACATATAATTTTGAAACCATCAATCGATCAATGTTAAAACACCATTAGAAACCTGGAAGCACTACACGGTCATTTCGTCTTGGCATGGGGCTCATTAGTAGTGATCATCCACGACTCCTGCACCTCCAGGTTTCTTATGGTGGTCTAACACTGATCAATTCATGATTTCAAGAGTAAAACTTAACAACCCCATAATGCAATTACCTATGCTCACTAGTGACTAGCTCCGTGTGGAATATTCTCCGAGTTCTGATGGGAAGTCGTGACCACTTACCTTCATCCTGTTCGGGTGTAGATAGCAACTACCGAAGATACTGTATGAGGTTGCGCAAATCCGTGAATTGATCGAAGTCAGAAATTAACATTGTCAGGTGCCTGCTCAATGGTTCAGATGTTAGGCGTTTGCGCTCCAGACCAAAGGTCCTCAGTTCGAATCCTGTGGGGTGCAAGAGTCATGGATGCTCACTGCTGATGAGTCACGCACCAGGACGAAATGGCCGTGCAGTGCTTCCAGGTTTCTAATGGTAGTCTCACATTGATCGATTCATGGTTTCGAAATGTGTAACTTAACAATCTTCACAATCCTGTAATGCGAAAACATATCAACCAGTTATTGTTAGAATATTCTTTTTTACATATTACTGAATTGTGACAAATTGAATAGATAAGAGACAAAATCTTCGTCCGAATGTTTCATGTTTTATGTGAAAAATATTTCGGTGCAGTAAAATATACTACTGAGTAAATATTACTATCATTGCGTTATAACTTGAAATATATAATTATAGGAATGTTGTAACAGATGATGCAAAACAACTGACTATGGTTGTGAATAAATGTGTGTGAGTGTAAATAATATTTGAAGAAAACTGACAAAACAGCTATCTGGTGTTTCCCTAGTGATAGTATCCAGTGGAAAATACTATTTACAAATGAAACTAATAGCATTTATCACGAATTTTTGTAACATTACACAACACATTTTTTGCACTCTTACGAGGAACCTTCTTATGGTGTGTTGAAAGCTCATCCTTAACTCCAGACACCAGTATATATACAGTGTCACTTTCGGAGTTTTCGTTGAGGAGGTTAGATCTCCAGAACTCGCTTGATCAATGCCATATTTTAGATTTCACGTTTGCGAGCATGGGCTGATCAGTTTACCTTGAGATTTCATTTCCCACCAGGAAAATTAATGGCTGTGATTGGTTGCTGTGTATTTTAGTATGCTATTTTCGTAACTGTTCCAAGGACGTTTCTATGATGTATAAATAAACAAGAGTTGTGTGCTTGATTGTATTGTGATTGCTGGGTGTTTGTAGAATATAATTTCTACGCTACATCAAGATTTCTCTTTTGCCGTTTTCAGATCAAAGTAGCCTGGTAAATGTCTCGTTCGCGTTTATCGACTAAGGTGAACTCGTAATAGCTTCAAGCGTACCAAGTGACGAAAATAACAGTTTCAAACCAACCAGATAAGGAAATCCAATTTCTGGAACATTGAAATTGAAACTAAACCTTCTTTAGCATTTCTGT
Source organism: Schistosoma turkestanicum (assembly GCA_944470395.2). Classification (NCBI taxonomy): domain Eukaryota; kingdom Metazoa; phylum Platyhelminthes; class Trematoda; order Strigeidida; family Schistosomatidae; genus Schistosoma; species Schistosoma turkestanicum. The sequence continues at coordinate 35,179,296 of OX103972.1, read as the reverse complement.
AAAGAATACACTTCAAATTCATTTGAATTTCAAAAACATTCATGAAGAATGAAACAGAAACGCACAATCTCCGCCTACAAATAAATATGTAGTAATCCTTTGGGATAGTCAAAATTAATTTATGTCACTGATTTGTTTATCAAAAAGAATTAGAGTTTCATTTTTGATGCCATTTTTCTTCCAAAATCTTTCCAAAATCGAAAAAAAACTGAACTAATTTCAGTAGTAGAACACAGTTACTAATTACTTAAAGCAAGGAAAAAAAACACTCAAAGTGATAGTATCAATCATATTTTTTGACAAATTAAAGTCATAAGCAATAAATCATCGTTGTAAGAGAAGACGATAAATTTTCAAAACATTTTTTTAACATCTAGATGGAAAATACTCAAGTGAAAAAAATATAATTTTCAATCAATATTGATACAAGTAGGGATTTGTTTCATGATAAACCGATTCTTAAAAATACCAATTTAGTTTGATAGATCACTATAGCGTTTTCCGAATTCAAAGTCTTATTTATATTTCCAAGTCTATTTCACTAGATTCTACTTCTTGAATAATATCTTTTAATCCTAATCTCTCCGACTACTGTTAATATCTTTACTACTTCTACTACTATTGGATTGGAATTGACAATCACATCTCTGTGTGCTAATGTGGTATGGCAACATGAACTGATGTACGTACGTAAGTACGAAGTTCTACGTTGCTGCTAGCACTTCTACTATCTCTACCACAATTGGATTTGAAGTAAAAGTTGCGTCTGTGTGCTAATGCGATATGTCAACCTGAACTGATGTACGTAGGTACGAAGTTCTGCGTTGTATCTTTCTGTCTATCTGTCTGTCTGAACTGACTAACTTTCTAGTTTGACTGTAAACTGTCGAGTTCTGGCACTACCTCAACCAGTTTAAGACAAACCTATTCATGTGGATGATAATGAATCGGGATAAACTTTGAGCAAATGATTTTATTTCCATGTTAGACCGAATCATCACTTGAAAATTGCCAAAAAACAATGTGTTAAAAGTACTCGAAAAAATCGTTTTATCTTTCAAAACAAGCGTATCGGCGCCTATTGTGTTCGTTGCTTTCTTTTCCTCGAATTTCTCGAGAATAATATTAAAATTGAGTCGGTAGTATGAAACAGAGAATTTCAAATTAAATTGTATGAATCGTTCAGTGAATATATCATTCCATGTACACGTGTCTCAATGTACGTTAAGTGAACAGTTATAGTAGGCTTTCATTATACTTCACAGTCTGTTGTGATAACCTATGAAATGTTTTAAATTATTATTTATTTCCTGTTAACTATACACATACATGCGTTTAACAGTCTTTTATTTTTTTTGGTGATGGCTACTTTTTCGAGAATTTTTCTTAAAAGTACATTTTTCCAATTCTGACTTATGAAAATAGTAATAACCTATTTCATTGTATTGCTTAATACAAATATATTAATTTTTCTACTTTTAATTATTGTGTGACCTGTACAAATTTATTGTATGGTATATTTTCTAAAAGTTACTGAAATATCAAACAGTAAAATTGTGATAATGTCATTCTTTTTCGAATCTGTTTGTAATGAACTTACTTAACTACTAGTATGTAGAAATTATCAGGCCTCGTTGATGTGTACGTTGATGAATATAGTAATTCCGAAGTTCTATTTTACAATATCCGTTATTGAAAATAGTTTCTAAAAAATCAAAGTCTTCTGCTTAAAAAATAATCAAATTATATTCCTACTCGAGAAAAACATGAAATCGCGTCCGCGAAGTCCGCTGAATGACTTTATTTCAAAGGAAAATTAATGGTCACCAGGTGAACTTCTAGCTGTTCATGGTGGTGTTTCATTCTCTGAGCTGGATGTTTTGGTTGTGGAGCTTTTTTACCTCAGTTAATGAAACTTCACCACAATTATCCATCTGAGCTACAAATTTTCTCCACCATCTTATCGCTGTTCATTCAGAAACTTCACTTTTTTGAACAACAGTATTTTATCTAACTTTTTTGATTTCGGGGTTTTCAAGTAAGAACTTTTTGTTACGCTCGTCACTTGGTACACTTGAAGATATTACGAGTTCATCTTAGTCGATAAACGAGAACGAGACAATGAATCAGCGTCCAGATAGGCTATCTTGAATCCCAAGTTGTTAAAAGAAGGCTTGGTAAGCGTAGAAAGTATATTCTACAAACAACCAGCAATCACAATACAATCAATCACACAACTCTCGTTTATTTATGCATCATAGAAACGTCCTTGGGACAGTTACGAAAATAGCACACTAAAATACACAGCAGCCAATCACAGCCATGGACTTTCCTTGTGGGAAATGAAATCTCAAGGTCAGCTGATCAGCTCAAAATAAGGCATTTATCAAGCGAGTTCTGGGGTTGTAACATCCCCAACACTTTTAAAACATTGAACCAGTCTCTCCGCAGGCGTACTGTACTCACGGAACAACCACAAACAGTCTATAAATTTCTCACTTCATTCCTGACTAACTGGATTTCTTTCTAGCTCTAATATCCAATCAGTAGTGTTTTAAAGCTATAAGTGTTATCTCAGTGGTTACAAATCTCGAATAAGACTTATTTAACATTAAGTAAAATTAAATGACACAATTGACTATCCGATAAATGATTCGTGTCTTCATTTCATCATTATTAGCGATGAATTAGACAATAACTATCTATCAAGTGATAGGTGATGTTAACAAGCAAACTACAACTGTCTCTAATTTACCAACTTCCTTTGTTTAGACCAATCATTTACTGATTATTTGTTTTCACTATATGGGTTGTGGAGATTGTCGAGTTAATTTAAAATCGTGAACTGGTCATCGTGTTGACCACCATGAGAATTCTGAAAGCATTAGATAACGATTTCATCCTAGTATGAGAATCATCAGCAGGGCGCATCCATGACTCATTCTCCTCAAAGGAATGGAATTTAGGACTCTCGGTCTTGATTGATTCACAATTGCAACAAGAAAATGTAAAATAATCATTAGTATTCCTTTTCAATGATTTGTAAATCAAAGGTTTAAATAAAGGTAACTATCATTTTTGTTCCCTGAAAGTTTATACAGTATAATCTCGTGTTTTGTAATTACAAGTTCTCACCAGTTACTACATTCTTTTTTTCTGTTAAATATTTTACCCCAGAATTAATTAATGTTTGACTCTAAATGAAAGCAAAATAAAGAAATTGGGGTAAAAATTATAGATATAAAATGATAATAAGTTACCTACATTATCAAAGCATATGATAGTTGAATTAATCCCATTTTGCTCAATAAAAGATAATGTATATATATATATATATATATATGTAACCATTTGTAGATTTAAACGTATAATTATTCATAAGTCATGTGTATTGGGGCAGAATATATGCGTAGCACTGGTATAAATTGAATAGGAACTAGCTTTTTTTACTTCTTACTTTATGTATGCACTGTTTGCATAAATATACTTTCGATTGAGAATCATTACACCCTAATTGTTAATTAAAACAGTTCTAATTGTAAGTTAATGCAAAACTGTATCTTTCAAAAACTATAAACTGCATCACATGACGCAGTAAACTTTAAATGGTTTACCTGTTAGAATGTTCTGGCTATAAGCAAAAGTTGTAATTTTTCGGCATTGCATTAATGTATTGCATTACAAACTATCCTCTATCGAGATAACATTAGCATTGTGTATATTAGGGTTTTGTGAACCTGAAATCATTTCCCTTCTAATCTTGTAAAAATATCCTTATAAAGAACATGGCAGGTAGTTAGTTATCCTCCACAAAATAGCATTGAACCTGTAATTTTACTGAGAATCAACGAAAGCAGTCTACATCTTCAAATACAAATGATTTTAGGCAATAAAAGCACTGATATTTATCAATATAACTAAGAACAACTGGGTTTTTTCTTGAATAAACGCATAAATGGAAATGTCTACATAAATGAAATCAAACAATTCACATGTTAAGTAAACACAATAAGTAAATCAAACTGTTGTTTTAACCAAAAACCATGAGATCTAAATTTTAGGCAAAAGAAAAATAGACTAGTTTTCTTTTCAGTTCACATTTGTGTCAGAATGATAGCGCTTCACACCTGTATGTTATTGGGAGAATAGTGATTATGTCGATAAATAGTTGAATGTGTTAGTATGTTTTTTTTTTACAAACAAATGTACAGTCAATTAATCAGATTTGAAATGTACTATCCAAATGTAAAATTAGCTTTTCCCAATGAACAAAACTTCATGAATAAAGATTAAGAAACATATTAGAATCTTTGATAAGCCTAATCACTAAATATTCATGTATTTTTGAATTTAAAAATGAGGGTGAGTAATAATTGAAGCATCTTATTTCTTCTACGTTACTATTGAACCTTGTCCAAGGCGTAATGTTATCATACAATTATAGATTTAGCCATTCTACAGTGATATACACCATAAACTTAACTAGTTCTTAGATTATCTGAAGACACGTCATTGTTATTTTATTGCACATAGTAAGTTATCACACGTTTGAGTAGATACGTTTACTTTGTTGACCATTCAGCAGTACTGCTTTAAGGTACAAAAAGGTCAAGAGTACTTGAATTATTGAATTATTTATTCTGGCCCGCACTTTTTTAGTGAGTTCGTTTTTTACGGGAGAGGGTCGCTAACTCCGCTCCAAAACCTCTCCTTTATTAGCTTCTGTTGATGTTTTTTGATGAAGTTGCGTGGATAACCGTTCTTTTGGAAGATAGTCACAAGATGTTTTTCCTTCGTTTTTTAGTGCTTCATATATGCTGCAGTGTGTCTTCGCTCTCTTGAACAAATTTTGTAAGCAGCTGATTTTGTGGGTTCTTAGGTTGTTGCTATCGTAGTTAAGAATTACGTCTGTGTGGGTTGGCTTCCGAAATACTTGAGTTTCCAGTTTTTCTGCGCAGTAAAATCACCTTGTGACTATCTTCCAAAAGAACGGCTATCCATGCAACTTCATCAAAAAACATCAACTGAAATCATCAACAGAAGCGAAATCAAGTACAGGAACCAATAAACGGATCATCCTACCATACATAAAAGACATATTGGAGCATACAGCACGACTACTGAAACCATTGGGAACAGAATCACTTCAATCAATCCTATGTAGACCAAAGGACAAAATGACAAATGAAGAAAAACCAAATATCATCTACAAAATAAATTGCCCAGACTGTGAAAAACACTACATAGGACAAAGTGGACGGCCTCTTCAGCTCCGTTTACGTGAACACCAATTAGCAGTCAAGCGCCATGACAACGCTTCGCTTATATCGATACGCACCGACAATTATGGACACACATTTGATTGGAACAATGTGGAAATACTGGGTAGGGGGAGGACAAAGAACACTAGGGAATTTTTAGAAGCTTGGCACTCAGGTCAATCAGCAATCAACAAACACATCGACATTGACCCAATTTATCAACCAATCAGGAAAATCATAGGTGACACAGGATCAAGAAACAGATCAACAGGGGAATGCAATCAAAACAAAGTTGCAAACAACCACAGGTTAAAGGTCAACAGCAACCAATCAAGATCGAGGTTAGCAGAACAAGCCACAGGTCAAACGTGGAGAAATTCAAATGCATCAATTCTATCTGAAGTTTGTGCTGATGATGTTGTTCAGAAGAACAATGAAAGCTCCACAACCAAAACATCCAGCTCAGAGAACCAAACACCAACACAAACATTGTAATCGTTTATGTCATTGCAATCCAATCAAGTCACTGACTGCCTTTTCTTCACTTCTCTTCTGGTTTTCAAAATATTCTGATCGTGTTGTTCACCTTGGGTTCCTGATACTTTTTCGCTATGGTAGCAAAATACAATTGATGCTCCACTGTATACTGCTTATGTTCCATTTTGTAGGTAGCATCCATCACATATAAAAATAGATCTAACTAATATCTGTGAATACATTCAGTCGATAACTTTTTGCATGGGACTCATCAGCAGTGCCCATCCACGACTTCTGCACTTCCAGGTTTCTAATGGTGTGTAACTTAACAATCTTCACAACCCCGTAATGCAATTACCTATGCTCACTAGTGACTAGCTCCTTGAGGAATCTTCTCCAAGTTCTAGTGAGAAGTTGTGACCACTTAAGTTCATCCTGTTCACATGTAGACAGTAACTACTGAAGACATTGTATGAGGTTGTGGAACTCCATGAGTTGATCGAAGCTAGACATCAACATCGTAAGATACTGGCTCAGTGGTCCAGAGGTTAGGCGTTTGCGCCCCAGGCCAAAGGTCCTATGTTCGAATCCTGTGAGGTGCAGGAGTCGTGGATGCGCACTGCCACTGATGAGTCCCATACTAGGATGAAACGGCTATCCAGTGCTTCCAGGTTTCTAAAAGTGGTCTAACGCTGATCAGTTTTTTTGATTTCAAATGTGTAAACTTAACAATCTTCATCATCTCGTCATGCAAATAAGACACAGTTTGAATTTTTCACAGTTAACTGGGTATACTATATTTTTTTGAAAAAAACATGAAAAACTTTATTCAAGCTTTTTTATTCTTGACTTCTTTTCAGTTTTCTAAGTAATCATTCTACTGTCTATTCAACTAATAATCAACAAATGTGTTTTGCTTACATTATGTTACGCTTGATTGGAAAGATATCAGTAATAAAATAAATGAAAACTCCTTTTATTATTTTTTTTCTCATGTCTAATGAGATTCAAATTTTTTGTTTTTTAAAAAAATAATAAAACAAAATGATTTTATTCATGAATTTCATTGATGTTAAATTAGAATGTTTCTTTCAGTTTGACTTGAAATAAAAATCTCATACAGAATGAACAGAGTAGCAATAAAACATTAAGTAGACATAGACAAAGACAAAACAAGTGTAAACCCTATAAACGACGTAATTTACAGTTTTTTTCTAAAAAACACTTTCACAGTTATTTATTGTTGAGATATAGATATAAATTTTGCTATTGTGTTAATCTCTTTTCTGTGATAAAAATGAAAATAAGCATTGCGATAACAACAACGAATTTTACTTGCCTGCTAGTCGAATTCATTAAAGTTGGCAATCTTTTTGAATGACTCCACAGTGTGGTTGGATTAGTAGACTGTCGGTGGATGGCGACCCACTCGTGCTGGCCATGGAGTTGACAAGATTGCTGCGCCAGGGTCTGCCGAATTTGGATGAGGAGTGGCAAGCACAGCTGCTAGCGTCGCAATTCATTGAAAGTGTGCCTGCAGAGATTGGCCAACAGTTGAGACTGGTGAACGCGGCACAACCAATGGACGCCACCGAGCTGGCGAAAATAACAAGACAACTGATGAACTCAACATTCACCTCGGTGGCGTGTGAAAGACAGGCTGATGATGTCGTGAAGAAGATAGAAGAATTACAACGACAGGTGGCAGCGTTACGAATAAAGGTTGGAAGAAATAATAAATGCTGTAATTGCGGAGGAACCGAGCATTGGAAGAGGAACTGCCCAACAAGACGAAAACGAAAAAATTACATTGAACACTCTATTTGCACACCAACTTTGAGTCCTGACTTCCAACGCTCCAGCCTTCTTCCATTCCTGCTGTTGCTTCCTTTACTTCCTGTCGGTACTCCATTTCCTTCTTGCTTTTGCTCCGTTTGCTTTCCGTTTTCCTCTAGTGACCGTGAGAGTTCTTCTTTCACGTCCCTTTTTATACTACTTATATCGTTCGTATAAGTAGCACACACCACAGTAGTAGTAGTAGTAGTAGTAGTAGTAGTAGTAGTAGTAGTAGTAGTAGTAGTAGTAGTAGTAGTAGTAGTAGTAGTAGTAGTAGTAGTAGTAGTAGGTCATTTATGCTGAAAGATTTTCTGGTAACTTGAATGGTTTATTTTTTTTCGTGTTTGAATACAAATTTTATGCGCTAAATTATTTTAAGTGAACTTGCAAATTAGTTACAATTAAAACATGTTGAGATGTGACAATTATTTTGAAAGCTACTTTTACAGTCAACAGATCCCTGACTGTATTTCATTCTTATTTCACTCTTTTAAAGCATTTTGTACTGACGGCAAAAATCATGCTCCTTTTTTTAAACACAAACTGAATCACTAATGAATAAGGTTACTTAAAGATATCACGTTCTACAGCTGAGCAACCAGTCAATTCAAGCTATCTATTTACACCGGAATTCTTGCTAAACTTTTGCATTCAATCCTAAAAAAACCTAATTCTAAAGGGAAGTTGGTATGTGACTTGTGCTCATTTGGAAGGTGCCATAATATTTTACTCGAAACCTGGGTGTTTAGCCCATAGATGGTATATCCAGGGGTTTATTTTCAAACGATCCTAACAGTTCTATTGATTTTATAAGTTATCTCTCCTATGTCTATTGAAGCAATCTTCATCAACATTTAATCCCTTGATTAATTATACACTAATTTTCTACTTAATCATAAGTCTCTCTCTCTATTCGTAGAAAACTAACAAAGGCAATAGGAAGCATTTATTAAATGATTTGCAATGAAGATTAATTAGTTTTTAAGTTTTGAGTTACTGTATTTTTAACTAAACGCATACTCAACAACTGTAAGTATACTTACTGTCAATGAAATACACACTATCTTTGTTTTTCATTTCCTACAATCAATTGTGCGTGAAATGTTGAAAATAACTAAAAAATTTTCAATATCATTTTTTGCTTTATTTCGTGATCTGTAATTATTACTTAACTATGATAAATAGATATTATGATGCTGCTTGCTAACTTGCAATTTAGAAATTATTTTCAAACTAGTGAAATGATAATTCTAGGCTGATGTTATTTGCAATGGCATGATTTTGATCGTTGTCAGTAAAATATTTGAGTATTTTGTGATTGTTTTGTAAAATAGTCTAGTCGAACATAACAAACTGTCTTATAGATTTTTTGTTAAAACTTTTAAGTCTTATGCAAATCTTCATCTATGATATATATATATATATATATATATATATATATATTTCGGAAATGAAAGACATTCCTGATAAAATATGTTTAACGTTTTTTTTAATGAGATCGGAAATTATTCTGAATTATTCATAAGTAATATTGATATTAATAATTTGCAACAATGACATTCACCAAAATCTTCTCCAAATTGTAGTGAGAAGTTGTGACCAGTGAAGTTCAACCTATTCGGGTGTAGACAGTAACTACCGAATACTGTGTATGAGGTTGCGCAACTCCGTGAATTGATCAAGTAAGACATTAACACCGTTAGATACCGGCTCAGTGGTCCGATGGTTAGGCGTTTGCTTACGATACCGAAGGTCGTGGGTTCGAATCCTGTGAGGTGCAGGAGTCGTGGATGCGCACTGCTGAGGAGTCCCATACCAGGACGAAACGGCCATGCAGTGCTTCCAGGTTTCTAATGGTGGTCTAACACTGATCGATTCATGGTTTCAAAAATGTGTAAAATATAGATGTTTTATGTGAATATTTTGATGTTCTTTAGTCTCCTGTTCTAAACACGCTGTCGATCAGATAAACTTTGACGTTTAGCTCAGTAACTCAAAAATACAGTATAGTAAATGTCATACTTGAAATGATCAGCCAATATACCTTAGATTTGAGTGTAGAGCTTAGCGACATTTATTAAACTGCTAAGAATTTCAGTTAATTGTAGATTTATGCATTCAATGTGAAGTAACCTATTTGATGCATAACTCTTGGGCATCATTATTGTTATGATCCTCACTAGCTATGCTTGAAACTAGTGAATAAACGAGAACGAGACAATGAACCAGCGTCTAGGTAGGCTACTCTGATCCGTTGACTCAAAGCAGCTAACGAGAAGTCTTGATATTGGCGTAGAGAGCATATTCTACAAACACCCAGCAAGCACAATACAATCAAGCACACAACTCTCGTTTATTTATACATCAAAGAAGCGTCTTTGGGACAGTCACAAAAAGAGCACATTAAAATACACAGTAACCAATCACAGCCAAGGATTTTCGTGTTGGGGAATGAAATTCTCAAGGTCAACTGATCGGCCCATGCTCGGAAACATATGATCCGAAATCAAGGCATTTATGAAGCGAGTTCTGAGGATCTAACGTCCCCAACAGTTATCGAACTATGGTTTGATTTGGAGCGAAAGATTTCACATGATGTGATTTTTTAGGCCTTTAATAGAAAGATATAGGAAATATTAATAGTAGTTTCAGTGATATTCAGTTTTTTATACCTATATTTTGTGTGTTTGAGTATATATATCGATCATTATGATACTTCAGGCCTTCATGTTACATGTTATTATACTCCATATTTGTATTAAACTACTTCTGCCTTCACTGAATCCATAATACTGTATCAGCTTCATCCCGATACAAAAATTAACCACTCGTAAAAGGTTTCGTGACCAATAATTTAAATCAAGCAATAACAGTATAAAAGTCACTGATTTGGGTTCAACTGTCAAAATTTGCATAATTTCCAAATGATTTAAGTAATAATGATTGATTATTTATCGAAGTGTTTACGAAAAGAAATTAGAAATATTCAGATATAATTACCCTGAATGTAAATTTAGAAGAGAAATTGATTTTGTAATTTATCATTCAACCAAAATGTTTCAACTAAAGAAAAGTAGTGAATCAGACTAGTAAATGTCATTATGTCATAGTACCCTACTTGTTGATAAAATTCTCAAGTGAAGTGTTGAAAATGTTCAATATGATTTGTTTACAAAGATAACGAATGACCTTAAATTTAAATGAAAAATTTATTTTGAATGTTAAGAGTGGATAGATAGGATGTTTGGTTAAAAGTTAACATGAATATAAATGGTTTATATTAGTAAAATGTTTTTTTTTCTATTTTCATTCGATCGAAAATGGCTTTATTACAAGATAACAACATAAATGACTGCAATTCAAAGTAGTATGCTAGTACAGAGTCATTTTGCTACATAATCGGAATAACTGATTGCAATTACTAGTAAGATATTGTTTTCTGAGGAAAAAAAACCAGGAGAGCCCAATGAATTTTATACAGTAAAGTATACTTCAGACAACTTATTAGCATTAATACTGTGATTAATCTACTATGAAACTTAAAGGTGTCATCAAACAGCTGTCCCACTTCAAGATATCTCTTGCCCAATATGTTCTTGACGATTTGAGATATTTCTTTATCCTTTAATTAAACCGATCTTCTCTTCCTGATATGCCCGAAACTCGTACGAGTTTACCTTACTCGGTAAACGGAACATAGATCAACGATGCAGTGACATAGTAGGCTATTTTAAACTGATTGTCCCAGGCCTCGCTAACTAAAGGAATAAGTTTCGGTAAGACAGAGAGAATGTATTCACAGGCACGCACAAAATACGGGGTTTACAAGCACAAAACTCAAGCTTATTTATACAATGATAAAAGGTACTTGGTGAGAGCCACAGAATAGCGTACTAAAATAATCCATCAACCAATGTCAGTCAAGGACTTCCAGAGTGGGAAATGTAGGCTGAAGGTCAAAAGGTGCGTCTTTGGCGTGAAAACATAAAATTCAAAATTACAAACTAAAATCACAAAATTAGGACCTTCCCGAAGTGAGTTCTGGGGGTCTAACGTTTTCAACATTTCCTTAGTTTGAATTTAGACATTTTGGCAACTTTAAAGGTAACAACTCGAAACTCTGACGAGACTCTATTTATTTCAGATTAAAAGTTCGAAAGTGATGTATATTCATTCTCCATACGATTCAAATTATAAATTACTCAACGTTTGTAATAAGCAGAAATTCATATCTAATAGAACCAAGGATGAACTAACTTAAGATACTTAGAAACGTACGATAAACTTAGGGAAAATGGCTTACAAGGCTGTCACAATTTAATGATTGACTTGTTGCATAAGCTGGAAATATACCGTATACTTTGTCAGCTACGTATACTAGCGTTTATGCTAAATGATAACTAATGTTTGTCTCCATGATTCATCACATTTTCATATCATTAAGTAACTGAATAATGCCAGTCAACAAAATCAGTTATTCTCAGTGTAATATTTTCACAGTCTTCTTTTGTCCTTGTCAGTCACTTCACTTCAGGTTAACTAAAGCAATAAACAAACTTATCGATCAATCTAAAGATACAGAAACAGTGAACTAAACTTAGTAAATCATATTTGACCAATTAGGAATTCAATAAAATCTTATTTTAAAATAGTACATTTTGAGGAAAATAGAGACTAATATAATCTCGTCAAGAATATCAATGATGAGTAAATAAAATCCCCAATATTTATTAACGAGTATCTCCACTGTTGAACAGTTTGATTGGTATTTGCATTAATTTCCTGTAGCACTCCAAACTTAAAATGACTGGAACTAAGTGTAAGCCATGGCGCGAGTATATTTTTGCTTTTACTCTTAACTACCTACTAAAGATTACTAGGGGGAAGTTATCTTGAGAAAGTATTCATTCATCACATTTTAAAAGCCAAAATAAAAAGACAGTTATACAGTGTACTAGTAGTCAGCGAATTAGCCGTAAGTTTAAGCATAATATTTAAGCTCTCATTACTTACTTAGTTACTTACTCAAGTTCCCCCTCCTCCCAATGGAGTATAAGTCGCTGACCATCATTCTCTAACCTACTCTGTCCTGGGCTTCTCTTTCCAGTTCTGTCGAATTTTTGTTCATTTTTCTCATATTTGTCTCCATTACTCTGCGTAATATGTTCCTTCGCCTACCTCTTTTCCTTTGACGGTGAGGGCTTGTCTTTTGATGCAGTTGGGTGGTTTCCGTATTGAGTTTCCTATCCACTTCCAGCGCTTCCTCCTGATTTCTTCCTCCACTGGAATCTGGTTTTTTCTCTCCCACAGTAGGTTTTTGCTGATATTACCTAGTCAACGGATCCGAAGCATTTGAAAAAAACGCTTTACCTCTAGTTGATATTCAGTTGAAATATTCATTTTCAAGATAACATGTATATATATATATATATATATATATATATATATATATAAAGTATTTTGTGTAGGCAACTGTTAATGAGTACTTGTATCTTCTGGATGATGGCTTTGGTAGTTTTCGAAGTTTCTACTCCATACAGTAGAACTGTTTTGACATTTGTATTGAAAATTCTGACTTTGGTGTTGGTTGACAGCTGTTTTGAGTTCTAGATACTATTCGACTATAGAAATACAGTTCTTGCTTTGCGGATCCGCATCTTCACATCCGCATCAGATAGACCTTGCGCATCAATGATGCTACCCAGATATGTTAAGATTTTTATCTCCTCCGAGGCACCTCAGTGAAGTATGATTTCGTTGGCTCACTTTGTGTTGTTTCAGATAATCTTAATTTTTTGCCTTGTGTATGTTGAGTCTTGCTGTTACACTGGTCGTCTTCTCTTACATTTGTTGTTATGAGTGTGATAGAAGAGCCAGATCATCTGTGAAGTCCAGATCGTCCAGCTACCTCTGGTTGTCCAATGTATCACGTGCTTTCCCCAGATGTTAACGTCTTCATAATACAGTCGATCAGCAGGAAAAACAGAAATGGTGAGGGTAAGCAACCTTGCCTGACACCGGTCCTCACCTCGAAAGAGTCCTCCATGCTACTATTAAAGAACTGTTATTCAGGAGTGATGTGTGCATAGAAGATTTCTCTCCAAATCACTTAAATGAGAGAAATTACAAGCTACGTATGAGTCTTAAAAAAACATATTTAGTATCTTCTGAATGAAACTGTTATGATAGTTTACATCAGTAACATTTTTACCGTTGAAATCACAAAGTAGATCTTGTCTACACCACCAGTGAAAACTTGGAAGCATTGAACGGGTGTTACATCCCAGTATGTAACTTGTCAGAAGTGCGTCCCCACTACCTCTGGTCTCATGTACGAAATATTCGCTTCTTGACCGCTAACCCTCATCAAACGCTGTCAGTGTCTTATTTGAACCGATCCATGATCTTGTACAACCTTCCATCCGTTGACTAAGGTCGATAACTGTCTAGATATCCTATAACTTCCTAAATTTCAATAGTGCAGAACGCATTTATTGATTACATAACCATTTATTTCATCTTCGTAACTCATATTTATTGAAAATATAATTTCTCCTCTTCGTTTAAGAGTTTATGGTAGGTAATTTACTTACTCAATTACGTCTAATCAACAAAAATAACTATCTTATAGTCGCAGCTAACTTTTATTACATTTAAAATCTGTCTATTGTCTATTGATTGGAAGCCGACAAAGAGTCCATTAACTTTATAAAATTCGTTAAAATAAAGAATTAACACACATTGCAAAAATAAAGTTGATAATTTGCTGTTGAACATCTTGATAAAAAAAAAGCTGATCAAAGCGTTCTTATTCTCTAATGAAATATATATTTCAACTTATTTTGCATATATTTTCAATTATTTCAGTTTAGAATTTTTTAATTTGTTCGCCTTTAACGGGTGATCACATTTATTAGAGTTATTGACAAAATTTCATCTGAAACGGAATTTGTTTTTGAAGTGAATAATACAACATATTTGCCAAAGGATTAGACAAAGCTAATCTATACTGTCGATAGTATAATATTTTTGAAGAAAATATCATGAAGATAATGACATTCAATGGTCAATATTATGCTCATAAACTTAGTCAAACACTGACACCGAATTGAACTGACTTTAGACTAATATACTATAAATTCAAAAGATTACCTTTACAAAAGTTATTTCCAGTCTATTTAGTTATTAGATTATTAATAGAAAATTCCCAATATTTATTTTCAAATAACCAATCAACAATGAATGATTATCATATTTGTGTCTATCAAAGAAATAATTGGTTATTCTGTATTATATATATATAAAAGCTACCGATTTCAGTTTCCAAATATTTTTACAATTGTACATAAACATTCTTTAACCTCATTTCAAAATTAAATATTATTTAAGCGTTTTTTTTTTTTATCAAAACATATTATCTCGTTGTTTTTCTTTTTATCAACCTCTATGGCCACTGTACATTTTGTTGCAACTCAAGTACCTCAATCGAACATTCCACGATTTAAACGTGTTATGGATACAGAAGAGAAAATTGTTGTCAATAAATCTGATCTATTGAAATTCGATAAAACGCCTGCAGACAACTCAGTGGCGACTGGCAATGCCATTGAGTTCAATAAAAATATTTCAAAACCATCAGATGATAAGAATAACACTTTTCTAGAAACTACTTTAAATCTACTTCGTAGTGAAATTAGTGAATTGAAAACACCAGAAAATAATTTAACAAGTATAAATGTCATGCCTGAAAGAAATCATAGTTTACAAGTTGGAAATATAATAGAAAAGTTAAGCAGCTCATCTGATAAGCAAGATGAATCCAATGATGTATGTGCACCATTACGTCCAATCAAAGGTCGACGTATGCATCTATTTCATCCCACTTCTCCTAATACTGATAATAATTGTAATTCTTCAAAACACGATGACACTATTTCCAGTAAACACAAGTATCCGAATTCAAAGTGTAGAAAATTTAAACGTTATGTTAAATCATTTATAGCATTTTTATTCTCACATATTGGTCTATGCTTAGTTGTCGTTGGTTATTGTTCACTAGGAGCATTTCTATTTCGTTCCATTGAACAAAATCATCAAGCTGCTGTGATACGTAATTTTACAAGTGAATTAATTCGACGTCAAATGAATGTACAATATTTACTAGCTGATTTGCATCAACAATCATTAGTAGTATGTAATGAACATGTGGCAAAATTCGTTGAAACTGAATTAAAATGGAAAAATGATATGATTAAAATTTTAGTATATTATGGTTTTTCAACAAATCCAGAAAATTTTAAAACAGAATTTGAAAAAGTCAATCAACAATTAACTAAACCAATCAGACCAATTGATCAAACTGAATTTACATTTGATACAAAACTGAATACAGAGAGATTGAATGAATTTCAAGAAAATTTAACATTGAATTTAAAAAATCAAACTGAACAAATCATGATTAAAACAAGTGAAGTAATTCAAAAATTAATACATGCCACATATGATGCATGTGATTCAGGTTGGAAACCGGTGAATTCAAGAAATAATTTACCAGTTAATCGAAAATATCATACTATTGATTCACAATGTTATAAATATAATAATTGTACATTGAACATTTTCAATCCTGTTAATAATGTGAGTAGTGATAATGTGAATCAGTCAAAAAGTACTATGTGTAATTGTTTTAATGAATCAATGTGTCAGTGTGATAATTTAACTCAAACTAATGATCATTCAAAAAAGTCATATACAAATGTTTTCATTGAAGAATATCGTGATCCTTGGGCATGGACTGGAGCTTTATTATATGCTGTCACTGTGATTACTACTATTGGTAAGTTGAACATTCGTTTTAATAAAAATTATTTATTCAAGCTGGATATTTTTATAAATGTTTAGTCCTATTACCTAGTGTATTCTACCTTAAATTATTTCTATAATTTAAACGATAGAAAGTATGAACTCTTCTCAGTGGTGTATTATATCACAACTACAAAGTAATATATATATTTTTATTGACATTTTATCAATGAAATAACAGCAAGTATACCTTACAGATAACTACGCATTCACGTTTTATATACAACTTGATCTTGTTAGAGTAGAGGTGATGAAAATTTGAGTTTCAGATATTAAAATCCAACTGCTGTTGTTATCTATTGTTGAATAAGTTTCATTAAATCTTTCACAATGATTAGAATAGTAAATTTTGTATTAAACTATTAGAGGTTAAAAATGCTAAAAATATATTGGAATTTACACATCTGAAATCATCAATCAGTCGTCGTTAGACCACCATTAGAAAACTTGGATTACTAGACGGCTGTTTCGTCCTGGTAAGGGACTGATCAACAGTGCGCATCCACGACTGCTGCACCTCGCAGGATTCGAACCCGGGACCTTCGGTATTGTGCGCGAACGCCTAACCATTGGCATCCGTTGGTGTTAATTTCCAACTCTTATTGATCTAGGGATTTTGCGCGACCTCACCCATTTATCTTTGGTAATTATTGCCTACACTCGACAGGGTTGAATTCCACTGGTCACGTCTTTTCATTAGAACTTCGAGAATGGTTAGGCGTTCGTGCACAATACCGAAGGTCCCGGGTTCAAATCCTGAAAGGTGCAGGAGTCATGGATGCGCACTGCTGATGTGTACCATACTAGGACGAAACAGCCGTCCAGTGCTTGCAGGTTTCTAATGGTGGTTTACCAATGATTGAATGATGATTTCAAATGTCTAAAAACACTAATCTCCATAACTCTAATTAAAAAATATTGGAATTTATTTTGTCAAACAAGTTTTCGATTGTTTCAGCCTAACAGATTTTAGGTCTTTTGTTCTAAATGTCACTATAGATAGATGACATTAAAAGACTAATTTTTGAGAATTTCCGTTGATAAAAAATATTATCAAACTTAAGAAAATAGATTCGCTAATTGTAGTTTCATCAAAAAAGCAATAGTGAAATAGTTAGCTAGTCTGTCTTACAAGTCTAGATGAAAGGAGTTCTTTCATTTTAGTTTCAAACATTAGGAAGCATGAAAAAGATTTAAAGTAACTCATTAATTTATTGAATAAAAAAATTATAAAAAGAATGCAGTGAAAACAGTTGTCTTTATGACGAAGTTATTTAGTTGAGCTTCATTCCTCAGGCAAATGTCAACTAATTGGCTAAGTTCTACCTATGTAATTGCTAAAACAATATTTTTAGCTAGAAATTTTACGTATAAATGAAAATTTCATAATGTTGTTTAATAATACTGTACATTCATATCTGTAGTAACTTAATACATAAGCTACTAGCAACGAAAATATCCAGCAATGACATCATCGATCGGGAACCTTTATCATCAATGACGTAATACCGATTCATTGATCAATCCAATCCGATACACGTTAAACAATTGCACAGCTCCCTGCCAGATATATTCACATAAACGTTTGCATACCGACTACAAATTTGTAACATTGAACTATTAGCAGTGAAATAACTCTAGCTTATTCAATGTGACAAGATTTTCACATTTTTTTTCAATAAAGATCTTGTTTATTTCATGAAAGACAGTTATTTCAATTATGTAGCTATTTTCGTATTATTCGTGAAGTTTGTTTGACTGTAAGAAATAAACAGGAATTACCAAAAAAAATGTTAAACAAAAATATTCTTTTTTTTATTAGTTTTGATAACTCAAATTTCTAACCACATAAATCTCTTCATTATAGAATTGTGAAGATGTTTGAGTTTTATTGAAATCATGAATCGATCAATGTTAGAACACCATCAGAATCCTAGAAACATTGGGTGGTCGTTTCGTCCAAATATGTGACTCGTCAGCAGTGCACACCCTCGACCCTAGCATACCGGTGACTGAGCATTCGCGCACGCGAGCTGAAAAGTCCCGGATTCGATTTCTGCGTGCAGGAGATGCACACTGCTGATGAGTCTCATTTTTGGACGAAATGGCTGTTCAGTACTTTCAGGTTTCTGATAGTGGTCCGACATTCACTGATTCATGATTTTATTATAACTACATATCATTTGATTAAGTTTGGAATCATAAAATAAATTATAATCGTTAATATTTCATATCTTTATTTTTGAGCTTTGCATGACTCTATCAAAAGTTACATTATATGTTAACAATTTTGATATTTTTTTCAGTTCTCTAAACGTTACTGAAAATTTTAGTCTGAACACCATATATAATTTAATTAACTGTACTCAAAAAAAGAAAAACTATAGTGTTACAGTTGGCTCCCAAATTATTGACCGTCATACAATAAAAATTAATCAATGGCTACATGTTTAACTTTAAAATTCGCTGACAAACAAAAATAATTACTTAAACAACTCTCAAGTGCATACACTGCCTTAGAGATGAGACTTACAACTCTTCTATTTCATAAATTGTTACAATGAAAATCAAATAAATAAACATCACATGTAACCACTTAATAAAATGTACTAATTTATTTCTTTAATATGAATGAAACTAGACATGGTCAACTTTGAAAAAGCAGTACATTCAATTGAAATAAGAATGGACATTAATATAATTGATTCAGACATGGCTGCAATTGTTTCTGAAAATACAATGCGGAAATTGATGTTTGTTAAACAGGTGTTCAAGAGATATTTAGGTGACTATTTATCATGGTTCTTATTACGAGTTTGGGATTACTGTTAAGTTACACATTTTTGAAGCCATGAATCGATCAATGTTTGACCACCATTAGAAACCTGGAAACACTGGACAGCCGTTTCATCCTTGTATGGGACTCATCAGTGGCAGTACGCATCCACAAGTCTAACAGTGATCAACTCGTGGTTTCAACTGTATTATGATTTTGTCGATATAAAATGATTTTGTTTAATTTAATATAATTTAAGACTTGTGAAAAGTTATTTTAACTAACTCGCATTTTCTGCCAATACCTTAAGTCAGCTGGTTCATATAACTTCAGAATATAACGCACTTTTTTCTCATTAATTTAAACAAAGCAAAATAACACCATGTAAATGATTATTTCTGAAAAAAAATTCTTATAGATGTCTTCCAATGTTGAAGTTACAAATCTGTTAGCCTATGTTCGTAGATCCTAGGCGGTAAGTTGTCCTCATTAATGCAATATT
Source organism: Schistosoma turkestanicum (assembly GCA_944470395.2). Taxonomy (NCBI): domain Eukaryota; kingdom Metazoa; phylum Platyhelminthes; class Trematoda; order Strigeidida; family Schistosomatidae; genus Schistosoma; species Schistosoma turkestanicum. The sequence goes on along the minus strand of OX103972.1, from coordinate 35,159,582 downwards.
TTTATCGTACAAATGAACCCCTGTTCAATAAATTAAAAAAAATTCTATACTAGAAATTGTTTCTTCGTTTCGGTAATTAGCATAAAATGTTTTTAAGAATTCAAAACAGTGGTTCCCTTTGATAAATTTGAACAGAGAAACGAGAAGACATATTTTGTGAGATAGTACCATTTCGTGCTTTCTCGTCCATTGCAAAACATCTAATGATGAGTGGTCATCAAATTGACCCAAAATCAGCCTTTAAAGTTGTGACATGTCATCAAAACCCACACACACCGAAACTACTTGATTGATCAGAAAAGTCCAACTTTATGTGTTCAAAAACAACTGTATGTTGACCTTTGTTTACCATGGTTCTAGTGAGTGAATGTCATGCTAAATAAGAAATTTTGACCTTATCTTCAAAACTGTATTTACACAAATAACATGTTGCTTGTATGTGAATGATGAGAAAGCACGAAACGGTACTATCTCGCAAAATATGTCTTCTCATTTCTCTGTTCAAGTTTTTAAGAATTATTAACAATTTACGGGTAAATATGCTTCGGAGAAATAATTATATATTTTACTGAAAAGCGAGTATTATAACTGTTGAATGAGTGTGGAACACCTTGACAAGGTGTTCTGATGCTATGCTGCGTAAGGAGGTTGATATAAGCACATTGAGGAGGAAGTAAAATAAACACTTCATTATTATACGATTAAAAAACATTTTCCTTTTGGCTAGACGTCTTAATCTCAGTATATATGAATTATGAATAATTTTTTCTATTTACTAAATGATATCACTGAAAATGAAATTTCAAATAATCTGTTTAGCATTCTGACGTCAAAAGGTAAGAAAAAGGAGAAAAAATAAAATAAAACTAGTCAGAATATTTTTGTAAATTTCAAGGAATGCCAGTTTTAAAATTTTTTTAAATGAACTAGGTATGGTGAAAAAATAAAACAGTTTTAGAAGTACTACTGATTATGCCTTTGAGTTTAAATAGTGTGTGTTTCATTAATCGATCACATTCGTCAGTATCTTTCATGTTTGATCGAATGTTTCTGTTAGTATTCACAGTATGTTATCAGTAGTTGTAGGCTACCTGGTTGGGGTCCGCGAGATGAAAGTCACCAATGGTTAGAGACCTTAAATGATATGGTTCAAAATCGTTTGCAATGGCACAGGTGTATCCATTCTTTGTGTTCTCTCAAAACCTAATCTTCTGGATTCGTCAACACCTCTACCGTTGTCTTTCTGAACTTATCTCACTGAATTATACTTCTTGAATATTATCTTCAAATCCTAATCTTCTGCATCAGCAGTAATTTTTCTAGTATCGCTCCCACTATTGGATTTGAGTTGACAATTGCGTCTCTGTGCTGATGTGGTATGGCGACATGAACTGATGTACTTACATACGAAGTTCCACGTTGTAACTGACTGACTGAGTAGAAAAAAAATAGTAAAATTCTGTTCAGGTGATGCATATATCGACCGGTATTCATGAAACAAATTCAAGCCTAAAACTATTTGTTATCAATATCAACGTCATCACTAAAGGCTAGTTCATTAATATAAAGTAATAATTAGTAAGACATAGAAACATACAAGGTATTGATTTAAAACAGAATTTGTTGCTGGTCATCGTGATATAGAACCAATCAATCAGTGATGGGTTTTCGTTTAATACTCAGTAATTATGTGTCGGAAAATTACCAATTAGAAATGCGAGTACTCTCACTTGATTACAATACGTTATAACATTTGAATTCCAAGAAAGAATCAACTGTACAGTAAAAGCTCAACTAGTAATACGCGAAAAAAAGCAATTTACTACTCTTAAACTCAATTGTATAAAACTTATTCCTAATGATTTCAGTTTATGGATGTATTTTCTAAATTACAGCATGCCAGGATGTTAACATTTTAATCTAATTTCTATGTAAGTAGTTGAATAGCTCAGTCTACTGTTATTTCCTCCACTATTACCATAGTCCAAATGTTCCGATAATTAAAGGGAAAGTATTCTGAAGGCTTCACTTTCAAAGTTATACATTGCTGACAATTTGAATATTAGTAATAATAAAACTTTTATTAAACATGGTAATAGTCATGCAAAATAGATAAAGGTATTGTACGTTGTTTTGACTACAGGAATAAAATTGTTAACTTACATAAGTTAAGTATGGCTAAGAGCTAAATAAGCACATTTACACTAAGTGAATGAATGTCAAAAAATAACATACTGATTCTTTAACTTGTTTATAACAATCATCACTGTCTCTCGAATCGATCTAACATTGACTTAACATTTTAATACCCTGAAAACAATCCATCAAGACAAACAGTCATTCGGTATGAGACAGCTCATATGCTTACATTAACTTTTCTTGATTAAAAATACGAAAATGGTAATATCTGAAATCACACTGTTATTAGTACACGACTGAATTCACCAATAATATGCCTGTAGAAATTTCACTAATTCAAATAAATGATAACTGATTCATGATTTCACTCACTCATGAACAACAATCTCCATATCTTTATAATGAAAAGTCGTACAATGTGCTTTCAATAGTGACTAGCTTTGTGAGGCAATTATCGGAGTTCTAGTGAGAATATGTGACCAGTGGAGTTCAACGCTGTTGGGTGCAGGCAGTAACTACCAAAGAGGTCATGAGAAATCCGTAGATTGGTCAGAGTTAGACATTAACACCGTTGGATACCGGCCCAGTTGTCCACAGGTTAGGCAATGTCTGGCAAGACCGAACTTCCTGGGTTCGAGTCCTGCGAGTAGCAGGAGTCGTGGATACTAACTGCTGATGAATGCCATAACAGGACAAAACGGCCATCCAGTGCTTCCAGGTTTACTAATAGTGGTCTAACAATGATTGATCCATGATTACAGTAACAAAATAAATAGCTTATAGTGACTTAAAATAATACTTTCATTGACAACTTTCTGATGCTTCTTGATAACGTAATGTGTTTTTTTTTTTAAAAAAATAAATGAAATTTATGATAAAATCTCATATGAATATTTATGATTTATTTGATGACAAATTAGTTTAGCTGTAAATCATTTAATCCTGCATATTAGAATATAATATATTTGCATATTATTGTCAGCTTACTGAGCTTGAAACACTTATCTAGCATGGACATATTTTGAAACTGAAAATAAATTTCGACAAGCTACTCAAATAAATGAAGATTATGGACGTATAATGGTATGAGTTTGAATTATTCCTCAAATTATCTTTCGTTACTTGGAGAGAGAGAGATAGAAAAAACTGAATTAATTGATCTGGTATGACATAAGCTTTTCATTTGTAAACAAACATTGATTAAGAAAATACACATCATTTCTTGACTATAAAATTTAGATTATTTAAACTGATTTTATCAATAATCTTTCCTATTATGATAGGTTTTCAGGCATACTTGACTACTAAGGGATTTAATTTTTTACCATACTACATTGCTTACATATACCTGTTATCTCGAATGAATTAGCATTCTCCAAATGTCTCTGTCCTAGGTATTCTTCTCTACTTGCTCCCAATCACTATTTATTCTTGTCAGTCTGTTTCCGATTCTCGGAGCAGTGAGCTTTTTAGGTGGGCTCTTCCACCGAGGCCCCGAGGATTTCAAGGGAGGACTTACCTCGTGACGCGGCTGGGTAATTTCTACACTGTGTATCTCACCTACTTCCGGCACTTTTTCCTAATTTCTACTATCTCAAGAATCTCACATGATGTTGACTGTCTTCCCATGCACACCAAAGTGTCGACGAAGCCTCTATAGTATGATCATGTTCACGCTGTCAAATGCTTCTTTATAGTAAAGAAACTTGATGCATAGTAGTAAGTTCCGTGCAACTGGTTGCCTCACAATGATCGATACACGATCGATCTTTACAGAATCCAGGCTTTCTGATCTTGAATTTGGACGTTTAATTAATCTTTCATCCTGTTCAACAACACTCTATCAAAGAGTTCTTCTGGTAATGATAGTGATGATGCGATTCCTCTGTTGTCCTCACACTTTCCGAGATTTATTTTCAGTGATATCTTGATGAGGTCCCCCTCTTTCCAGCCTGTTGTTACTTGTTCTTTATCTCAAATCATTCTGAAGAGAATGTGAAGTATTTTTGCAGTTACTGTTACATCTGCTTTCAGTGCCTCAGCAGTTATGATGTTTGGTCCTCCTGCTTTGTCGCTCTTTATCTGCCTCATGGTCATGATCATTTCTTCAACTGTTAGTTCATGGGTGCTCTTACGATGTTGGGTGGATTTAGTGGGATCGTTCTATTCAAGAGTTCTTCAAAGTGCTCTACTCACCTGTTTTGCAGTTCTTCAATGTCTGTGAGTCGTTTGCCTTCCATGTTCAGAGATGATCTACTTCAATGAATCCTTATCCTCAGTAATCAGTGTTAATAGGTTGAGTGTTTTGGCAACTCATCTCATCAACACAAAACAAAAATAGACTAAATCATTTCTCATGCTCAAAAATGAACTCATAAAAATTTCATGACATCGGATTGATTAAATGTCAAAAGACCGTTGAATGATTTACCTCATCTTTTTTATTCCGCTAACCTGCCTTCATTTCTTAAGTGATGGCCTCTAGTTATGACTAATTAACATACAATCACACTATGGGATCGCTATTGTTCAGCAACTTTCAAAACTTTCTCTGAAATATACTTACTCGAAAAAATTCACTAGTCGGCAATTATGTATTAGTTGGTTTTCAGTTTTTATTTGTGAATCAGTGTTCCATTTATAAGTGCTGGATAATTTTTTGATATTCTGTAGTACTCCAATTAATCGAACTAAGCATACGATTTAAGTGGAAATAACTTACATGCTTACACCTGTTAATCATAATGGAGCATGGGCCTCCGACCAGTATTCTCCAAACTACTCTATCCTGGGCTTCCCTTTTCGGTTCTTTCCAATTTAAGTTCATTCTTCTCATATCTTTCTCTATTTCTCGGCATAATGTGTTCTTTGGCCTTCCTCTTTTCCTTTGATCTTGAGGGTTCCATGTGAGAGCTTGTCTTGTGACGCAGTTGGATGCTTTCCTCAATGTGAGTCCTATCCACCAACTCTATCTTGATATTTGCGTTGAAACTTCTGACTTGTTGATAGTTATTTAGAGTTCCAGATATTGTTCATTTGTAAAAATGCAGCCCTTGCTTTGCCGATCCACCGATCCACTGATCCGCATCAGATACACCTTGCTCATCAATGGTGCTGCCGAAATATGTAAAGCTTTTAACTTCCTCCAAGACATCTCCATCAAAAATGATTTGGTTCGTGCATGTTGTGTTGCATCACAGAATCTTGCTTTTCCCCTTATGTATGTTGAGACCTTCTACAAGTTGAAATAACATTTATAGTACTATTAGTTTATCCAAGCTTTTAAAACTATCTAAAAACTTGATCAATTTTTCTGATCATAATCCTTCATTCAAACAAATAAATAATTTATCACTTAAGCACTATTTCTTGAATGCCCCATCTACTCAGCATGAGTTATAACTCATTTTTATCAATTATTGCATTTGCTAATATTTTAGTCACTCAAATAAATGATTTATTTGCATTGTTTTATTGAATGAGTTGCTGACAGTCGGAAGAAACAATAATTTAAACTTTTTCAACACATTGAATGTTTGATACAGTTACTTAAGACTTAGATCTAAGAACCAATGACACACACACACACTCTCTTTATTGTCAGTTAAGTCAAACGCGAAAATAATAACCGTATGAATATGATTGGTCAGTTGTATTCACTATTGATTCGACGAAATTGATCTACCGGTTATCTACTAGAGATTTCAGCTAGTTCACTTTTGTAAATCAAGCATCACATTGATATGAATCGTTCTACTTAATCAATCAACCAATCAACCAATCAATGATAACACTTCCTTTTTTATACACAAATTCGTTATTTTAATGAGTTCTCGTTTTATAGATGATTTAGTTAGCTTCACGTTGGTCTGTTTTGATGAACAGAAATTCAACTTGTTATATTATTATATAACACCTGTTAAATTATTGACAATAAGTATACTATAAAACTTTTGTTACATCAATTGGCTGTAATTGATTATTAGTAGTTAACTAATCATTATAATTAAGTTATATACATGCTAAACTACTAATTACCTTGTTTATCTACCTTTACATCTGAAGAAAACACAGTGGTAAACAAAAATGGTTGGGGATAAATAAGAGTAGGCAAACGTTTACTTCTGTCTAATTAATAACGAAAATACAAGTTTATTAGTGGCTAGCAGTGAAATCCAGAAAGAGAGTTTCATCCTGTTCAAGATTCGTCAGCTGGATATACCTGGATTTCGCTGTTGATGTTCCTTTCAAGACTCGGACCCAATGCCGTTCATTTCAAACATCATCGCATTACCCACTGAGTTGTTGAGTCCAGCTAGCCACTCGCTTGTGCAGTAGGATGAAAGGCGCGGCCTGGATTCCACTGAAAGCCAAATAAGTCAAATTTTGACCGATTTGTTCTCGTGTGCCGTTACGGGTATGAGGGCGGTTTTCACTTCCCGGCTGCCATCACCGAGGAAAGTTGTCTCTTGAGGAGCCTGAGAAGGAATGTAGATTAGTGTCGGTCTTAGAGACCTGGTAGCGTGACCACAGAGCCCAAGGGACAACTGCTTGAGGCCGGTCACGCATGGCCTTTTTTGAAAGGACTTTTGACTATTAGCTCCGCTCTTAAAAGCCCTTAATTGGCACCCCTACCGCCGGAGACGGAAATCCGTGAGGGTAGGGTGAGGTGTGAAATTTGTAGAGTCTACCTTTTCTAACCCTTCCTTCATTGTGAGAAGGCAGCATCGCTGCAGATGCTGGTTGTCCGAGGGAAACACCTGAACTGATGTACTTACGTACGAAGTTCTGCGTTTAATCTGTCTGTTTATCTACAATCAATTGTAAAACTTATACAACACTACGATAAAGTCAGGACAAAAAGCTAATTGAAAACAATTATTTCGAGCTTAAAATTGCATTCTATAATTTACTGTCATATTCAACTTTATAAATAAATACAAATAGTTATACAACGGGAAATGACAGCAGAATTTTTGTTGGTGAAAAGAAAAATATTACCTTGGAAATCATAATATTTCAAAAATTTCTCCGTATTTTTTCCTAGAAGAATACTTACTATCTAGAAATGTTTATAACAACAAAATCTTGTAAACAAACTTATCTAACAGAACATAAACCATGTTCTTTTTCTTACCACATGATAAGTGTTTCAAAGAAATAACCTTCAAGAGGTTCAGCACTCAAACATTTGTATTGTAACACTGAGAGTCTGAAGAATACTTCTAGTTATTTGCTTTAGCACAAATACCTTAATACACATATTAGTCAAGCATTCTATTTGAAGGTACTTTTCGTCTGTTATTACTCATAAAAATCACTTCGGTTTAATCAATCGCTAGACATCTGTTTAGACTGTTTGTAATTCGAAATTCATTGAGTAGTGATAACCATAAAATAGAAATTAACAAGAAATTATCGATTTCAGTTTAGTGTAAATTTCACTTACAACAATTCTTTTGTATTTTCGGGCAGAGTTTTGGAGTATTTGTGTTTTTAAACATTTGAAATCATCAATCAATCATTGTTAGAGCACACCATTAGAAACCTGGAAGCACTAAATGGCTGCTTTGTCCTGGTATGGGACTCATCAACTGTGAGCATCCACGACTCCTGCACCTTCCGGGATTCGACCCGGGACCTTCGGTATTGTGCACGAACACCTAACCATCGGACCACTGTGCTGGCCGGCATCCAACGGTGTTAATGTCTCACTCTGATCTTTTGTAAGAATATCATGCATGATTATTCAAAAAAGTTAATGAAATGTAGAAACTGATAAAAATTATTCTACAGTTTACGTTGTCACAGCCATGAGCAAGCAAAAACTGATAAAGATTAGGTTCTTATTCTATTTTCCCTGGAAATATCAAGCGAATTTTAATCGTTATTTATATTTGTATTTCGCTCCGACATAAAAAACTTGTCTAGTTGAAAAAAATTTCTCTCTTATTATTATTATTATTATTATTATTATTATCAAACTTTTAGTTTACAGTTATTTTGATCATATCTAATTACTCACTAGACATGGTTTTGATATCAACTGCGCATGATGAAAAGAGATAATTTGCCTGTGATATATGTATACTTTTGATTAGATAATGCAGATTATTAGTGTGATTGTATTTTCACAAAAATTAACTCAATGAAGAATAAAATCCTATTCAAGTTGATCTTTAAAAACTCTGTTCATTTATTTTAAAAGTACTTTCTGATAGAAGTGAATTATTATTGAAATCGTGAATCAGTCATTGTTAGACCACCTGGAAGCACTGGACAGCCTGGTATGCACTCATCAGCAGTGTGCATCCACAACTCCTGTCACTCATAGCATTCGAACCCAGGACCTCCAGGTCTTTCATGCGAACGCTTGATCTGTGGACCAATGGGTCAGCATCCAATGGTGTTAATGTCTAACTCTGATCAATCTAGGTAGTTCGCGCCATCCAGTGCTTCTAAGTTTCTGATTATGGTCTAACAATGATTGATTTATGATTTCACTAATCAACAACAATCTCCAAAAATCTATAATGAACAATTGAGGTAGATATCAACGGCTATTAGATAGAATTCTTGATAATTTGATAATTGATCACTAGATTGAGTTACTGTCCATCGACGTTTTGTAAATTATTGCCTAGATATTCAGCGTTTAATTAGTTAGAAGCAATGTTCAGTATTTGTTTAGAATCAACTAGCTATCTGGTTTGAGGAACGTTGTAGAATTCTGCCTTGAAGAAACATACAAGCCAAGACGAAGACAAAGTTTTGGTTTAGTCTTAACAACGAATTCCAACCAATCAGTATTTCAAAATATGTATACAGTGTGCCAAGCGAATTAGACTAGTGGCTATACTGACACTTAATCTATAGAATTCAATCATCAATAATGGACTAGACTGATTTTGATTTAGGTCTTAACTGTGTGATTATGTTGTTTCTCTTATTATCTTTGTTTCTTCAAAAAATTATAGTCTTTTTCAATTTACCTGTTACTTTTCACATGTTAATGTCTTATTAAGTACAGACGTGATTATTCCAAATGTATCGTCATTAATATAACAAGTAGTTTAAATTAGCTTAATTTTCTCATTGGTTTGTTTAAATTTCAAATAAATTGAACACATGGTGAATTTTATTTATTGGTTAACAATAGAATCCAGGAAACCCCTTTTTCGCTTTCTTTGAAGTTTTCATCTTTGACTTGAATACCATAACATTGACATAATTAAGCTTGATCCGATTGCACCAAATATGTTATGATTTATTCCATAGTACTAATTAGCACCATGTGAATTGTAATTCTCTAAGGAAGGAACTTACAAACAAACTCATGAAACATCATAAATCCAATTTCCTACTGGGTGGCTATTTCAAAGATATGCATTTTTTTTAGCAAACGAAGTTGATGTCATTTATAGGAATTTTCACCTTTTGACGCAATACAAGATGATTATGTTTTCTCGTCCAAAAACCAAATGTTTTCAAATTGTTTGATCTTTGTTACAGATTACGAATTATAAATTACTGTGACCAAAACGTGAGGATAGTATTCGGAAATTAGTTTAAGCAATAAATTTATTCTAGGAATCTGGTAGAAAAAAATCGTTTTTTAAAAATTTATGTATCCCTTTCATAATTTAATGATGAGTAAAGATAATGACTTCATGTATCCTTAAATATCGATATTGCGGATTTTGGATTATATAGTTTTATGCTTGACACTATGCTTGAAACTATTACGAGTTCACCTTAGTCGGTAAACGAGAGCGAAGACAAATGATCCAGTGACACGATAGGCTACTCTAATCCAAGCGTCCCAAGTCCCCTTTAACGGTATCAAAATGTCTTGATATGACGTAGAAAGTGTATTCTACAAGCACCCAGAAAATATGAGGTTTTGTACAGTAGAAGAAGAGGAGCCTAAAACTTTACAGACAATGTATATTTATATAGCTAGGTCGACTGTGAATACTAACCAATAGGAAACAATATTTAAAAGTATGTGAACTTGATAGTTTAGGACGACCTTGAATATTGACCAATAGATTTAGACTCAGAAAATAATTTCTTTATGATATTTGATGAATATATCCTAACAAATAGCTCTACAATTAATCAGTTTAATTAATTAAAACAAAAATATGAATTTTTTTACAAGTTCAAGTTAATGTGTAAAGAATATTTTCAAAATGGATTACTATTTCTTAATAAGTTGTCAATGGCCGTTATGAATCAATCAGTTTATATATAGACTATTTAGCGAAATTCAAACATTTGCTTTTTGCATGTTTAAGTCTAATATTTGTTGGCGTCAATAGTGTTTTGTGCAAAATTTGAGTTTTATTAGCATAATGGAGAATATTGGTATGGTAATTAGTCGTGTATATTATTATTCTGTTTAAAACTATAAATTACTCCATCAAACCTTTCTCAACATAGAATTCAATGTTTTGTTAGTTACTTCTTTCACTATCAGCTAACAATTTCTTTTCAATAAGAATTGAACAATAAGAAATGTTTACCGGTGAATATTTTGTCGTTTACTCATAAACAAGAAACAACTTAGAGCTAATCATAGAGTACACTTTTTAGTACAAATTATCTACATATTCTCGGTGCATTTCTTGTTAATTTTTTAGAAAAAAAACAACACACCTACATTTTACTTATTTTGAATTTCCGGTATAAATCGGTAACAATGTGACAAATCAAATGCCGCCATCGCCAATGTTTGCTGACTTCAATAAAAAAAACAGAGAAAAATAGCAAGACGATTGTTTCCGATTGATTCGACAAAACTCGATGTCGGAATATTGATATAAAGATATCATAAACTGTCTGTCTCATTGTTCCAAGTAATCAAATTTCATTAAAGTGTAAACATAGTGACAAAGTAGTTGGGTAACTTTTTCTAACAATCACCTAAGATAAAACAAGTCTAGAGTCTATGCTATTAAATGTGTGTTAACTTGTAATTATCCGTTTGATGATATTCAGTGCATTCTGTTTTGGACAGAAAACTTTGTATCATCAGATAATAAAGTTTATTAGTGTTTGTTTTGTCATTGTTTTTAAGTATGAACTATCCAAGTACAATCCTAAGGATAATGTAAACCAGTGGCTATAAACCTGAAGTAAAGTGCTCTAGAATGAACGGACATTTGTACATTTCGTATTAAATTTATTTCCACTTGGTGTTCTAGCCATCTTTCAGGTGTAATTTACCTTCATTTTCAACCTATATATGTTTGATGAATTCCATCTCTCTTTGATATTTGTAAGGTGTAAAGAATTACGTGCTCTTATGTAAATGTAACTGTTCATCTGGTTAATGACACCCTGAGTTATGCTTTTACATAGAAGTATGAATAAAATCATGAATATTCTTGGTCGACTTGTCTAGTTATAAAACCGAAGTTTAATTATTAAGATCTACGGGTTCTGACAACCAGAGCAACCATTTTTTTAGGTACATGGAACGTTCGTACATTGTGGGAGACTGGAAGACTATTTCAAGTTGCGGCAGAAATGAAACGATACAACCTCGAGGTGCTTGGAATCAGTGAAACGCATTGGACACAAGTAGGACAACTGAGACTAGCTTCAGGGGAACTGCTGTTATACTCTGGTCATGAAGGGGAAAACGCTTCACATGCACAAGGAGTTGCACTGATGCTGTCCAAACATGCACAAAAGGCACTAATAGGATGGGAATCTCAAGGGCCGAGGATAATTAAAGCATCCTTCAAAACAAAGAAACAGGACATTACAATGAACGTCATCTAATGTTATGCACCTACCAATGACTACAATGACGACGTTAAAGATCAATTCTACGAAAGGCTGCAGTCAATCGTCGATAAATGTTCACCAAAGGATTTGACGATTCTTATGGGAGACCTGAATGCCAAGGTTGGAATGGACAACACTGGATATGAAGACATCATGGGACGACATGGACTGGGAGAAAGGAACGAAAATGGTGGGAGATTTGCAAACCTATGTGCCTTCAACAAGCTGGACATCGGTGGCACAATATTCCCGCACAAACGCATTCACAAAGCTACATGGATTTCACCGGACCACACTACTCAAAACCAAATTGACCATATCTGTATCAACAAAAAGTTCAGAAGGACCATGGAGGATGTAAGAACCAAGAGAGGAGCTGATATAGCTTCAGATCACCACTTGCTGATCGCCAAAATGAGATTGAAGCTAAAGAAGCACTGGACAACGGGGCAGAAAACATCACAGAAGTTTAATACAGCCTTTCTTCGGGATACCGTAACACTCACCGAATTCAAGATAGCCCTCACCAATAGGTTCCAGGCCTTTCAGGATCTACTCAATGGAGAGGAAGCAACATTGGAGAACAATTGGAAAGGGATTAAGGAGGCAATCACTTCAACATGTCAGGAGGTCCTTGGTCGCAAGAAGCACCATCACAAAGAATGGATCTCTGTTGGTACTCTTGAAAAAAATTGAAGAAAGGAGGAACAAGAAGGCAGCAGTGAATGTCAGCCGAACAAGAGCAGAGAAAGTTAAGGCGCAAGCCGAGTATACAGAAGCAAACAGGGAAGTGAAGAAGAGCATCAGAGCTGACAAACGAAAATATGTGGAAGATCTAGCAATGACGGCGGAAAAGGCTGCAAGAGAAGGAAACATGAGACAATTGTACGAAACAACAAAGAAGCTCGCCGGGAACTATCGTAAACCAGAACGACCAGTGAAAAGCAAGGATGGGAAAATAATCAGCAACACTGACGAACAGCGAAATAGGTGGGTGGAGCATTTTAAGGAACTATTGAATTGGCCAGCTCCACTGAACCCACCCAACATCGAAGCAGCATCCAAGGACCTCCCAATTAATATTGGCGCACCGACGATTGAGGAGATCAGTATAGCCATCAGACAAATCAAGAGCGGCAAAGCAGCAGGACCAGACAACATTCCAGCAGAGGCAATGAAAGCAGATGTGGAAGCAACTGCGAAAATATTTCACATTCTCTTCAAGAAGATTTGGGATGAGGAACAAGTACCATCAGATTGGAAAGAAGGATACCTGATCAAAATACCGAAGAAAGGCGATCTCAACAAGTGTGAAAACTACAGAGGCATCACTCTTCTTTCAATACCAGGCAAAGTCTTCAACAGGGTATTGTTAAACAGAATGAAGGACTTCGTAGACGCCCAACTTCGAGATCAACAGGCCGGATTTCGTAAGGATCGATCATGTACTGACCAAATCGCTACATTACGGATCATTGTGGAACAATCAATTGAATGGAACTCACCACTCTACATCAACTTCATCGACTACGAGAAAACATTCGATAGCGTGGATAGGAAAACACTGTGGAGGCTTCTTCGACACTACGGTGTGCCTAAGAAAACAGTCAACATCATACGGAATTCTTATGATGGATTCAACTGCAAAATCGTGCACGGAGGTCAGCTGACAGACTCTTTTGAGGTGAAGACCGGTGTCAGGCAAGGTTGCTTACTCTCACCCTTTCTCTTTCTCCTGGTCATCGACTGGATTATGAAGACGTCAACATCTGGAGGGAAGCACGGTATCAACTGGACAGTTAGCACGCAGCTGGACGATCTGGACTTCGCAGATGACCTGGCTCTTCTATCGCACACTCAACAACAAATGCAAGAGAAGACGACCAGTGTAGCAGCAGCCTCTGCAGCAGTAGGTATCAACATACATAATGAGAAAAGTAAGATTCTACGATACAACACGACATGCGCCAACCAAATCACTCTTGATGGAAATACCTTGGAGGACGTTAACACCTTCACATATCTTGGCAGCATCATCGACGAGAAAGGTGGATCCGATGCAGATGTGAGGGCGCGGATTGGCAAAGCAAGGGCTACATTTCTACAGTTGAAAAATATCTGGAACTCCAAACAACTTTCAACCAAAACCAAAATCAGGATTTTCAATACAAATGTCAAGACAGTTCTACTGTATGGAGCGGAAACATGGAGAACTACGAAAGCCATCATTCAGAAGATACCAGTGTTTATTAACAGTTGTCTACGCAAAATACTTCGTATTCGTTGGCCAGACACCATCAGCAACAACGAACTGTGGGAGGGAACAAGTCAGATTCCAGTGGAGGAGGAAATGAGGAAGAAGCGGTGGAAGTGGATAGGACATACACTACGAAAAGCACCCAACTGCGTCACGAGACAAGCCCTCACATGGAACCCACAAGGCAAAAAAAAAGAGGAAGGCCAAGGAACACACTACGCCGAGAAATAGAGAAAGATATGAGAGGAATGAACAAACATTGGACAGAACTGGAGAAGGAAGCCCAGGACAGAGTTGGTTGGAGAAAACTGGTGAGCGGCCTATGCTCCATTGGGGGTAACAGGCATAAGTAAGTAAGTAAGTACGGGTTCAAGGTAAGAGAAGTAAAGTGAAGAAAACTACTACTACTACTATCGAATTAAAGGCCTAATTTCACAGAAGTATATTAAATAAAAACAATATTTTAGACACTGATTTGGAAAGCTATTCAATTTAGCGACATATTTATTCGAAATTCTTACATAATTTACTGTCTATGTCTGAAGCATTAGATGTCAACACAATAATACACCACATAACATGAAATATCTGGGTTCGTCGTTGTAGGTGTACAATACTGATTCATTTCAAAATAGGTTATTTTATACAAAATCAATGGTTTTAAGATGATATTGACTAATGACTGAAATAGATTTGACTACTTATATTAATTTGAAACATTTACAATGTACATTGCAGTCATGAATGAATCATTCTTAGACCATCGTTAGCAACCTGGAATATTTGGACGGCCGTCTCGTCCTGACATGAGACTCTTCAGCAGTGCACCTCAACCATCCGTGGAAATCGAACCCGGGTTTTGTGAACGAACACTTAATCTCTGGACCAGTGAGCTGGCATCCAACGACGTTAATGTCTAAGGATTTTGCGAAACCTTACTCATTGTCTCCGTAGTTACTGCCAACACGTGACAAGACTGAACTGCACTGATCCGAGAACCTCATGAAGCTAGTCACTAGTGAGCACATTTTATGAGATCGTTTCCTTATATTTAAATCATCAGTCAGTCATTTTTAGACCGCACCATCAGGAACCTAGAAGAATTGAACGATCATTTCGTCCTAGTACGGGACTCATCAGCAGGACACGTCCAAGACTCTTAGTGTATTAGAAATTTCCAAATGTTACTTTGCTATTTTTTTCATCAATATAAAGAACCGATCGATATGTTATACATTGTTCACTTTTTATTACAACAATTATCACCTTGATCTAATACAAATTAAATTGATATATCTATACAATTTGTACTTTTGTCTTACTATTCTGAAATTTTTCCGCAAATTCAAATAGATAATAGACCGAAAATCAATAATTAAGTGATTTATTTATGATGTAGAATATGAAAATTCTAAAAAATTAAATCCCAAAACCATAAGGCAAATCGATTTAATACTGCCTGATTAAGAAATTGAAATGGCAAATTTGTTGTCGATTGGTTTGAGAATATTTGATAAAGTGAGGTTAAAATATGTAAAGAGACTAAAAGATGTATTTTGCTGAAAGTGTATCACTTTACATGTTAGATTACGTAAATAACAGCAACATCAAAATAAAGGAGTTAATTGATATATCCTACATATGCACAAAATTGTTTTTTTGAAGTCGATAAATTCATAAGTGGAATAAGAAAGAAAGGAATACAATGCACTTCACTATTATTTACTTACATATTTGAAATCATCAATCAATCATTGTTAGATCACACCATGGGAAACCCACAAGCACTGAAAAGCTGTTTCGTCTTGGTACGGGACTCATCAACAGTGCACATCCAAGACTACTTTACCTTGCAGGATTCGAACCCAGGACCTTCCGTCTTGTGCGCTAACATCTAAACTCTGGACCGCTGGGCCGGCATCCAACGGTATTAAAGTCTAACTCTGATCAATCCAAGGATTTCACGTGACCTCATCTATTTGTCTTTGGTAGTTACTGCCAACACTCGACAGGGTTAAACTCCACTGGTCACGTCTTCTTACCTACGCTTGTTACCCCTCCCACCAAAGGGAGCATAAGCCACTGACCAACATTCTCAAACCTAATCTATCTTGAGCCTTCCTCTCCAGATCTCTCCAGTTGTTGTTCCGTCTTCTCATGTCTGTCTCCACTTCTAGGCGTAATATATTCCTTGGCCTTCCCCTTCTCGTTTGGCCTTTAGGATTTGAAGTGAGGGCTTGTCTTGTGATGCAGTTGGACGCTTCGAGCACTTCTTCCTGATTTCTTCCTCCACTGGAATCTGGTTTATTCTTTCTCACAGTAGATTGTTGCTGATGATAGTGTTTGGAAAACGGATTTTCAAAAAAGAAAATGCTTTACTTCTAGTTGATACACATAGTTGAAATTTTTTTCTTTTCAAGACAGATTAAATTTCCAGAAGCATTTGTGTTAGACTGAGACAGAAAAAACTCACATATTTTCATGATAATTGACAGTTGACTGCATGATCTGTTTATATCTTAACATAGAAATATTCCATTAAATTACACTCGACATTTCTTCATAAATTACTGCTAAGAATTTCACACCTTTATATCTATTTTTTTCATTACATTCATAGGTGTGAAATTTGATTTTGTTATATATATATATATATATATATATATATATATACACCTATATATTATCCTAGCATTGTTCCCGAAGAGAGAAAGAAATAATTCCCAGAAGATACATAAACAGTCAAGAATTTTACGTTCATTAACTATTAACGTGAATTTGCATATATATATATATATATGTATATACATATTTCTTTTTCAAAATACTTAAATTTTATTTTTAATGCAATAAAACATATTATGTCTATAACTACTTTTTTTTCTAAAACAAAATGAATTGTTTAAGTGTTCATTGACGAACCATAAAATGAACATCATTTCATTTAGGTTCAAATCAGTTTTGTTAAACTCTTTTTGATCAGTAGTATTGGCAATTAGTAAATTTCTTTCTGGATTATTGGTGTCATACACAGAACTAAGAACAAGAACGATAAATTTTGTGCGATTTGATTGTTGAACTATTGAATCAGATAATGTTAAGATGGTACATAGAAGCGCTCTGATCTAATCACAGCCTGATAGGATTTCTTAAATATCGATCAGGTATAAGGTTGTTTACACTCTACACAAAAATCTACAAACACAAACAGTTTCTCTATATACATTTTTTACAATTACTGGAGTAAAGACTTACCTGGCTTTTCTTCTGGCTTCCGATTTGCAAACTGGCGTAAGGTCGGTTCTGTTGTTCTAGCACCGAAAGTTATATTGTGTATTAGCCGGGCTAGTAACAGACACATTTCGAAGCCTATGTTACTAACTTCTAAAACATATATATCACTGTTTTATAAAATCAGATAGAATGTAACTTAATGAATTATTTGAAATGTAATTCTTATGAGGATAATGTTACATTTAATTCATTTTCCAACATTTACAAAGCTCAAGTGAATAGAAGTATTCATTATATTGAATGATCCTATGCTCATGGCGTAAATATGTTTAGCTCCTTTCATATTCCGGTAAATTAAATTGATCTGATCTCGAAATTGTGCATTTAAATAAAATAATAAATAGATGTATAAAACATATGAATCAGTTAATTGTCATAAAATTACTTTATAAATATAATCTTCTTACTATGGCTTCCCTGAGAAGATAGTCAATATCATAAGGAACTCTGTTGATGGGTAAACCAGTAAAATCGTGCGCAATTGGCTGCTGATAGACTCGATCAAGGTGATGACCAGTTTCAGGAAAGGTTGCTTACTATCACTCTTTCCCTTTCTCCTGGTCATCGACTGGATTATGAAGACGTCGATATCTGGAGGAAAATACGAGATACAGTGGATAGACAGGATGCACATGGATGATCTGAACTGCGCAGATTATCTGGCTCTTCTATCGCACACGCAACAACAAATGCAAGAGAAGACGACCAGTGTAGCAGCAGCCTCAGTAGCGGCAGTCCTCAACATACATAAAGGGAAAAGCAAGAATATTTGATACAACTCAACATGCACCAAATAAATAACTCTTGATGGACATGCATTGGGGGACGTTAACACCTCTACATTTCTGGGCAGCATCATCGACAATCAAGGTTGATCCAATGCAGATGTAAGGGCGTAGATCAACAAAGCAACGGCTGCATTTCTACAACTGAACAACATCTGGAACTTAAAACAAATATCAATCCACACCAAAATCAGGATTTTCAACACAAATGTCAAGACAGTTCTACTGTATGGAGCGGAAACTTGGAGAACTACGAAAGCCATCATCCAGAAGATACAAGTATTAATGAACAGTTGTCTACGCAATTTACTGATGATCCATTGCTCAGATACCATCATCAACAACCTGCTGTGAGAGAGAACAAACTAGATTCCAGTGGAGGAGAAAATCAAGAAAAATCTTTGGAAGTGGATAGGACACATATTGTGGAAAGCACCCAACTGCGTCACAAGAGAAGTTCTCACTTGAAATCCCAAAGGCCGAAGGAAACAATGAAGGCCAAAGAACACATTACGCCGACAAATGGAGACAGACATGAGTAGAATGAACAAAAGTTGAACAGAACTAGAAAGGTAGGCCTAGGACAGAGTAGGTTGGAGAATACTATTCAGCGGCCTATGCTCCATTGGGGATAACAGGCATTAGTAAGAAAGTAATTTAATCTTCCGCACTTTTAAGCATCATAAGAGAATTTAGATTGATATTTATTAGGTCATTACTTCAAATATGAAATGAAATCACGATTAGTATAAAATATATTAAATTTTGGATGATTGTTTAAACTCCACCACGCACAACCTGTCTGATTCTCATACATCATTTACCACTGATGATGCTCACAGTACAATTTTGAATCCAATATCCTTTCCTACAAAATCTGCTATCTAATAGATTAACAATATAAATAGATAGCCAAATACATATGTGATACTGTAAGAAAAATTCTTGACTGTTCTTCTCGAAATTACGATTGAATATTCGAATTCCCATTTCTATCAGACGAATCTTCATCATAAAACATTCAAAAGCATCAATTCTACCATGTATAGATTTCATAAAATTTCATAATTATATAAAATCTCTTCTCTTGAAATAAACGTTAAACAGCTTGTATAAAAAGCGTATTATGATTCTACATATTTTTATATATCAGCCGTATTATAATACTATTCTTTCTTCAAGTCGTAATTCTGGTCTAAAGTAAGCTTTCACTTTGAATGTTTACGCTATAGGGGAATCTAATGATATTGACAGTTTTTTTTACAATCCAGATTTAACAAATCGCTTATGTTGTTTATGCACATCCTCAAATAGCTAGCTAACTGTCAATTACAGTATTGACAGAAAATACACTGCTACCTACTCACAATCTGGTGTAAACTGTTTTTATTTTCTAATAAATTTCAGGGTTTCTCTCTGTTTGATCATCTATCAAACACATCTGTGAATCTTGTTATTTACATCATCACTACATTGATTCATTCTTGAATGTTTTCGAATTTCTAACTGGATAAATCGTATTTTTTTGTTTACTAGATCACGTATAGCACTTGTAGTTTTAAATTATAGGTTATTTATCCGCGCGAAGTTCACTGTTCAATGTCCAATTATTCATTAACAAGTCGATCTGTCTAACAAACAAAGCAAAACACTAAACGCAGCATAATTCTTTCTATAGAAAATAAAATGATTTTGATCGTAATTAGTTTTTTTTTAGTCTTTTAATGAACTATTTTCACAATCCAAAGTCTGTTCAGATCTTCAAGAGAGTGTTTTTTCTCTTCACATGAATAATTTTCTAGTTTACAAACAAACAAAAAAATCAAAATGACTTTTACATTTGTTCCATCTTATCAAAAAATTATCCACTTAAATTAGACAATTAAATTGTTCAAACAATGATTTAAAATGAAATTTCCAGATGTTTAGTAGCTCCTAAATGAATTCCTGTTTTAAAATCAAAACATATTTTCGAATCAGTTGAATAAGTGATTTTATGTGCAAATAGTGTGTCTTAAGAGTGATCCAATAAACCTGTGACTACAATTTTTTCAAACAATCTATCTGAAAATCGACCATTTGAACAGATTAAAATTTATTTTTTGTTTTAATGTGTCTGCTAAAAATTATTTC
>OX103972.1:35111676-35136676 GCA_944470395.2 Schistosoma turkestanicum | reverse complement strand
TCCCTGTAAACTATTCTGATTTACGCAAGTCTATCTATGATTTCTGACACTCTAGTTAGTGAAACGTGTTTCTGGTAACTTCATTAGTTGGATAGGTCAATATTAAAAAGTTTAAATATCAGTGAAGTACAGTTAGATTTTGCTAATAGGACGTAAAATCGATGACAGTTAGATAATTTGTTGAATTTTGAAACTTTCTTAGTGCTTACCAATCGTCTCATGTTCCATAAAATCTATTCAGACAGTAACTAACACTTTATACCTCTACCTTATGTGAATGCTTTAGGATGATTTGTTTTTTTTTGGAGCCATCTCTCCCTTGCTAGAGATACTTGTTAGACTTCACAAATCAACTTTGCGAAATCTATCTAATAACTACCAACTCGTGACAGTATTACAACTATGTAATTTAAGATTATATAAAGAACAGTTCAAAGTCTAATCAACACAGGGTACTTAGTAAATTTTAATTTGTACCTTAGGAACGATCATCAAAACTACCATGAAAGTATTGTTTATTAATTGACGTTCAATAATGAAGGTTTACTTAATTTGCTAACTGTTTAATAGAATAAAATTATTACGTTGAACATACTCAAATTAATCAAAGGTGTAGAAATATTTAGCCGAAAAAAATTTTAAAATCTCACTGACACAGTCACATGTAGTTTCTTGAAACACTACCAAACGATTTACGAGCTGATTAAACTTGATCAATCTACTGAATGGTTATTTGATTCTCAGAATGTTCTACATTTCCATTGTCCAAAATTATCAATTTGTCATCATGACATTACTTACTTTTATACGATGTCAGCCAATAACAAATAACAGTTATAAATGTAGTTGATAATTGACATAAACTATCTTTTTATTTCGTTAAATGAATCATATAAGTGAGTCTAGGAATATCCTAGACAATTTTTGAACTAGTTGAATAGTCTACATTTTAGTAATATTTAAAAATAAATGATCATCATTATAAAGCTGTTAGATTAATCCGTGAAATAAACTAAGCACTTTAGACACTTCGATACTAATAACAATGTTTTAATGGAGTTCCATTGAGATGCTATGACTAGTAGAGTTCAGTCATGTTGAGTTTGATTCATTTACATGCCAATATTTTGAATGATGGTTGTACAATATTATGAAGTGTTGTAAATTCTGAGCTTTTACTGTGATACCTGAATGTCCTACGTTCAATTCCCAAACTATGCTTTGAATGTCAACTGTTCAGGTGTCTTATATCAGAACGAAACAACTGTTTAGTATGTATGACATGATTTCACAATGATTGTTCGTCATACACAGTATGAAATAAAGCATTTCACCAAAAAAAACCCGTATTTTCTTACTTGTCTTTTAAGACATCAAATTAGTTTTTCCCTTTTTAAAAAAGAACAAACAAAATATTCTGAAAAATTAACATGTAATTCGCTTTTTCTTCATATACATATATATTTTAGGTTATGGACATATTGTGCCGAAAACAGATCTTGGACGTGCAACCACTGTAGTTTATGCTTTATTCGGTATACCATTAGTACTTTTATGCTTAGCTAATCTTGGCGGTTTTTTAGCTAATACAGTTCGAATTATTTATTCAAATTCATGTTTTAAATATCATCAACATCGTGTGAAAAAAAAATTATCCAAACAACATTCTCCATTAATATTACCAATACAGAAAGATCAACAATTACCAAAACGAAAATTATTGCCTATACGTAAAAATAAAATACCACCGACAGTGGAAGAAAACACAGAAATTTCAATGATCAATAATTATCCTGATCAAATTAATAAATACACATCGAAAGAATCCATTAATCGACTGCACGTGTATGATTATCACACGGCAAGATTTGAAAAACGCGCCCAGTCGATTCTGCATACATTGACTAGTTCACAGTCGATCATTTCATCAAGTATACAAAAAGACCAACGTAGCGATGTAGTACATGTACCAATGTGGTTAACATTATTGGTATTTTTTATTTATATGATTGTTGGTGCAATTATATTCGCGAAATGGGAAAATTGGAATTTACTCCAATCTGGTTATTTTGTATTTATCACGCTATCGACCATTGGATTTGGTGATTTTGTACCCGGTATACAAACAGATAAATGGCATGAGAATTCAACTAAACCAGTATTTTGTTGTTTATACTTGTTATTTGGTTTATCTATGGTTGCAATGTCATTTAATTTAATGCAAGAAGAAGTGAAAACTAAATTTCGACGATTTGCTTATAAAGTTGGTTTAATTGAAGATTAGATATATTGTTTTTTTTTCCCTTTTAATGTTACATACATGCATTTGATCATTAAATATATATATATATCAGTGAATACTTGATCATTGAACATTGACAAAGTTGTAGTCACCAATGTGTTCCGTCCGCCATGTTTTTTTACATGTTATTCAAAATGCTCACTTGTTTATCTGTTTAGTTTTATTCAATGTGCCTTCAATTTTTTTTGATTGTATTCTCAATTAGTGATACTATGATAGTCATAATGATTTTATTGAAATTAGTTTTTAAGTCATTATTGTACAACACATTAATAATTTTCAACAACAATAAATTGGACATTTTCAATGGTGATCATATAATAACAATAAGAGTGTCATTGAAAAATGAACATTGGTCAACAGTTGATAGATGTTTAAAATGATAATCTTAGTTTTGATTTTAATTTTAATGTATCCCAAGAATTTTTGTGCAATAAAACTACCTATACTACTCAATGTTGTAATAGTCTATTGTTAATGTTTACCACATAAATGTTGAATTTTATTTTTGAAATCTTCATCTGTATTTTATCAAGAAAAAAATATTTGATATTCAAAACATTATTTCACATAAATATTCAAATAAATAAAAAATATATGTGTTTGTATACAATTCTGTTCTTTCTTCCGTTTGCATTGTTAGTGCTTAGACAAGACAAATAAGTAGTACATGAGTTATGAGTATAGTGTTTGTGCAGCAATAAGAGTTTGGCCAAAGTATTATTGTCAATGTGTAAAAAAACACTAATCTCCATAACTCCAAATGAAAAAAATTTGTACAATATGCTCGTTAGCGACTAGCTTTGTGAGAAAATTCTCGGAGTTCTAGTGAGAAGACGTGACCAATGAAATTCAGTCCTGTCGAGTGTAGGCAGTAACTACCGAAGATAGTGTATGAGGTTGCGCAAAATACTTGGATTGATCAAAGTTGGACATTAACATTGTCAGATGCCGGTCCATTGGTCCAGAGTTAAGGTGTTCGTGCGTAAAACCGAAGGTCCTGTGTTCGGATATTTCGGATGTCTGGAGTTGTGGATGAGCACTGCTGATGAGGGCCATACCAAGACGAAACGGCTGGCCAGTTCTTTCAGGTTTCTAATGAAGGTCTAACAATGATTGATTGATTATTTCAATGAGTAAAAACACTAATCTCCATAACTCTTATTAGAAGAAAAGTATTGTTAATTTTTACTTCAAACAATACTTATTCTGATCTTAAGTACAAGGCAAAAAATATCGATCGTTTCTAGTTTTAAAACCGCCTATTTCGTGAATGCCAAAGTGTCACAATAACTCTCATTTCCTATTCATTTTGACCAACTAATATATATCATAGCATGATGCTGCGTTAATTCACTGAAAATCATCAAGATAACGAATCACGCAAATGTTCTACAATGCGGCATTTTTCAAATGTATTATGCAATAAAAACTGAACCGTTATCTTGGAAGGGATCGGAAATCACCATTGTTGACCATTATATACTATTTTCGTATAATACATATTTTCGATCATTATATATGAACTGTATCTTTCAAAAAGAAAGTTTTACGTGATTCTTAAAGTATTTTTTGGACTAAGAATTCCTTGTTTCAACCGAACACTTACTAACTGACTTAAACTAGTCTATTTGTCACCAATTCAAAATGTTACATTACAATTAGTTTTAATGACAATCAAATCTTCATTTGAATGAAACAGTAAAGATAGATGTACTTGATTGTATGAAATATTTACCAAAAAATTGCTCTAACTGATTACAGGTTTTCGACTATCGAATAATCAACCTTATAAACCTCTTTCCTAATGAGATAAATATCATAACTTTTGATGAATTTTATTCAGTTGTAAAATGGATATATATAGTAGTATAATAGAGAGTAACTTATAGAGGCGTATAACACTTTATCCTTTGATTAAATGTTTATCAACCTAAGACTTGATTATTTGATTATATGAATCGAAGCATTATATTGTAGCTAAGTTTACACAAAGAAACAACAATGAAATCCCAGTGGTTAATGATAACTAAGTTAAAAGAATTCGGTAAACTGACCTAATTTTAAACTAGGTATATGAAGTGTTGAATTGACAATACTAAGGTTATTTATAAACAAACTAGAAAGATAGAAATATTGCAAATGAACAATTCATAATTCAGTTACATCGAAAAATGTAATTGTTTCAATCAAGTAGCTGAAAAACTGAAAAAGTCTAATTTAAAATGAGCTAAATTGACTGTTTATCATAGTGTTATGCAGATTGTTGCTTTCCATTGAAATTATGAGTCCATCATTGTTAGACCACCATTAAAAACCTAGAAGCACTGGATAGCCGTTTCTTTCTGGTATCGTACTCACGACTCTTGCTCATGCAAATCGGACCTTCGGTCTCGTGCGCGAACGCTTAACCTCTAGACTAATGAGCCAGCATCCAATGATGGTAATGTCTAACTTTGATCGATCTAAGGATTTCGCGCAATCCCACTTCAATGGGAAACAACAATCTCCATAACACTATAATGAATAGCACACAATGTGCTCACTAGCGGCTAACTTCGTGAGGAAATTCTCGGAGTTCTAGTAAGAAGACGTGACCAATGGAACTCAGCCCTGTCGGGTGCTGACAGTAACTACCACAGACAACGGTCGACGTTGTTCAAAACCTTAGATCAATCAAAGTTAGACATTACTGTCTCTGAAAGCTGGCTCAGTGGTCTAGAAGTTAAGCGTTCACTCGCGGGATCTCAGGTACAGGATTCGATTCCCGTGGGTTATGGATTCACACCGCTGAAGACTTCCATACTAAAATGCTTAAGACATTACACTATAAGCATCAGTTATCCTTTTCTCGTCGTAAGGGGATTTCAAAACAATATTACCGTACACTAGAACAGAATACTATGCATAATTCTGGGCCTATGAATTTTTAGGTTTATCATCTTAATAGTAGGTTTTATGTTATGGAACATGAATTCTACCCTGGTAGAACTCTTTGAACAATAATTCCAAATTGAAAAGTAAAAACACTCTTACTTTCCTAATTTAACACATCAACAATTAATTATACACCGATTAATTCACATGTCATTACAGTTTCTTTTTCTAGTTAAGATTATAGAATTAACTAATTACAGGGAGTTGAATAGAATCTATTGATCAGCATTCATTGTTTACAACCCTAATCATACATTTTTATTAAGATGTATTCACAAGAATGAAAGTGACTGACTATGTATGTATGCGTGTGTGTGTGTGTGTTCTTCTTATTTTCTTTGCCGTTCCTGTTAACAACACTTCATCACATGTATGTTCTGGTTTTTTGTTTTACCTTTAAGATTCAATAAATTTCTAGGGAAAATGATTTATTATGTTTGCTATTATGGAATACGAGTTAATTTAAAGTCTAATTGAAAGAAATTTGTAATGTGCGCGAAAAATTCAATGTATACATATATACATATATATATTTATTATTGAACAATAAAAAGGCAGATTTATTCTAATGATGAATTATTGTTTTAATGAGTAGTATTATGTTTATAATAGATGGTTATAATAAATAAACAATTTAATTTTATTAAATAAGTAAGATTTTTTTTATGCAGTTAAAATAAGATCATTATTTTTTTTCATGTTGTGATTTATAAATTTAAGAATAAAATAATAATAATAATAATTGAATAATTGTTTTATTTTCTTTGTAACTAATAATTATTTAATGAATAATTTGTTAGAATTTTCTTCGGTAAGTGTGTAAAACAGTTTGTTTGTTGTTTTTCTTTTTAAGATAAAGCAAGGAAGAATGAAGATGCATTGACTTTTAACGGCATAAATTATTGTCAACCGATTAACAAATTGGAAGGTTGTTAGGAAGAAAAATCGAAATTCAATCAAAATAGATTTATTATATAAAAATGTACACATTTTTTGAAACCATGAATCGATCAATGTTAGACCACCATTAGAAACCTGAGAGCAATGGACGGCCGTTTTGTCCTGGTATGGGACTCTCCAGCAGTGCGCATCCACGACTCCTGCACCCCGCAGGATTCGAACCCAGGACCTTCGGTGAATTTGACCAAGTTATTCAATTACAATGAAATACACTGAAGAAATATTGTGACGTGTCAGGACAATTTTGTTTCTCTTTGTAAAGAGAAAAACTTGATACTAACAAGTTTATAATGATACTCATTCAGTGTACTGCATTCGAATTAACGCCAGTCATTTTATTTGCTACATTACGTACTTACTTACTTACGCCTGTTACCCCTAATGGAGCATAGGCCGCCCACCAGTTTTCTCCAACCAACTCTGTCCTGGGCTTCCCTTTCCAGTTCTGTCCAATTTTTGTTCATTCTTCTCATGTCTTCCTCTATTTCTTGGCGTAATGTGTTCCTTGGCTTTCCTGTTTTCCTTTTGCCTTGAGGGTACCAAGTGAGGGCATTTGCTACATTACACAAGGGTATTTTCTAAAGTTTTGACAGTCTAGCTTAAAAGAAGGTTTATAAAATAAATTTACATTAAGGTATTATAGAGATGGCAGTTTTACCTTGAAATCATGAGTGAACCGTTTTTAGACCGCTATTAGAAGGCTGGAAGCCTTGGATCGCCGTTTCACCCCGATTTGGGACTCATCAGTAGTGCACGTCCACGACTCCTGCTGCAGCAGGATTCGAACCCGGGACTTTCGATCATGAGCGCGAACGCTTAACCTCTGGACCACCGGTATCCGAAGGTGTTAATGTGTAACTCTGATCAATTTTAGGAGTTTTCTAAACCTCACTTATTGTCTTCAGTAGTTACTGCCTACGCCCGGCAGGGTTGAACTCCATTGATCACGTTCAATCACTAGAACTCCGAGAACCTCATGAAGCTATTCACTAATGAGCACATTATTCTGATTTCGCATTAGAGTATTGTGGAGATGTTAATTTCACTTTGAAATCATGAACGAACCGTGGGATGGCTTTTGCATGCAAGACTAAAGGTCCGAGGTTCGAATCACGTTCGAAGTAGCAGGAATCGTGGATACACACTGCTGAAGAGTCCCATATCAGGACAAAATGGCTCTGCGGCGTCTCCAGGTTTCTAATGGTGGTCTTGATTTCAATTTAAAATGCATTTACTCTCTTACTAAGATTCTCAACTGCAAACAGGTGTATAATTAGAAAATAAATAATACTGTTAACAAAATAAAATATATTCAACATACTTTAATCAGTGAATTTGAAATTGAAAGATCAAAAGTGTATCTAGAAAAATAATTCATAGAATAAACCACACAAATCATACTAAACTTCGAAATGGGATAAAACAGGAAATTAAAAAGTAGACTGAATGATAAAAAGAGTGAGAATAAGTTTTCGTTTTTAATGAGAGAAAATGAGCTTAGTAATTAAAAATCAAAAGTTTTATAAGACTGATGAAATCATACTCGTAAAGGAACTTGTCTCAAGCCTATGAAGAAAAAACATTCGATTGTTTCATGCTACAAATAAGAGTCAGGTAGAAGATGGTGCGTTTCAGTCAAAAGAATTTATTATGATATAAAATGCATTTGAAATAAAAATATTAAAAAACAACGATATCAGTAGTATAATCTGAATTCATTTAAATTTTTTTTAGGTTTTCTTCAATGGCTTATAGTTTACAGTATTTTACAATCGAAAGTATCATCATAATAGCGATATGCTTAAATCTTTGAAAATAATCAAAAAAATTATTTGAGCTGCTTTCTACAGCTTTTTTTCAATCTTACTACTTTTATTCGAATCATCGCCTCGTCATGATGACATTTATATCCGCATCAATTTTATTGTTATAAGATGTTAATTTTTTTAATCATTCTTATTTTTAAACTATTATGAATTATGAGCCAATGGAGGAAATCAAGTTAGTTCAAATAAATTCATTTTATTCAGAGTAAATTATTGTTCTTGCTCACTTCAACGACATTAAATGAAATAAATCGAAAGAGATGTCGAGTTATGAACAAGAATGGCACCCTAAGTTGTATTATCTTCGGATTCAGATTCAGATTTATACGTTGAGGACAGAAGGTCTGTGTCCTGTGTTTTTCCTTTTCCAGTAAGCATCTGAGAGTATCTAGTCTTTTCTTTAATGAGTCAATGAAAGGTTTTAACATCAAGTCTTTGTGTAACAGATTCCAAGAGTGATGAGTCAGTGTGAAAACCTGTATTCCACGGGTATTGTCTTCGTTCTCCACTTTTTTAATCACCTACTGTGTCCTCTAAGTTGCCTTTATCTATTACAGAGAAAAATAGATAATATATCAGGTTCAAAATCATTGTTTAGCATTCTATACGTCAAAATCAGATCACCTCCTAATCTACGGTAGTAAAGAGCTCTAATTTTTTAGGCCAGTCTGTGTATGATAAACCTCGAAGTTGTGGAATTGCATGGGTAGCTGCCCTTTGTAGTATTTTTAACATATCTGAGTCCACTTTTAAACAAAGGCTTATAACCTGAATGCACTTTACAAGTTTGGATCTAACTTAGGTTGTGTATACTGACTTGAAGAAAATGATATCCAACTTCGTAAACGTCCGCGCTAAAGCTCGTAGGGTTCTGAATTCTTCAGCTGCAAGCGCACAACATTGAGCCATGGTCTTAAGATCGTGGCTTGCTAATTCCCCAACATCAATGAGATATCAAACTACAGGCATCGATTCTGCCCCAATGCTGTACCTATTTGTTTTTGTATCGCCAATTTACATCTAGGCACACTTGGACATGTTGATAGGCATCAGCCATATTTTAGATCAGCTAACCAGAACGTCTACGTCAGTTTGAAGTACACTTGTGTCTGCATCCTTTTTTATTTCTCGCAAAACTTCCACATTATCAGCATAAAGTAGCATTGATGACTTAATAATACCCCGAAGGTTGTGTAAATTTAGTAAAGTAAAGTAAAGAACCTTGCAGCACCGCACTAACTACTGACCTCCTGAAGGAGCATTTAGAAGTTATTTTTACTTGCTCCAACCTACCAAGAAATGATTAACCTACCTAAGTAGGGGTCTGGCTATTCCGAGATTTTCCAGTTTTAAGACTTTATAGTTTGGCATCGTAGCAAATGCTTTCTTAAACGCTACGTAGACAACATTCACTGATTTTCCATTATCTAACGACTCTATCTATCTCTCTCTTGCTATGAGCAGGTTGGTACTGAAAAGTAAGATACCAAGAATTTGAATTTCACGACCATACACTTCTGATGTTAGCCATATTTATAAAATAGCGACGATATCAGTGTTACTATAATCACCACGTGTTTGTGAGCCATCATTTTGTTTTGCAAGCTGTGAAAACCCTCAAGCATAAGGTTTTTTCATTGTTTCGACAGTGTTTTTTTTATTTCTGGTTCTGCGATTCGTTTATTAATACGGCCAACCATGCTGAGATCAGAATGGATATATATGCCCGACTCAGTCAGTTTCTAATATTAAAAATCTTTTCTCTGTGGAAGCAATGTAATTTTTAAGAGGCCGCTTGATTGCATTGTTTTGGAATCCGTCTTTTCTATAGAGCTGTTTCCGGAGGTATCTTGCTTGTTACGGACTAGTGTGGCATAGTTTTGACTAAACCTGGCCTTTGATTTATTTTCGGAATACGCAGTATAAGTGACCTCTCTGATAGGTCTGTTTTAGCAGGCTTTCAAGTTCAGTTTTCTATAAACTTTACATTTGCGCTGTTCGGTTTCAGAACAGACGCCTAGGTCTCAAGCTTTCGCTGAATTAAGTAGTTACTACTGTTAGTAAATCATCTACTTTATTTTGTTTCTTGGCTGAATCTTCTGCAGAGAAAGGTCTCTGCTTGTTACACATGCATGTAAACATGTCGTTTCGATACGTTTGAACTATTACGAGTTTACTTTAGTAGGAAAACGAGAGCGAGGATCGAGGATCGAGGATCCCGCGACACGACATGCTACTCTAATCTGATGGTCCCAACCCCCATTGAATAAAAGGAGAAGACTTGATATGAAGTAGAACCTGTATTCTACAAGCATCCAGAAAGTACGAGGTCTGAGTCCAGAAGAGAATCAGTATTCCCGGACTAAGGATCCAGATCCAGGTCCAGGTCCGGTCCATAAAACATTACAGATAATGGGTATTTATACATTTAAGTCGAAAAAGAAACAGCATCGAAGCCTGTGACATTAACATTTAGGATGACCAATAAGAAACAACATTAGAGTACATGACATTGATATCTAGGACGACGATAAAATTGACTAGTAGTAATTAACCAATAGGAATTGACCAATAATTCTCTTAGGATATTGGATGAATGTCCTAACATTGCTGCTGTAAAGTCTTTGTCGCATTGCCGTTGGCTTCCATCAACTTACTTATTGTGTAGTACTTTTTTATTTGTGTCTTCCTTACTCACTGTTTCTTTGCCTTGTCAACTTTCCTTCATTCATTTTTTCATCCACTACGTACGAAGGTCAAACGTGGTGGTTTAGTTAAGATTTAGAACTAAGGTTATGATTATGCTACTTGCTTCCTTGATATTTTGCAGCTGCTTATCTGATGCAGTTTGATTATTTAAAGACAGCTTTCTAGCTTTGTTCAAGAATTCGAAAAGTTTGTAAAACAGTATGCTTTGCACACCTGATGAGACAGTGGCTTGCAGCACCGCCTATATTTAACCGGAGTGATACCACTTTTAGCAGTTGTCACATTGCATTCTATACTCGACTGGAACGAAGCATGTGGATTCAGGGTAACTAAGTTTTATTTGAGCCATTTAAAATATTTAAATGAGTACACACAGAAGATAAAATTTTTGACCGAAACAATAAGATTTGATTTATAAAAATCAGTTATTCTGAAACTCTAAATGATGGATAGTAAGCACAGAAGATACGAACTTTCATATTACTGTATCCGTACGTTCAAGTTTAGTGAATGTGAAAGAAACTTGTACTTGTTAGTAAACGATTAAAACTAAAAGATTTATTCAGCGAGGAAAAATTCCACTGCCTTTCCAGAATAGCATGTCGAAAAATTTATAATTCCCTAATCAAATTAAAGAATATTTAAGGTTTGTAGCATGCAAATTAATAAATAATTATAATATTACTCATTTTCTTTGTGTGAAGACATAATTTTGTATTATAGAGCATCATTACCAACCTTACCACTGAAACCTCTTTCAGACAGTAGGTCAGCTACAACATAGAAATCCGTACGTAGGTATATACATCAGTTCAAGCTGCCATGCTAGATTAGCGCAGGGACACAGATGTCAATTCAAATCCCATAGCGATAGATGTAGAAGAAGTATTAGCGGTAATGCAGAAGATTAGGATTCGAAGATTTTATTCAAGTAGTATAATCCAATGAAATAAATTTAAACAGAGAAAGACAAAGGTGACAAGGAATTCAGAAGACTAGGATTTGCCAGAACACCAAGAGTTAGTGCATCTGAACCATTGCAAACGATGTTGAGCCATGTGATTCAAAGCCTATAACCATCTGTTACGATTGTCTCGCCGACCCTAACCAGATAGTCTACATCTACCAACATGACTCAGTCCAATTGTCAATGTCTTCGTGGATTTGTGCCATGTTTTGATTTGGCAACCAGATATCTCTTTCACTTATTCATGCATGACTCATATAATGTAATTGTATCTGAATAGATGGGTAATTGATCATTTGGATTCGTGTGATTCAGAATGTTCAATCTTCCTTAAAACAAATCAATATTTGAGGATACTTCTGCTTAACATCACTAAAGTTATACTGATGCCAACTTATTTACAAGTCTTTTACGAACAAGTCGATATGTGACTTGTTACACTCGTCACTAGGTATGCTTGAAACGATTACGGGTTCACCTTAGTCGAATAACGAGAACGAGACAATAAACATGAGTCCAAGTAAGCTACTATGATCCGTTGACTCAAAGGTACTAGCAAGAAGTCTTGATATAGCTTAGAAAGTGTATTCTACAAACACTCAACCAGCACACGATGAATCCAAGCAAATAAATCGTGGTTGTTTATACACCATAGAGACGTCCTTGGGAGTGTCACAAAATGGCACACTAAAATAACACAGTAATCAATCACAGCCAAGGATTTTCCTGGTGGAAATTTGTGATCTCAAGGTCAACTGACTAGCCCATGAATAAAATTCAAAATAAAGACATTTATCAAGCGAGTTCTGGGGATGTAACATCCCCAACAGACTCTATAATTCGGTTAGGTTCGCTCATAAAACTGTACATAAGCATTAAGCTATTAATGCATTCATGCATGTTCTAGCTGAAGTTTGTTCAAGTTTGACTATTGATGATATAAACTAATATCGTAATCTATTTTTGATGCAAAATAAAATCTTCATCGGCAGTTATACCTCTCTTTTTACTCCAATTTGCATCAGTATTTGTTTAAATATCACAAGCTTCAGTGAATAATTTTTCTACATTTAAAACAAGTATCCATAGCAATATTTCGAACAGTAGGAAAAATCTAATCACCATTTTGTGTCGGAGCCTGAATTAAGAGTATGTCATTCAAATGTCAGTATAAAAGTTTAGAATCAGTGAGTTAAAGGATTTTATAATCTTATCCATCTATGAACTTCATTACTCATCCTTTAGTACATACTAAGCTTTATCGAAAATCTAATCCATAGACATTTCGTAAAAATCGGTTACATTCATTTGTGCACTGAAAGTATTCATCTATGTTGAAGAATTCTAAAATAAATTCTAAAATTCTAAAATAACATATAAACAACTCCGTTCATCGTATGAAATATAACAGTTTCAAGTTTAACAACTTGATTGTTGCTTGGATTAACTTTTACAAAAAAAAATGGCGGAAATCAATAATCGTATGTCATTTTCTTTCGGGAAATTAGCGGTATCCTACCTGTCGAAAACCAGCCTTTTTATGCAACTTTAATAACCTTTACATTTACACTTGACCTTTATCTGTGTACATTTTAAACAAATTGATTAATTTCGTACTTTATACATGCGTAGTGTATAATTCAACAATCTCTGAAATTGATGAACTATTTCATCAGGTTAAGCTAGTTGTAGACACAAAAATGATTTTAGAGGGCAATGGAAGAGCGATAACATCGCTACCTATGTAACAGTTAACATTGTTACGGAGAAAGATAGATTAAATCAATAATCCGACTACTCCATATCAAGAAAGTTGGTAATATTGATACTCATTTGAAATCATCAACCAATCATTGTTAGATCACCATTAGGAACCTGTCGGCACTGGAAGGCTGTTTCGTCCTGGTATGGGACTCATCAGCAGTGCGCATCCACGACTCCTGCACTGTTGCAGGATTCGAACCCGGGACCTTCGGTGTTGTGCGCGAACGCCAAACCATCGGACCACTGGGCAGGCACCCAACGGTGTTAATGTCTAACTCTGATTGATCTAGGGATTTTGAGCGACCTCACCCAATTGTCTTTGGTATTCACTGCCTACATCCGACAGGGTTGGAACCCATTGGTCACATCTTCCAAAATTCTGCCCTAAAATATTGATATTATTGACTAGTGTTTGATTGAATTCCAGTCGGCTTGTTTTATGACCGTAACTTGATTGTGTCTAAACAAGATTGTAATGAGTGACAGTGTTGAAGTAATATAAATCAGTGTCACGAATAGTATTCAATTTTAAATACATTAGAATGGGCTTAGATCGTTGATAAAAATATGTTGAGCCTACAAGGCTTGTACACTAGGTCTTGGACAAACTGATTAATTCATTCTTCTCGAGTTATTCACGTCTTTTGACCTTGTCAATTACTCGGCTATATCTTGGTTGTTTTTATTCGAGTATATGTGTGTGCTGCTTTTGATAAATCAATACTTGACAGATTGTTGAAGTATTTTTTTAAACAAAACATTCAATTTTCCTGTCATCAATGTAATTGTACAAATACAATGAAAATAATTATCAATTATTCACACATGTGTTAGCCCATGATGATCGCTTTTTTTAAACTGTTATGATGTAGATAAAACAAAAATTCTCTCGATTGAATTAATGTGTACATAAATAACAGTTTAAAGCTGGCTATTGATTTTGTCGTTGTTTTAACTTTGTTTTTAAAGTTGACAGTTAGTTACCTACACATTTTAAATCATCGATCAATCATTGTAAGACTACAATTAGAAACCTGGAAGTACTGAACAGCCGTTTCATCCTGTCATGGGACTTACGAGCAGTGCGCATCCACGACTCCTGCACCTTGCAGGATTCGAACCCGGGACCTTCGGTCTTGTGCGCGAACGCCTAACCTCTGGACCACTGGGCTGGCATCGTACGGTGTTAATGTCTAACTCTGATTGATCTAGAGATTTTTACGAGAGCTCACCCATCTGTCTTTGGTAATTACTGCATACATCCGACTGGGTTGAACTCCACTGGTCACGTTTTCTCACTAGAACTCCGAGAATTTCCTCACGAAGCTGGTCACTCGTGAGCACAGTTTACGATATTTTCAATTAGAGTTGTGGAGATTAGTGTTTTTACACACTTGGTATCATCAATCAATGATTGTTAGTCTACCATTAGACACCTGGAAGCACTGTTGATGAGTCCCATACCAGGACGAAACGGCCGTCCAGTGCTTGTGGGTTTCTAATGGTGGTCTAACAATGATTGATTGATGATCTCAAATGTGTAAAAACACTAATCTCCATAACTGTAATTGAAAATAAGCAATCTGCTAAGTAATCCGTTTATCATTTCTATCATTGCACAAGTATTTTATCGAATTGAATAATCCTGAGTAAAATGAATATGTTTCTTTTGAAAATACAAAATCAATAAGAATTCTGTTGTAACTGGTAACCATTTTCTTACACTATATTGAATTAGATTTTTAAGAAAATATTATCAGTGTGTTTCCCTAGTACGGTTAACTTTGAATAACATCATTGTGTATATGATACTGGTTGTCAAACTTGAGCCTTCACAAAACATGTTCAAAAAAATCCTGTAAATGGTTAACTCTGATTATTTTTATATCCATTTCAGTCTTATTTAGATAATATGTAACCGTCTACTAAATGTTTTAGGACATTTCTCAATGATAAACTCCCTTTTAAATGAATTTCTTCCCTATAGAGTGTACTAATTGATTGATTCTCAGAATATACTTTCAAAAAAAATACCTTGTGGTTGACTTGAACTCACCAGTTCTCTGGCGGTCAGTATTTGATATATTCCTAGACCTCGTATACTGTTCATTCTGATACTCGTTATTCGCTAACGATCAACAGTGTAGAAATCAGAATTTGAATACGAAGCATTGAATGCCTTTATTGTCGCAACACAAACAGACGACCAAAACCACAGTCACAAGCAGTAAAATGATATGCAAGAGCCAACCAGCAAGCGGACGAGCCAGTAAAGCGCGTCAGTGAACAGGATCAAAATACACACATACAGAGATGGGAAGATGCGTTAGTCATCAAATTATTCAGGAAACTAACATTAAAAGCGAGTAGAATGTAAATGCACGTAGACGGTACACAATGCTTAATCATTCCTACCCGTACAAACGCGATAATAATAAGAGCACAATGGTACAGGTAAGTTATTAATATACCTATGACTCCGTCTGTTAAATAATAAAAAAAGGACTTAACCAAATTAAATGTGAACAAACTCAAATGTATGCGAAGGTACTACAACCTTAATCTTATTAGAATTCACGAAGTAAATGTTATTTCTGTCAAATAGTAGTCATTCCTAATTCAGAACAGAACCTTAAATATGAAAATCACAAAAATTAACACGATGTTTCATTTCATTGTGAGTTTATGAATTTTAGGCACTGATAATTATTTTCTAAACCAAGTCAAATTTATAACTTGATTAGATAGTGTATAATTGTTTCATACAGGCAATCTGTTACGCTCGTCACTTGGTACGCTTGAAGCTATTACGAGTTCACCTTAGTGGGTAAACGCTAACGAGACAATAGCCAGCGTCCAGGTAGGCTACCTTGAATCCGAAACTGCAAAACAGAAGTCTCGATAAGTGTAGACATTGTACTCTACAACAACAGCCAGCCAGCTCACAACGAAAACAGTTATCGAATAATTCAAACGAAAGTACAATGAATGAATGATGAGATTCTACTGTGGTGCAAGCTACTTATAAGTAGTATATGACGTGAGTGTCAACGTAATGTCTGGCAGTAGAAGATGGGGGAAGATCAAGAAAGGAAGAGTTAGAAAACAATGGAATTTGTATGAAACGCATGAATAGTGACAATGGATTAATGTTTTGCAACAGAAACAGTCCAGTTCGATATGATGAACTGATATTTTGCAAATGAACGATTTACGATATGGTGTTCCGATTTTACTGAGTAACTCTGTAATTTTCGTTAAATACAATTCGGGTTGCCCCACCTGTGTTCTCATTCACTACACTACCATCTCATAGTCAACTGATTGGTCCATGAAATAAATCCAAAATAAAGATATTTATCAAGCGAGTTCTGGGGATCTAACATCCCCAACACAATCTCAAAAGATTATGATCTTTATGTATACTCTGACTTGTTTTTGATTCATATTGTAAATCTGTTTCAGAAAAAAAAGAGTAACGATTTTCAACAAATACATTCAATCTTCAATTTTCTTTTACATTTGAGAGATTGAAATAGACAGAAATCACAGTTGTAAAACTAGTATCCACTAAGAAATGAAACACATCGCTAATTATGTCAATAATTTTAGTCAATAGACAGCAAATCAATGAGTTTTTCGTGTTTAAACATTCCGTGTAGACTTAAATCACCCACTTATCACAACAAACATATAACAAGAACAACTTTCCTCATATTCCATTAAGATCGATTCATTGTTTCCAGTGCTAATCCATTTCATTCGGAATGTGTTACCTTTTCAGTCTGAAACACAATTCATTGATCATGTTCATGAAGCTAAAGATCCTTCATTGTTATCAGATATACTGCCTATCTAAAACAAATCAAATTAAGGAATTTGGCATAAACTGAATTTTATTAAAAACTTTTATGCTATCTATGGCATAGTTTATACAAGATTTCCTTTTGCTTAAGTATCTTAAATGATTTATGTGACAATCGGTAATCCATATATATTCATAAACAATAGATTATCGCTGTCTCAATGACCGTCATTATAAAACGCCAGTCGTTGCCACAATTTCTTTATTATTTAAAATATATAATGATCGATACAGTTATCAAATTCATTACAAATATAAACATTGGCGATACTTTTATTGAATTATTTAAACAATTAATCAATAAAGCTAGTAGAATGACCATATGCGTAGGTGTTAACCAATGCCCAAGCATTCACTTACTTACTTATTTACTTACTTACGCCTGTCAATCTCCTCCCTTGTGGAGCATAGCCCGCCAGCCAGTATTCTACATCCTAGTCTGTCCTGGGCCTCTGTTACCAGTTCTGTCCAATTTTTTGTTCATTCTTCTCATGTCTTTCTCTATTTCTCGATGTACTTTGTTTCTTGGCCTTCTTCGTTTTCTTTGACCTTGAGGGTTCCAAGCGATGGGACAGTTGGATGCTTTTCGCAGTATGTGTCCTATCCACTTCCACTGTATACAAGCGCATACAATCTCAACAGTAATAGAAGTAGTATATCAGGTGCTATATGAGATTTTCTTACACTATCCAAATGTTTACTGAAGATATCATAATTACGGTGAGGCATTTAACACAAACAATTATTTTATAGATATTATTTTACTTTCGTAGTTGGGCTTCTTTATGAGTTATTGCGATTTTTTGTAAATTCATGATATCACTGTCAAATCGAGGAAATTATTTTGCAGGTAGTTCTATGAGAAAACGAAGACGAATAAATAGATTTATTAGTTACTGTTCATTACTTTACCATCTTAAATGACATACTCTTTTATGTACTTGTGGTGGCCAACTCACTGAGTGTTCTTATGCTTCGTAATTAGCTCGTTCAGACAATCGTTACAAAGTAGCGTCTGACGGTTATAAATCAGAAGATGAATTCGAAGTAATGAATACGTTTATTTTTGGACACACCACAAAGCGAAGTTGAAAAGCAGAGAACAAAGCGTACGAAACGACGTGAATTGGAGAAGGCTAATGAGCCAATTCCCAGAGATAGAGCGTGACTAAGAATATATAGTCAGACAAATATAAGATAGACATGAGACAAGCGAAATAGGCACACATGAATAAAAGCGACGAATGATTAACAGGGTCAAATGACACGTCATGTGAGCTCATACAAACCAGACAATAATAAGAACGAATGGTACATATGAATTGTTGCTACGTAAATGGCTTGGTCGAATAAATTAATCGAAAAGGCTTAATCAAATTAAATGCAAGCGAATGCAAATAAATGTGGAGGCACTACATACTCACTTTTCAGATCTTCAACGTATTTAGTCAATGATTCAATTCAATGATTGAAATTAGGTATTAAGATTGTTAGAGCCCGGCTTAGTGGTTTAGAGGTTAAGTGGTCGTCTCTTAGAATTCGACACCTTTAAGTGGATCGCGATCTGACCCCGAATTGAACGAACAATCAAACATGCTTTAAAATAATTCTTCCTCTCAATTTCATCATATCATGCTTAGGCGAACCCACTTTATGCAATGACGGTAAGAAGTCAATTACAGTTTTAGCTGGATGAGCTTATGTTATGCGATCGTTCACGCAAACAGACATAAGAATACAATGCTTAAAAGCAAGTGAAGAGAAATGGATAAGGCTAGTGATCCAGCTGCATGCAGTGAATCATGATTAATTGTTTATACATAGACAAAGTAAGCTAAATATGTAATAAGCCAAGTAAGCGGCACGTAGACTCGAATGAAAAACAGCCAAGATTTATGCGAATCATTGGGAAGATCAACTAGACATTTGAATAATTCAAGAAGAATAGATTAATCAGTTTGTCCAAAAGTCAGGACAACACCTGTAGGCGCAACATATTAGTACATACACTAAACCTTATTTGTAGATTGGTTGTCAAAATTGCTTTTATAGGTTATTACCAATACAAAGTTTTCGTTAGTCCTGGACATCTGAAGAAGATAAGCAGCTAATAGTCATAAATGTGTCATAAATGAATAATCAAGACTTTCAGATAGATATAGGGGTGAAAATTCACTCTTATATTCGTATGTTTAAAGAGTTATTCGTATTTTCTGATCATATTCATGTAAAAATGGAGTTGAAATAGTCTTATCAAGAACACTGTTAAACAATTTAGAATAGATTTATCTATTTCCATTCAGTAACATAAACGTAAGGTGATCAGTACACACAGACAACAATGGTGTATAATTAGTAAAGGGATTATAATAGCTCGAAAAGTTATCACATTTCACATTGTTTATTTTTGAAACTTCCTATTGTAAGCCGTAGATTAACTAAACACTTATAGGCTATAAATATAAATTGGCATTTAATTTTTTAGAATATTTTATACTACTAAAAGTAGTATGAATTCAACAACAACATTTATCCACATACAATTTAACATGAAACATTGTAATTTGCATTAAATTTTGTTTAGTAGTTGCATAAATAATAATCGTTACAGTTGTTATTATAGAGTGTAACATGGCGAACATAATCTTATTGAGGTTTTAGTTTAAACAAATACAGAAGTTTTCAGGCAGAGTTTTGGAGGTTCGTGTTTTTACACATTTGAAATCATCAATCAATCATTGTTAGACCACACCATTAGAAACCTGGAAGCACTGGAAGTCCATTTCGTCCTGGTGTGTGACTCATTAGCAGTGCGTACCCACGACTCCTGGATCTCGCAGGATTCGAACCCAGGACCTAAGGTCTCTTGTGCGAACGCCTAATCTCTGGACCACTGAGCTGGCATCGTACGGTGTTAATGTCTAACTCTGATTGATCTAGGGATTTTGCGCTACCTCACCCATTTGTCTTTGGTAGTTACTGCCTAAACCCGACAGGGTTGAACTCCACTGGTCACGTCTTCTCATTAGAACTCCGAGAATTTCCTCATGAAGCTAGTCACTAGTGAGCACTGTTACGATATTTTCAGATAGAGTTTTGGAGGTTTGTGTGTTTTTACACAGAAGTAACTTCTATGGTTCATTTGAACTAAAATTTGTAAATTTCACGATTATTAACATTCATTCTCTGTTATTTATTATCTCTCATAGTACTCTAGACATCTTGTTCCCAATTAGACACAGGAAAGTAAGATTTTACAATTGTACTACAACTTCGATGTTATCTTCTTGAATATGACTGATTTAGCAAATGGTTTCAGTAACTTAACCTGTGTCGTGCCTCAAGATAATCAATAATCACTTCCATAGGAAAACCCAACATTGTTTCTAAGATAGTCTATATAAGTTTGATAAATAACATGAAACGCATTAAAAATCAATCCACAAAAATAATAAAACTGATAAATATTAATTTTCCCAAAGCGCAAAGTTAAAAATGAACTCATGCATGACTTTCAGTAATATATTCAAAAAAAGCTTTAAAACTGCAAGATTCAAACCAAGAATGTCTACAAATTTTGATTCAATTTAGTTTTCCTCTGCAACTCTAGTCATTTTCCTCAAATGAATTACGTGAAGTGAAATGTAACTACCACAAGTTGACATTCCGATTAGATGTTTTCAATGAGATATTC
This sequence comes from Schistosoma turkestanicum, assembly GCA_944470395.2. Taxonomy (NCBI): domain Eukaryota; kingdom Metazoa; phylum Platyhelminthes; class Trematoda; order Strigeidida; family Schistosomatidae; genus Schistosoma; species Schistosoma turkestanicum. Next base: position 35,115,652 of record OX103972.1, on the reverse strand, counting down.
AAAAGTAAGTTTGCTCTGGCTCCAGAGAATGATACTACTGATGTATTTAGAGAGTAGTAATCTTTGCTAATTCAAATTAAATTAGAGATTTTGTTGCAGAAAAAATAAGTTAAAAAGAATTTCATACTGACATTTGAATGACATACTCTTAATTCAGGCTCCAACACAAAATGGTGATTGGTTTTTTCTTACTGTTCAAAATATTGCTATGGATACTTGATTTCAATGCCGAAAAATTATTACCTGAAGCTTGTGATATTTAAACAAATAATGATGCAAATTGGAGTAAAAAGAGAGGTATAACTGCCGATGAAGATTTTATTTTACATCAAAAATAGATTACGATATTAGTTTATATCATCAATAGTCAAACTTGAACAAACTTCAACTAGAACGTATATGAATGCATTAATAGCTTAATGCTTATGTACAGTTTTATGAGCGAACCTAACCGAATTATAGAGTCTGTTGGGGATGTTACATCCCCAGAAATCGCTTGATAAATGTCTTTATTTTGGATTTCATTCATGTGCTGATCAGTTGACCTTGAGATCACATTTCCCACCAGGAAAATCCCTTGGCTGTGATTGGTTACTGTGTTATTTTAGTATGCTATTTTGTAATTCTTCCAAGGACGTCTCTCTGGTGTATTAACAAATGCGATCTGTGTTCTTGCTGAGTGTTTGTAGCATACACTTTCTACGCTATATCAAGACTTCTTGTTAGTTTTTTTGAGTCAACGGGTCACAGTAGCCTACTTGGACGCTGGTTCATTTTCTCGATCTCGTTATTCGACTAAAGTGAACCCACAATAGTTTAAACATACCTAATGACGAGTGTAACAAGTCACATATCGACTAGTTTGTAAAATACTTGTAAATAAGTTGTCATCAGCATAACTTTAGTGATGTTAAGTAGAAGTTTACTCAAATATTGATTTGTTTTATGGAATATTAAACATTCCGAATCACATGAATCCAAATGATCAATTACCCATCTATTCAGATACAATTACATTATATGAGTCATGCATGAATAAGTGAAAACAAAAGTCATCATTTATGATTGGAATTGTGCAAGTCATAACAATAGAGGAATAAACAATAAAACACAAGAGTACTGAACATTCGTTTTAATTTAGTTTTGAGCTTCTTGTCCCAACTTATGGTTCATTCAAGTTATCACAGTTTCTACTATCTGCTTAATAAATAGAAGTCCAATTACCGAATTTCATTTAAATTGCTTGCTATTTGCGCATATTTATGTCTAATCGCAACATACTACAGAATGACATAGTCTTGACTGAGTGAATAATCATCGCACAATAGGTTCCTCAAATTTCTGTTTAACCTGACGTTAGGTTTTGAGACATTGCTTGATGAAACCGTCACTAGATTCGTGACGGTCCGTATCCAACGTGTTCTTCGACTTCGTAAATTGCTCGCCGAGACAATCGCTGCTAAATAGCACCTAATGGTTTATAAATTAGAAGGCGAATATGAAGTGTCGAATACGTTTATTCTGGCACACTACAAATGGACCAGCAGACGACAAGCACACTGAGAAGGGCAAGCAAACCAGCGAGTGAGCGAATTGGTGAATGAATTAATAAGATCAAAATATACATACATTTACAAAGCTAATAGTGTGTATATGAGCGTTGTTAGTGAGCCATGTTTAGTCATACCAGCTCATACAAAAGAAACAATAGTAAAATCCAATTGTACCTATAAGTTAATCAAAAGGCTTAACCAACTTTAATATGAGCGAACTCAATTGTATGAGAAGGCACTACACGCAGTATTAGTGTTCACAGATGAATATAAAAAGAAGTTGTTCAGAACTGAATGTTTCAGGTTAGTTACCTAGACTAAGTCTAGTTTGCGAGTATCTTCAAAGTATACGGTATCGAAAACATAATCGACAAACGGTAAAATAATAATTCAAGCTCTTTATTCTACTAAGTAAGTTAATAGTAGTTAAAAATTTTATGCGAAATATCTTATGTGGAGAGTATCGTATCAGAATCAAATTTTTTCAAAAATCAAGGACAGACTAATTATTTGACTAGTCAATATATAGACCTATATTTTTCTTCTACTAGCTAAAATAAAAAATCTAGGACAGCATCGTCCATTAAACTATTGCGTGATATTTTACATTTTTTACGATTAATTATACAGGGAAATATGCAAAAACAAATATTTAGTGAAAATCATTACATACCACTTTCAAGCTTACTCGTCAAAAAAACCAAAAACATAGTTAAATTTAAGGAATTTGGATGAAATTTACCTTTACGTATACTGGTGCAACACCTTGTAAATATTTTTTTTAGCAGAGATGGATAGTAGATAGAAGTGAGCTTCAAGATGCGCGTTTCGCACTATTTGCAACTCGTCAGCTGGATTCGCCTATATCTCAAGGCTAATATTCACTTTCAGAACTGAACCTATTACCCTAACCTCCAAACTCTATTGAGTTATTCATTAAGCTATTGAGTCCAGATAGCCTATCGCTTGTGCGACGGAGTAATTACTTACTTGCTTACATACCCCTGTTACCCCCAATGGAACATAGGCAGCCCACCAGTTTTCTCGAACCAACTCTGTCCTGGGCTTCCCTCTCCAGTTAGAGTAAATATAAATTGATTTGTATTGCTTGTTTGAATCTTCCCATTGTCTCTTTGGCACATGTACATTCTAGCAAAGGTTCCTCGATATCACCTCTAGGTTACACATATTATTAGCAAAGACGGACAGTGGCTGAAAGTGGAATCGAGACAATCCTCACACGATGCATATATGTCAAAGAGACTGATTTGTTGCAGTCCTTGACGTCAGCGGGGTGATCAGAAAAAATTAACCAAAGTGAATTGTAAACAAGTGTTGAAACATACTTCAGTTTGATGTTAGGAGAACCACCAAGTTCAAATACATTGAAATCAAATAAAGAGCACCTTTCATAATGCATTGTTAATATTAGTTTCATCTATGTTCTGTATGTACTTCTTTGAAGAGTTCAGACAGCAAAGGACTACTCTTTACCATTTCACCATTCATAATATATAGTCATCTGGAGACAAGTATTCAAGTTTTAAATTTGCCAGTTGGCAATTTATCGATATGCCATATCAATCAGTCACAATAATTGATGACGTCATATTCAATATTCATTCAGTTACATTATAAAGTTTCATGAAACTAATTAATCACAAACAGGATAAAAAATCTATTCATGTTCAAAGAACTTTATTTGGAATCGAGAATAAATAAAACATTTTATCCTAAAATAAATGTTATCGAAATATTTCAATTTAAAGTCATAAACAGTTGTCTACAAGTTTAAATTTGACAAAACTACTTGAATGGAATTCCGCCGGGAGAGCTTCTTTGATAACTACTGGTTCTAAGCCTGGATAAAGGAGAGCGTTGAGCATCGGGTTAGTGACCTTATCCCCACGCTAAGGAGACTCTTGCTGCTTCATGAGAGTTGGAAGGTCTTCATCTAAAAGAGTTATAATTCCTCATGATGAAAACCAAGTTTGCTAGGAAGTCACAAGACCGATGCCCCTTCTCACAACCAGAACAACAATTAAAAAGGTACATGGAGCACACTGTGAAAAACCTGAAGAACTGTTCAAGTGTCTCCAGAAGTAACAAGATATAACCTAGTGGTGCTTGGAATCAGTCAAACACATTGGACACAGACTGGAAAGAAAAGAGATGCTTTTGTACCCCGGCCATGAAGAGGAATATACCTCACACACAAAGAGTCGCAATAATAAGGTCCAAAGAAACACTTATAACACAGGAATTTCATGAACCGAGAATCATCAAAGCATCATTCAAGACAAAGAAAGAGGACATTCCAGTGAATACCATTTAGCGTTATGCACCAACCAACGTCAAGAATGAAGACGACAAAAAATAATTTTATAAGAGGCTACAGTCAATCGTGGAGAAATATCCAACAA
>OX103972.1:35037229-35111193 GCA_944470395.2 Schistosoma turkestanicum | reverse complement strand
TTCCGTGGTGATTGAGAGTGACTGTCTTATCAATCTTATCTGATGAACACTAGTTTTCTAAGTTATATGTTGCGATGAACCATATCTTCTATGTAATAGTTAGAATAGATTCAGAAAGATCTGTTAAGACAGTCATTGGTTTTCACTATTGTACATTGCATCTGAAAGCTGAGTTAAACACTGAAACATCGTGATTACTCTATTATAATATCTATTGATCTCTAGATGTTTCACTCGAAGGACCCATATTTCCTTGCTCATTAATGAGTTACGTAATAATTGATAAAATTTGAGATCATATCAGAAATTTTGATTATTTAAAATGAAATACTAAATGAAAATTAGTCATTTGAAAAACTGGTCTCATCATCGTTAGATTCTAACTTTTCCGATAAAATAAAATTTTCTCATTTCATTAAAACTTCTAAAAAGACTGTTTCTACATACATCCTAAAAATTTATAACAGGATTAACCCAACTCTTTAGGTAAATCATGTTAGTGAATTTTCACAAATTTATTAGTAATCAAACAAAAATTGACGTAAAATACAGATAGTACTTGACACTCACTCATTTATGTGATAGAATCGTATTTGGCTATAAATTTAGACCGTTTAACAAAGTGTTTTCTGTTTAAAATAAGCTTTTCGATTTACGATTAAACAGAGTTTAATGATAATCATTAATGTATCATAGTATTATTAATTAAAATGCACTTATAAACAAGATAATGCAATGGATATTGAACAACAAGTCAACATCCACTTCTTTATGTACATTAACTTATACGGTATTTGTTTAAATGAACGTGTTCAAATAGTTAACAACATGAACAAATATTTTAAATGACTGATCTATGTTTGAAACAGATTCGTAGATGATTGATTCTCAATAGAAAAATAAATGACAACGGAAATTTCGCTTTTAATTTAGATAAAAAATATTTTTTAATATTAGTCACGTCATAGACGAAATTTCTACACATCCACTTGACTGTAATGTTTATTTTAGCCAGTGTAAATATTTTATGCAATTAATGGGAATCATAGAGTATTCGGCTGCTGTTTAAGTGGTTACCGTCATAAATGATTACAACTTAAAGCATTCATTTAAAAACGATTTACTAGTGTTAACTATACAACTAAATGAATTCAAGATAATATAGTAGAGTAGTAAGCTTCTTATATAACTGGATAATATTAAATAATTATCAGACTACTGAAGGTTTTAATAAGTAATATATGAATCTCAATCATCTAGACTGTTTTCTGTTGATAAATAAATGTTGTGAACTCTAATTTTTCACTTATTTAAAATAAACTGTTTTCCTCACAGGTGCGCTGAATCAGTTCTATTCTATAAAAAATGAGTTAATTAAAGGAAACCTGAAGTGACGAGTATGAAAGGACATATATGTAGGATTCAAACCAAGGTTTGGATTAAGGAATAACTGTCTAGGTGGTAGTTTAGATACCCGTCTTGCCCAGTTGAAACCAAAACACGGCGATAGGGTAAATGACGGTTCTAATATTCATCATCCACATCATTACCCAAACAAATATTACCACTCAGTTATTCCACCAACAATTGTTCAATTATTCAAATCAACAGCAACAAATAAATGTTATTCTATCTCTCCTGCATATATCAGATTCGTTCAAAAGATAATATTTGGTTGCTTTATAACACAGTGTTTCCTATTCTGGAAGAGTGATTCAAATCACAATCAAAATGCACAATTCCAGTCAATGCAGGCAACACAATCAAACGAAGAACAAATCAGTATGGCTGTCGCCATAACTAAGTATCAGCTTAAACAACGTAATGCAGTTCAGAAAGAAACATAGGAACTCATTATAGGCAAAAGAAATAGAAACTATAGTAAACCACAAATATTATCATCTCAAAATGAAATTGAACAAATTAATAAAATGTACAACTGAAGGAATCTCAATACGGACAAATTACAAATGTATACATGGAGGAGTTTTCACAAACAAAGCCTTCAAAAATGGATCTTACTCATAGATGTTTCATATTAGTTCTAAACTACCTAAAAGTAAACATTTGTAACATCAAAGAATGAATAATAAAATCGCTTCATTTTAAATGGTATATATATCTCAGTTATGGCGTCGGCAAGATATCCGTTTGCTAACCGAAGGTCGAGTGTACAGTACAGCAGTTCTCTCTGTTCTCCTTATGGATGCGAAACATGGCTGGTAAGAGTAGAAGATATTCTCAGGTTACTAGTATTCGATCAGAGATGTTTAAGAACCACTGCTTGTGTATTATGGGACACCCGAGTATGCAATGCCGCCATTAGGAAACGAGTACTAGGTAAGAATGTCAGATCAATAGATGAAGTGGTGAAACTTCATCAGTTGAGGTGGTTGGGACATGTGTTACGAATGCCTGACCACTGACTGCCTCGTTGAGCGATGTTTTGTGGTGTAGGTTTTGGCTGGAAGAAAGCTAGGGGTGACCAAACCAAAACATGGCAAAAATCCATGAATTCACTGACAAGTGGACTGAGTCATGATGGCAGATGTAGGCTACCTGGTTGGGGTCCGCGAGGCGAAAGTGACCGATGGTTAGGGACCTTGAACTACATGGCTAGAAATCTTTTGCAATGGCTCAGGTGCATTCACTCTTTATGTTCTTTCAAATTCCTATCTTTTTGATTCGTCAGCACCTTTACCTTTCTCCTTCTGAATTTATCTCACTGAATTATACTTCTTGAATATTATCTTCAAATCCTGATCTTCTCCATTAGCAGTAATTCTTCTACTATCTCAACCACTATGGGTTTTGAATTGACAATTTCGTCTATGTGCAAATGTGGTATGGCAACATGAACTGATGCATTTACGTACGAAGCTCTACGTTGTAACTGACTAAATGACTGACTGACTAACTGACTGAAAATGGATACTTAATCTTTAGTAAAACATAACAGCACAATTTTTATATTTTATTTTGTTGAAAATCAATAAAACATCACTGACTGACACAATGATTAAATTTGTATGAATGGAAATTTTTAATTTTTTTTTACAAAATGATATGATTTGTGTTGATCTATCTCATAGAATGTCCGAAATGAATATTTAGTAGTCGATGAATTAAATACAATTCGAAAGCAGATAAGTTTCTTTCAAGAAACACATGTGTATAACACTCACTTTACATGATCCATGATTTTCACACATTACAATTTAACATACTCACATCTCATTATCAATGTAAGAATGAGTAGTATCCATATTAAGGAGACAATAAAATTTTGAAAATGATGTTTAAAGACAGGAAATAAATTAAAACAACTCAGTAAATTTATTGCAAAATTCAGTTGTTTTTTTTTGTTTATAATGTTTGTCTACAAGAATGTTGTAAATGATTTTGTAAATTTTGATTAATATGCCCAACAAGTGAATGAATTAAATGTTGTGAGGAATGTAAAATAGACGTTTGTTGTTGTTCCTGTTGTTGCTGTTGTTGATGTTGTTGTTGTTGTTCAATTTCAATATCTGTTGTTACATGCTCTTGTGATTGTTTAAATGAATTCCAAGTGTAGTTTGTGTAATCCGTTTTAAATTTAGATTTTTCAGCTAAATTATCGTTATTATTATTATTACTATTATTATTAGTAGTAGTATTTTGACCTCCTAAAATAGGGTTTGACTTTGAATTATAAAGCAATGGTTGACATTCTTTTGAAGTATGGAATTGTTGATTTTCTGTAATCAAATATGGACTGTATATTGAAGAGGTATTGACATGGATTCCTTTAGACGATTCTGAAATTGACTGTTTTTGAAACGGTTCATTGTTGAATTTTGAATTCGCTTGATTCTGGTGAATGGATTCCATTGAAAAATGATCGTCTTTCTGTTCTTTGTCAAATTCCCTGTTATGTGAATGATTATTTATGTGGTTGTTATCATCGCCATCCTCATCGTTGTCATCGTCATCACTATCTTCATCCACCTCGCCATCGGATAATGATCGTTGATCTTTGGAATTGGAGTCGCTTAACACATCTTTACCATCTGTACGTAAACGTTTGTATTTTGTTCGACGATTTTGAAACCATACTTTTACCTTTTGAAGAGAGCATAATAATTATATTACATTTTATTAATAATATTTATTAAATATTTTACTTAAATAGTTAACAATTAAAATTATTGTTATTCAGTAAATATTTTGAAATATCAATCAAAAAAAATTTATCACAATATACTTCATATTTTCATTATGATTAACTATCGAAACCGAAAATGGATTCTACGACGCTTCAGCCTCCATCATGTCAATAATGAGAAATGAGCTTATTTCATAACTTGTCTTTGGTCATATATTTAGCTTTCCCGATATCATGAGGAACAAATCCCAGTTTCGATTTTCAATTGAAATTTAGTAACATTGATGCTGCCGGGTTATTTATTTGACAAATAACCCAAAGTAAGCAAATACATTTAGTTCATCTTGATAAAAAAACATCTCGATTTATTTCAAGCAAAGTCGATTACTGCTTTCTTTCAACTGATTTACAATCTAACTAGTAAATTTACATCCTCGGTATTGCGTAATATGTTGAAGTATAGCCATCAGTATATTCCTTCGCTATATATGATCAGTGTTATTGAACATCATTTTATTATTAGGCTGAAACTAGTAGACAAAATTAAATGAAATATGAACAAATTTCAGATATAATTAAACCATTAATGTCATGTGAGTCCTTGTCACAGCACACTATAAATAACGGCTTATTCAGAAATAAGGATGTAAAACTATGCAGTAATTCGATGATTACAGAATATCACTGAAATCACGAATTAATCACTGATTGATCTGCATTGGGAACCTGGAAGCACTAGACTGCTGTTTCTTCCCAATATGGGACTCAACAGTGACTGCGCATCCACGACCCCTGCTACTCATCAGATTCGAACCCAGGACCTTCGGTCTTACGCACGAACCCCTAAAAACTCTGGATCATATGGAATATGTTAAATAAAATTACAGTGAATTTAGAGTACAGTGGTGTGGTCTTTATTTTTTATTTTATTATTACCTACTTTACTCATATTCATCTGTTAGCAACGTCAAGTAGTCGATTATCATAGTATGCAATAAAAATTAATTTTCAAATATAAATTCTCTAAAACTACTTTTTTTTCCATCTGACTAAATTCGATGAAATTACTTTTAACTACAGATGAACATTGAATCAAACGGAAACTGTATATTAAGGAAGTACAAAACTAATAATTTATGTGATCATTCAGTTTAATAAAAACATATTGCACAAAAGTTTTTGTCTAATCGATTAATTTATCTACTAGTTTGTTTGATTGGGAAATGAGAATCAGTAACAGTAAATTAAGTGTTTCACTAACTGACTATGGTAAAAATAAATATCTAAATAACCTGGAAGTCAGGAATTTACCTTTAAAATGTTTTGAGGACATTTCTAATTCCTATTATCAGTTATTTTTTTAGGAAAACGTTTATTTTTGAAGACTAACAGAACTTTAACAGGAATTTTCCAAAATAAATTCAGTATTAAAACACACGTATAAGCAAAATTAAATCAAGGTTAAAAGAGTAAACAATTATATTTTGATTTAGTGACTCAATGATAACCTGCTCGTCAGCAAAATCGTCTTTAGTTCAATTCCTGACAAGATCTGTGTTTGTAAGAAACCCTGAACTAAGATTAAACAATTATTTGATACTCTCTAACTGCTAATAATCGTTTAGCTGGTTTCGTTTTGAAAACATAATCAACATTTGAATTGGTCTGTAGAATAAAAAATTTGAAGTTATATAATTTCAACCATTCAACTGGTCTTTACAATTATTATTTTCCCTTTGATTGCCTTTCGTGAACGTAGCATCAAACAATCGTGAAAATTTTTGTTCAAAATTCAATGACAATACTGATTTTAAATAAATTCCCCATTCAATTTTCAATCTAATCTCTCAATATATATATATATATATATAATATGTAAAAGATTCTTTTATTTGTTTTAATTAAAACAATATCAAACAAACTAGTTCACTTTAATATTTATATTGTACATTGAACGTAAATCTGTTCAAAGTAATAGATAACTATTAAAAACTTTTATTTCTCGTAAATTTTTTTTATCTGTTATATGTTTTGTTTTATTATTTTTTTTCTAATATCAAGTGAATTTTTGACATGAAACGAACTGTAAAAATAAAAATAAAAACTAACCACAATATAAATGAAACTCATCGTTAACTTGTACTTCTTGGTTAATCTTTTATTTTGTGTTGTGTGTATGTATGTGTGTACGTGTGTGGATAAAAGCTATCTGTTTACTGATTTGTTTTAATAAATCATAAGAAATTAGTATCTCAGTTTATAGGGAATTCTCTAGCTATATATATATAAATATGCAAATATTCTATATATTTCGTGTCGTGTACCTATCATATTTTTCATCAAGTCTTACCAATTGTCAACATTTTTAATCATCCCTACCAACCTATATGTATACACATATATATATCATTCAGATTGTTATTGAAAATAACATAATCAAGTACACATTGACTATTATTATTATTATTATCATTATTATTATTACTATTGTACATAAGAAACAAGTTTAATTTAGTATTATTTTGCGTGTATATAAACAAAATATTTCTATTATGCATTAGTTTATTATCAAGATGTTTAATTAATTAGAAATGGTCATTTATTTGGTTAGTTGGTTAGTTAGTTAGTTCGTTAGTTGGTTGGTTGGTTAGTCCGTGAATGAAAATTGTAATTTTAAAAATATTTTGGCATATCTATGTGTATATGTATGTATGTATGTGTTATACACAACTTATCCTTCGTTGAAAGCTTGTAATTGACTAAAACCAGCTCCACCTTCACGCATAAAGATTATTTACATTTTTAATCTATTAATGTACGCACAAATTTGTTTTTTTTTTGGGAAAAGAACCGGTCACGCGACTAGATTACAAGTTACAAGTTTCCTCCTTTTCAATTTCTCACTATATTCATTCGCCTTTCTCTCCTACGCTATCAAGTTGACAATCATCGAATGAAGAGTGAGTATAATTTCACATTGATATTATTGTTGGATCGAATCTACTTTCTTATAAAGTATCATCATCAGCATCATAAGCATCATCATCCCCTCTTGTCTACTACTACGATACGGTTTTTTTTGCTTTTCTTATTAAAGTAAATTGTGTCCCATTTGTTTTATAAATAATAAAAATGATAAGACGAAAATTTATTCGAAGTGTAGAGTAGGATAGAAATAGTAGTAGTCGCACTAGTGCATATATATATATATATAAATATCCGAATAAGTTTTATCACAAACATATATCTTGACATTTTGATTTTAAGTAGCCCATCTGTTTTTTGTAATTGAAAGGATAATATACTACTTATTTTAATGATTTTATTTCAAGTATATATTAATTTAATATATGTATATATATTTGGCTAAGGATAAACTTGACATTCTTCGACCGAAATCAGATTAAACTGAAAAAAAACTCCGTTCGATTTAATATTTTTCCAATAAATAACATAACATAACATAACATAGTTCACTAATGATCAGAATTTAAAAATTTTTTATCAATCAGCAGAATAGTTAGTTGTATGGTTGATTTTAATCCACACCATAAATATCACACCAATAGTAGTTACATTTGAGGTGAGCTATGGTAGCAGGCGAAATATTTTACTCTTAGGCCTAAAAACTAATTTCTTGACTGGTGTAATATCCATCTGTTGACAGTTTTGTTTGTGAAAAACCCTTCATGTATACATTTGTAATTTGTTCTTAGTGATCATTCCTTCGGTTGTACATTTTGTAAATCTGTTTGATTCCATTTTTTGATGATAATATTTGTATTTTATTATAGTTTTTATTTCTTTTGCCTTTACTGATTTTTCTTGTTTCTTGCTGAACTGGATTTATGTTGCTTAAGCTTATACTTAGTCATGGTGTCAACCATATTGATTTGTTCTTCTTTTGATTGTGTTGCTTGCATTGACTGGAATTGTGCATTTTTATTGTGAATTGAAGCACTTTTTCAGAACAGAAAACACTCTGTATTATGAAGCAACCAAATATTATCTTTCAAACGAATCTGTTCTAACCAAGGGGGATATAATATCATTTATCCGCTGTGGATTTCATTAATTGAACAATTGTTTGTGGAATAACTGAGTGGTAATATTTGTTTGGGTAATGATGTAGATTTATAATTATGACGAATATTAGAACCATCATTTACCCAAATCACTTATTTTGAATTCAGCTGGGCAAGACGCGTATCTAAACTACCTAGAAAGTTATTCCTCAATCCAAACCTCAGTTTGGATCCTACAACTGACTTTATTTCAACTCAATTATATTGCCATTTTTAATAGTCTACGATATTATTATTATTATTATTATTATTATTATTATTATCAAAGCGTATTCTAACAATGAAGTTTGGTTAGTTAAAAAAAAATAGGTGGGTTAGACAATTTTCCCTTATTCTATGCATTATTCAACAGACTAATTATGTTTTTTAGAAGAATTTTATGTTTATTTAGTTTAGATTAACTAGATTTAATATCAAATAAAGTTACTGCTGACAACCAATTGTAAGTTGAATATGATATTTTCATTAATTCATAGTTTAATTGTCGTTTGAGTCGTCATGTTTAGCCACTTTGTGTAACAAAAGAGGAATTATAATAAACCAACGACTAGTCATGCCGTAAGTTGTTTAACACTGATACACTTGTGAATGAACGAATCAGTTTATCTGAATGTATCTAGACGGATTCGGGCTAGAAATCTCTTCATTTTCTTGACTTCAACACTATTTTACAGTAAAATATTAAATATTCAATGAACTTTGATTTAGTTCTTGTATTGTTGGTGCATTGTTTCGCTTGTCATTTTCTACAGCATATCAAGTTATTTTAAGTCATTAACTTTTATGTCAATATCGGACAATATTTTATTGCTGCGATTGAGTAACTCTGTTAACACTCGTCCAAATCACAACTACTAATCGACCGATCAGTTTATTCTTTGCACCATAAACATTATTACCAAACCGAGCTTCTATCTGATTATATTACTCGAATTCGTAAATAAATGGGAGTAGATTTTGACTTTGGAAATGCCGTTGACAGGCTAATTCAAAAGAAGCTAGTCATATCCATTTCATTAATTATTGACATCGTCAAGTAACTGTATTTGGCACTGTTACAAAACGTTCGCTTTACAAGTAATTCAATGTCAAACAATTTAATGTTGACTTAATATGGTTGTACACAATTTGTAAGTATTTCTGCGTTGTTTACTATCAGAAATTAAATACCACGCAGTCATTCAGCTTATACGAGAGATAATTAGTTCAGTTACCATTGAAATGTGAGCAATTTGACATCAATTAATCTACTGTCTGAGACTGTAGATATGAACCTCGAATTCTTTCATTCTAAATACGATTGCAACACAAATACTCACTTTGCGTTAATAGTGATTCTCATGAAAGATAAATCAGACTTTCGACAACCTAACTTATAAAATCCTACTTAATTAGATTTCGTAATGTCATATATTACTACAGACTTGTTATTAAAAGCTATTGATTTTTAAGTTCAGTCATCTCGTCTACCATTTAGTAGATCTTTGAAAAAGTTTTTATCATTAGACAGTCATTTTCTACGTCCAGTAACAAAATAATCGGATGTTAAGAACTGTAACGAGTCAGAAGAACACTAGAGAAAATGTATGCCCATTGCTTTAGAGAAAAAATAGATGTTCTGCTAACTTCAAAAGAACCTGTGAGTGATTAAAGTAAGAAATTTAGATCACTGTATTCGGCCTGTCAATCTGAATGCTTTGCACACATCACCAGATTTAAATACTGCGTACTCAGTCTTTAACACATTAGCTAATATATATCAAATTATTCAGAAGTAGTAATCTATTCCGGTCTAGATTTTATTGGTTCTCCAGCTAACACTAAATTTCAGTAGAAAATACACTCAAATAAGTCACAGAAATCCCTAAAAAAATCAATTCGTTTACTGCTTTTCTATTTGTAAAAACAGTCGTAATTAGCCACACCAGGTGATTTTAAGTCGAACTTTATCATTTTACAAAATAACTCGATCTCAACTCGAAAGGTCACATATTCAAGAAATCTTTAGTGGTGGTAATTACTTTTTACGAAATGTCTATCCTCGTCCTCTTTCACATGCAGTTCAATACAGTCATAGAATTAAGCAATTTATTCAAATACTTCACAAGTTATAAAAGATATTATTTTTTATTAAACAAGAAAAACAAACGTTCACTTACTTGAGTTTCAGTTAAATTTAAATCAGTCGCTAAATCTTTACGTTCTTGTCCAATAACATAGTGATTTTTTTCAAATGCACTTTCTAACTGAAATAGTTGAGCTGGTGAAAAAGCTGTACGTATTCGTTTTGGTTTTCTGCTATCGGATGTGAGCAAAACATTATGACTTAATGAATTCTTGATAAAATTATCTACAGAATGAAACAGAAAACAAGTTGATAATAATGCATTTTCATTAATAGTTGAATAAAAAGTTTGTGATAAGAAATAACAAAATACTAACGCTGAAAGTATCTTGAAATAAATATTGTCTGTAGGTGTTTATCTTTACACGAATGTTAAATGAGCTTGTGCAAGTTTGTGTGTTTTTACTCTTGAAATAATGTGGCAAAACGTTCAATTTTCCATTGACCAATATCATTGATTCCAAAGTCATGAAGAATTCTCATTCTGTTTATCAAAACAAATGAAATATATATCTTTTTTTTTCAGCATAAAACTCTGCATTCTATGAAGCAAATATATAAATAATTTAGTTCTAATCAAGGTCTTATTTGAAATGAATAACGCGGAGTAAGACCTCTGATCTTCAAACGCGTTACGTATATAGCATGATTACATCCATCTGTTGAATAAGAGTTCATCAAATCTAACTTCATTTTATTTGTGATAAAATATAGCCTATGCTCAGTATCAGGATTAAACTGTTACCAAAAACCTATGGTTGTTTCATTTATGAAAGTTAAAATCATGTGACTGCTGGCGTAACAATGCCATTCATATCTATGATTCTTGCGATGAAATCAAGTTTTAAAGTCATTTTATTGTTATTCAGTATAAAAGTAATGAAAATTAGTGTAATTATGATAGGATTTTTGAAATTTTCGACTATTATGATGACTAGAATTTTGACCTGAATTCCATCCTCTAAATTGGTTATTCATTTCAACTTCCTAATTTTCATTGAAATCATGAATGGATCACTGTTAGACTTATTAGCACTGAGCATTCGCGACTCTTGCTCATGGGAATCGAACCCTGGACATTTGGTCTCGCACGCGAATGCTAAACCTCTGGAAAGCTGACCCAACATTCAACGGTGTTAATGTCTAGCTGTAACCAATGTCTGATATTGTGCAACCTGACCTAATGTCTTTGGTAGGTAACTAACCGCCTGTACCCGACAGTGTTGAACTCCCCTGGTCGTGGCTTCTCCTTAGAACTCCGAGAATTCCCTCACAATGCTAGTCAATAAGGAGCACACTTTAAGATCCTTGAGAACAGGGGTTGTGGATGAGTCCCATGCTAGGACGAAACAATGGTCGATTCATGATTTCAACGAAAAATAACAATCTTTATTACTCCATAGTGAACTTTCTATTTATTTATAATGTACACATTTTATAAAATCTAAAATATTCATAAAGTATCTATTTTCTTAAAAATGTCATCATTCATTATATTCCACTTTAATTTTTTCCCTAATATTTTTTTTTACAATTTTTTATCTTCTAGATATTGAACATTGATTGTTGAAAAAATTGAAAGTTGGAATACAACTATTTTTTTTTCTTTTTGCATAGGTCAAAAATGAACAAAATAATTTTTATCAATTGTCATTATGATATACAAGAGTGGAAAGCTAGTTCATATGATTGAAAAAATATATCTGATGATCTAATTTGTTTATTTTGATTAATTACACTTTATTATTAAAACGAGTTGAAAAACACAAGAAAAAATAAATTAATAATACTCGATAACATTTATTGATAATTAGAATGAGAACTTTAATAATTCAGTGAAATAACCCTGAAATAAACATAAATTAGCATGACATATGGTGTTTAAGAAAGCTTTGTTAAGAAATCCCGTACAACAAACAAGATGGTACAGGAAAAAAAAAGTTGATTATTAGAATTAATGTTAACAGTAACAGTAGCAGTAGTATTGGTAGTAGTATTAATGTCACGTATTATGTTTAACCTTTAATTAGATTGAATTCGCTTTTTTAAATTTGTCTTCAATGATAAAAGGAGGGCATCATTATATCTACGTTTTGAAATATTATTGAAGATGATGATTATGATAATGATGAACTTTGGTATATTCTGAAATGATAAATGCTTTTGTAGAATGCATAAAGTTTTCTATTTGTTTAAACTTTAACTTATGCATGAAATAATAATAATAATAACATTAATAAAATCATCATTCTGTCTTCTATTTATCTCTTCCTACTAGACACACTTATTTAACTAGAATTGTAAAAGATAAACGATTAAATTTCAGTGCAAATTCATTTGCCTCTTGAAGAGAGTAGTTAGACACGCATAGCCACAAAGCAGAACAGACATTTTATATGTATGTACTTATCATTGATAAAATAAGAAACATATTGGCTTGCTTGGTCAACTACATTATAGTATTAATGTGCTTTTTCGCCTTAATATACTGTTTATATATATGTTTGGTGAGCGTGTACACTTAGTTCATGTTGTTGATTGTTACTTTAGTCGGACAACAGAAATACCATTCATTTTGAATAGAATACTCATCTATGAGTAGCTGGTAGGTGTTTAATTTCAGTTATTAAAAGGGAAGAAACATTATTATTATTATTATGAAGAAATAGAAAACTAGTGACAAGAACTGGTTTAATACTATTGCTGGATTTAAACTAACCATTAATATTTAAAAACAGATTGCGTGTTCTAAGCAGAAAAGTTATATTCGTTTATGTTTTGTAGATAATATGCTATAAATCTATAAGTAAGTAAGTAAGTCAAAAACAATTTATTATGTATATTAAGATGCAAATCATTACAAACTGAATGTCTCTGTATTAAATATGTACATTTACGTGCGTATCTAAGTAGCATTAGACTATGTATATATATATATATATATATATATATATATATAAACAAGGAGCTAATCGATGGCTGTGTTATGTAAGTATTCAGGTACAAACACTTTTAGAAATTCATTATCTCTTATATGACAACGTTAGTTTTTGTTATGTTCGTCACTTGGTACGCTTAAAGCTATTATGAGTTCACCTTAGTCGATAAACGAGAACAAGACAATGAACCAGCGTCGAGGTGGTTACCTTGAGTCCCAAACTTCAAAACAGAAGACTCGTTAAGCGTACAAAGTATATTCTACAACACCCAGCAATCACAACACAATCAAGCACACAACTCTCGTTTATTTATACGTCATAGAAACGTCCTTGAGACAGTTACGAAAATAGCACACTAAAATACACAGCAGCCAATAATAGACATGGATTTTCGTGGTGGGAAATGAAATCTCAAGGTGAAATGGTCATCCCATGCTCGCAAGCGTGAAGTCTAAACTAAGGCATTAATCAAGCGAGTTCTATGGATCTAACATTCCCGACAGTTTTATAAACATATAGTTCCACTTCATTATTCATTGTTCAATATCGTTCATTATTAAAAAAACAAAACACAAATCGAAATCATCCAAATTTATACCCAAGAAATGTTCACTTTTAAACAAATTTTTTAATCGACTTTACATTTATGTATAATTTCACAAAAGTGAAACAAGGTAATTTCCATTGAGAAATGTAAATAAGGAAATTGATAATAACAGTACGATTTATATTCATCAAAGCTAATTTACAATAGAGCAAAGATGATGTAGTAGTAAGCCAATCAGATCATTATTTTCAAACTTTCACATATGTATACAAGGCGTTCGCCCTCATGAATGACCATTATCTAGAGGCCTGTTGAAAACTAAAAGATATTTGACAATTACTGTGTTCCTATTAGGAACCAACTCCTTAGTAGCACGAAGTAATATCTTATGCAATTAAAACTCGAAACTATCCAATTATTTAAAACTGTCAGCAAATCAAATGAACAAATTTTATAAAGGAATAATCACTGAATTTATAGAACGAACAGTGAAATGTTCACGCAAAAGTCTCCCCAAGTTTTTTCTTGATTTCATTCAGAAAATAGAACATCTTTTTTTAAATGTAATCAATATTAGTTATTAAAAATAATTTGATTTTTTGGCGTAAAAAGTGCTAGTCAACAGAGTCTTATTGCATTTTGATACAAAGTTTGTTCATTAGGTCTAATACAGTAAACTTGTTAAATAACTACTTAATATACGAAATATACCATATCATATTGCCACTAAATAATTTCTTTCTTATATTAGCAGGAAAATTTTAAATGAAAAATCTAATTTCGTTCAGATTAATTCAATATTTGAAACAAAGGAAATAAATATCAGTAAAAGGTTACTAAATATCATTCACCACGGTAAATTTTTTTCTTAGCTCATTAAATTTATAAGTATTAGATCCATTCCGATGTTTAAAGTGTTCACTTAGATTGTAAGTTCCCAAGGATCTATTCTGCAGTAGTGAACATAGGTCTTTTTTAAAGTCAATCAACAAAGTGATAAGAAAATGAACAGTTTACATTTGGTGGACAGTGATCAACTCATTACAGCCATGTTCTTTTGCTTCACGTCGGCATATATCTACATGAAAATCAGTCTATGATGTAAAATAATAGTCAAGTTGATGGATATATCTACACAACCTTCCGACTAAATAATAATCATGTCCCTTGTAGAGAAGAATTTTCTAAAGTTTCAGTAAGAAGTTGTGACTTGAAAAGTGGAACCGGACACTTGTCAGAGATAAGGGAGGAGAAGTAAATCACAAAACGACTTCATAGTAATGTCCTCACAATACAATCACAAACATTCTAAATTTGATTCCGTGTACAGTGGTGGTTGCATGTTAATTACACTTCTCAAACTAAAGTACTTTTCAAAAACTTCTTTATGGTGAAAATTCTTATATATATATATATATAATGTGATACTTATTGTGTAATTGTGTAACGTACTAATTCTATACTGTCACAATGATTATAAAGTAACAGTGTTAGATTACAAACAATTTGTCCGTTCTTCGATATTTTCTTCTGAATTAATAACCTACACAATCAATTTACTTGATCCCCTATCTTAAAAGTTCTATTTTAAGCTAACTAAAACTTATCCGCTAGACAAATCGATTGTTTAAGTAAT
The DNA here is from genome assembly GCA_944470395.2 of Schistosoma turkestanicum. Lineage (NCBI taxonomy): Eukaryota > Metazoa > Platyhelminthes > Trematoda > Strigeidida > Schistosomatidae > Schistosoma > Schistosoma turkestanicum. The sequence goes on along the minus strand of OX103972.1, from coordinate 35,095,714 downwards.
TTTCATTCTTATATGCTAATTATAATAAATTTATCGATTTTAATTGTACACATCCCCATTCTAGGAGAATTTTCCTTAGATCAAAGATAATCAACACACATAAAGAGAATCAGTTGTGCATTGAACAAATTCATTATGCATAAAAAAAACAAAAATCAATACACGCAGAATTATACATTTTTAAGCTGTTGACAAATGTGTCTAGAAATTCAATTAGTTTGCCATTTACTCCATTCATTTCACACACTGATTCCAATCATCCATTGAACATTGATCAACTCTGTAGGTTCATTGATTTAAAAACATTCATTCATTTATTAATTTTCATTACTTTGTATTCCATTCAGTTTATCTGATCAAATCAACATTCTATTGATTATTATTATTATTAAATGAGATTGTTAATAAAATTTTACATCAATGCACAATACAACTGAAAGTTAAGACATAAAACATTCCTATCTAATAAATAATATAAAACTAACTATAAGATGAATGCAAAGAGCTAACACTTTCATATAAGAACTTCAACTATAAACTATTCACAATAATACTATTTTGATAAGAGAAGACAATGAATTCCATTAGTTTAACTTTATTATCCTACCTGGAATTGATAAAGTTAAATAATAATAATAACAATAATAATAATAATAATAGGAATAGCTGGATATCCAGCTCAGAGAACGAAACACCCAACACACACTTATCCACCTGAGGTAAGTTTCTGTACTCACGCGGATCGATCATTTGGATTGGAATGAGATCAATTTATTTTTTTGTTCAAATGATTCTTCTCATTATCATCATGAATGGAAATTTTCTTTTTCATTGAATTTGCTTACAGGCATGTTTAATTTTTCTAACTGTGTGTTTTTTCTTTTATTGTACATAGGAGATAATTAGGTAGTTATGAATAGTAAATAGTATTTTATTGAGTAAAAACACTTTTAACTGATTGACAATATATCCATACAAGAGCAAACATATCAAGAAGAGACGGGCGCGCGAAAGTAAAATAAATTATGTACAGAATTCAATTAAAATTCATCTACTTCTTTTTTTTCCCGTTTAAAACTGTCTTTTGTTTTTTCCAATAAATAAAGCAAGAAGAAGAAGAGAGATGCACTTGGTGACAATGTTAAATGATATCTTTGTATTTTTTTTTCTTAACTTAACAAGTCTATTCATGTTGTATGAACTTGTAAGACAATTGTTATAAAACATCATTCACTTACTTACATACATGCATACATCATCATGTTAACTATAATAATAATAATAATAGTAATAATACTACAGAGGAATAACCTGTGAACTAGAAGACAGAAAGAAATTGTTTTATGTAAATCTACATATATCTGGAAGGTATTTTCTTTTCATTAAACAAAGCATACTTAAATAATGATTGATTTGTATTGAAATTTTCTTGAAATATACAAACTTATTAGTTAACTGACTCATGATAATTCCTTAGTAAGGTGATATATATGAATTAATATTTAAGAAACTCTAATTATAAAAATCATAAGATGTGCTTACTAGTTAGTGACTAGCTTGGTGAGGAAATTTTTTGGAGTTCTAGTGAGAAGACATGACCAGTGGAGTTCAACCCTGTCGGGTGGAGGCAGTAACTGACAAAGACAAATTGGTGAGGACGCGCAAAACCCGCAGATTGATCAGAGTTAGACATTAACTTTGTTAGATGCCGGTCTAGTGGTCCAGGGGTTAGGCGTTTGTGTGTAAGACTGAAGGTGCTGGGTGCAAGTGAGGTGCAAGAGTCGTGCTGATGAGTCCCATACCAGGACGAAACAGCCGTCCAGTACTTCCAGGTTTCTAATGGTGTGGTCTAATAATGATTGATTGGTGATTTCGAAAGTGTATCTTAAGAGATTTCAGTACTATCTACCGAATTCGATAAGTTTGTAACGAAACAGAACTGGATTTGTATGAAATTTTTAGGTTAAGCTCAAGTTATATTGTTTCGCATGACAAAGTGAATTTACAATTTTGTTTTTGAATTCTTTTAAGCTATTGATAATCTGTTGTTTTTCTAACAACATTCCAAGAATTCTTTTAATGACTAATTCAATTTCATAGTTTAATATGTGAAAGTTAACCTTGTGGTGGTGTTTCGTCCTCTGAGCTGGATGTTTTGGTTGTGGATGTTTCATTGTTCTTCTGAACAACATCATCAGCACAAACTTCAGATAGAAGTTAACCTTACCGTTAATTATTTCCTGCTATAGTCATATATCTTATTCTCGCTTGGGGAGATTTTGCGTTTGACACAAATTACTTTTAATCAGTGTGTAGAGAATTTTTTTACACAAATAGTAAATGATTGATGCACTAATTCAGTTTTGGTGTTGCACTGACCACTTTCTATTTCTAACATAAAAATATGTATATGTGACTTTAGTGATTCACATTCTCAAGAATATGTTTGTCTAAAATTTCATGTTCTTCTTCTTCACTGACGTGGGTGTGTATTAGGGTGAAATGACTATTGTCAGTGTGTCACCCTAACTGACAAATATAAATACACTCGCTGATTCATATATTTTGGGTTGTAGATAGCAATGGAATTGCAGATATGTTTTTCATCGTATTTAGGACTTGACAGCTGGATGCATTTGCATTCCAGTGTCAGTTTTATCACTGAGACACGAACCCGTTTCCTATGACTTTAAATATCATCCATTTCCATGGCTGTTGGCAATCGAAACATGAAAGTAAACTTCAAATAAAAGACAATATTAAGGCAATATGCTCAAGATCCATATATACCATCATAAAATGATAAAAATCACAAAGACTATAATTCCTCATAACTCTGGCTTGTTTCTTCTTGTTTTAACTATCAATATTAAAAAATATTTTGACTGATTTCAGTGTGATCAGAATATCTTAATATGTCTTGATATAAACTGTTTTTGCATAATAAACAAAAATGTGGCGTGCTGAGAAACGGAAATTCTTTTTGGCAATAACCACATTCAAACGTTGATCTAAATTAATGATCAAATGATTATTCGAGTATATTGTTAGTAAAATAATATTCACTGTACAAATTTCTCGTTTTCATATCCATCTTAGGATAAGTACAATCAAGTATACAATTTTTACAATTAGCAATAATATTTTTTGAATGGCAATTAGTTTCATATCGTAAACTATGATGAAATTACTGGTGATTAATCTTCTGTTCAATACTGTTTCTTCATTTGGTGAACTTATAATTTTCAAAATTTTCAAAAAGCGTAATTGTTGAATTGCATAATTATCAATTTGTTTGCATGAAAATATTTATCCATAGATACATAATACTGCTTCGACATACACCTTAATAGTAGTTTTTATGTTTCAGTTAACCATAAGAATAAAAGAATCGGTTAGCTAAGCATTTCTGAAGCTAAAAAATATATATGTATACGCTGAATGGCCGTTTCGTCCGAGTACGGGACTCATCGAAGACAGTGAATGAGGTTGCGCAATAATGTGGACTGATCGAAGTCAGACATGAACACCATTGGATGCCAGCTCGGTGGTCTATAGTTCAAGAGTCTTCACTCAAGACCGAAGGTCCTGGGTTCTATTCCTGCGAACAGGGGTCGCGAGTACGTACTGCTGATGAGTCCCATACTAGAACGAAACGGCCATCAAATGCTTCCAGGTTACTAATGGTGATCTAACATTGATCGATTCATGATTTCAATTGAGCTCGACAATCTCCACAACCTTATAATTACAAATGTATGTAATTCTCAATATAACTGGAGCAAATATCAAAATGAGGTTGCTAACAGACAATAAAGTAACAATAACTATTAAGATTGATAATTAGAAAATTAAACACCATCATTAAAAGTCATGTAACTAATTTCCAACCACATTAAAGAATATTTTCTTACTAATAATTAAAGTTATCACAAATAAAATTATGTCATTACATAAGTTGTAAGCCATGGAAACCGATTATATTAACAATGAACTAGAAATTATTTGTTGTCAACTTTCATGATGACTTTATATAACTTGGAAAATTGTTAAAATCTGGTAAATGCTGAAATAGTTCATTTTTTTCAATTAGAATTATAGAGATTAGTGTTTTGGCACATTAAAATCATGAATCGACCAATGTTAGAGTACCACCATTAGAAACCTGGAAGTACTGGACGGCCGTTTCGTTCAAACATGGGACTCACTAGAAGTGTGCAGCCACGACTCCTGCACCCCGCAGGATTCGAACCTAGGACCTTCAGTCTTGCGCGTGAACGCCTAACCTCTGGACACTAGGCCAGTATCTAGCGGTGTTAATGTCTAACTCTGATCAGTCTGCGGATTTTGCGCTATCTTTGTCTTTGGCAATTACTGCTTACATCCGACAAGGTTTGACTAGAACTCCGAGAATTTCTTCACGAAACTGGTCACTATTGAAGACATTGTAACTTAACATTTTCTCACCATAATACACACTTTTGAAGAAAATACATTTTTTGTGAGCTGTTATAATCAAAACTGTCATCAGAAGTTAGTTCTTTACTTATCAATCAAATAAAATAATATAAACAGTAATTTATTCCTTGGTATCAATTATTTTTAAGATGGTTGTGTTTAATTTTGACGACAAGTAGTTGAGTATTCTATATTTCTACAAGTGATAACGTAAATAAAACTAATTTTGACCATTCACCTCTCTAAAGAAATAATACTTAACTGGTTGAGTACAATTCCTATACGAAGATAAGGGGTAAACACTCATAAGGGATTTGAAAGCTAGTAAATTGTCTATTAATTCATGAGGTTTGTGTCGGATAGTACACACACCCACCCACACACACATACACACACACACTTGTTTTCACCTACACAGCAGCTTTTACCAATCTCATTTAAATATTCGTACATCAATGTAAATTGTTTAACAGAAAAATAATGGAAATCTATAATATTCTAGTCAGATATTGAAATTCGAAATTCGGCTTCAACTTACGACAATCAATAATCAATATTCTCTCCACTAATATTTCAAAACTACAATCATCTACACTTGTTGTATACGGAAAGTGATTTTTACTTCAAAGCTATAGTAGTTGTCTCTAGTAATTTGATAATGATTGGTTTAAATTTGAATGTTTGAAAGAGACCGAAAATCTGTGTGCAGTTTGAATCGAAATTATCGAAATTCCATATGTTCATTAGGAACGAATATAAGCAGAAAGTATATATTCTGATTTCATGTTTTCCGTTTATTGCGTTGTTTGTTAAGCGATAATGTATTGCTTAGATTGCTTTCATGTGAATCAATGATCTATGTGTTCAAGATCTAGTCTACCTACCTCTGTTTTATGGATTTGATTGGCATTACTAGTCCTAATATATACATAAATTAGGGGCGTTCGGGCACAATACCGAAAGTCCTGGGTTCGAATCCTGTGGGGTGCAGGAGTCATGGATGAGCACTGCTGATGAGTCCCATACCAGGACGAAACGGCCGTCCAGTGCTTCCAGGTTTCTAATGGTGGTCTAACAATGATCAATTCATGGTTACAAATGTACATATATATAAATATATAGGCTGAAATATTTCGACTGAAACAAAAGTACATTATTCACGAACTTACCATAATTACTCAACGTTATATTTGAATGATCAAATTTATTAGCGATTTCATTGAAATCATGAAAAATATTTTGTTCACAATTATTATTACTATCCCATAAAAAACGTGATTTCAAAAAATTCGCTATCAAACGATTTCGACTTAATTCTGTTAGTTCTGATGAATTCAATTCATTCAATTGTTGATGACGTAACTGTTGTGGTTCATGCTGTTTTGACTGTGGCTGTTGTTGCTGTTGTTCAGCAGACGTTTGATGATGTGAATATGGTAAATAAGGTTGATAATATAAAGAAGATGGTGGAACCGCGAAATTTAAATCTTCCAATGGTTCTTTATTTAAAATATGATTCATCATTATAGACATCATGTAAGATGAATTCAATGGTACAATAACTTCAGCATTATTTTGTCCTAGTGTACTTGAATTTGAATTTGTGACAATATTATTGAGAAAAAATCGATCATTCAGACTATTCTCTACTGGTATAGAATTTGTTAAGTTTATATTATTTAAAATAGATTTATTTGTACTAGTTATACCGAATAAATTGTGTAATTTTAATAAAATTTGTAATTGTTCCTCTGAATTCGACTCAATAGGTGTAGAATTTGTAAATGAAAATAAAGGAGATGATGATGATGATGTTGTTGGTGGAGAAGAAATTACATTTGGCAGTAAAGTTAAATCATTCATTAGGATTGATTGAGATGATTTTGGAAAGAATGATTCTTTTAAATTTGTTTTAATTATTGACTGAATAGTTAGTTCTTCTTTTGATAAATTACTGACAGAATTAAAAGATTGTTTAGATAAAGTTGGAGAAGACAACTGGGGAATTGTATCAGTAGTTTTATGATTATTCTCATTACTGTTGATGACATTATTTGCATTCAACTTTATTTGTGAATTAGATTGTAATGAAGTTGTTATAATTTCTGAACTATTCATTAAACTCTCATTAGTAGTCTGATTAGATAATTTAGTAGTGTAATTAATTTCAATTCTACTTTTTTTAACATTATCATTTTTGATTGGATTTATTTTGTGCATTAAATGTTGATTTTGTTCAAATGTGTTCAATGTATCAATATTAATTAATCGGTCATGTTTATTATAGCTGATATTGATATTTTGACAAGGTATCTTTTCATCGATATTTCTTTTCTTAGTTTCTTTAATGAATTCATTTTCTTCAGATGAATTCAATGTTTCTAGAGTGGGTTTGATTAAATCAGCTACTGAAAATCCAGACATAATTTTGTTTTAATTTGAATAATAAAAACGAATAATCACTTTGAATTTAGAATTTTGAAAAGAATTCAACTTCCACAATCTAATGTAATCTATTTTTTGAAGGAAATTTTCTAAATTTACTCTTTCTTCGTCTTTTTGATCACAATAATATTAAAAGTTAATTTTCATCTCTATTTAGAACTAATTATTAGGGATGAAATGATAAAATAACTTGTCTTCCTATTGGTTAATTATTCTATGGTTAAATTAGTCGCGTAATTGGCTTATTTATCAAATAGTAGTTAATTTCATGTCAGTTTAAAATTTTCTTTTTCAGTTAGATCTGTACTAATTTGTTTTCTTCCCCATTCACCACTGTCACCATCTTCATACTATCTGCCTCCTCCTCCTCCTCACCATCATCATCAACATCATCATCTTCGTCAAAATTGTCTTCACCTGAGAAATATTTCCTACCCAATTAAACTGAATGAATGGGAAAGAATTTTCTCTCTAGTTTGTTTTATGTATTTTTGTTTGTGCCTATTTAGGGATTTTCACTTATTATTATGATTATTTTATATTGTTTCTGTTTTTGTTTTTTTTTAAACACCGGAAACTAACATGGTTTTATATGTCGGAGAAACTAGTGACATTTATTAACGATGGTTAAAAGACGCAGAATTATGTTAAGATGCCTCTGTCTACAGTAAATTTATTTTCAAACTATACAAACGTAAATGTGTGTGTACATTAAATGTTATAGGAAATATGAACAATAAACAAACTTGATGATATAACAGAAGGCATTCAAGTATTAGGTTATATATATATAAATGTAAACTTGTCTTTAAATTTTGTTCTTTGTTTGAATGGAAATTATAAAAATTTAGAACAACATACATATAAGCGAACACTATTGTTTTCGATTAGATCGTCATCAAGCTTTACTCTAATATACACATGAATGATTTACATGAAAACGTTTGACCTACTGTCCTCCAGTGTTGAGCTTTTGATCGAAAACTTTTGTTATCGTGTTTTGTGATTGTCTTACTTACTATCAGTACACCTGTCTTCCTTCTATCAACTTGTACGTTTGCCTACGATATGCAGAGTGACCTAATCTATTTCATTTCATTGTGATTATTGACTCTTAAATTGCCTTCACTGTTTTAATAGTTTCATACAAATATTGATGTATGTTAGTGAGTAAAGCCTGATGACGATCTAATCGAAAACAATATTGTTCGGTTTTTATATATGTTGTTCTAATTTCCACAGTGGGCATCTTTAATATTCTTAAATTATAAATTTGTTGAAAATATAAAAAACAATCATTCTGTAAATCTAAATTATCGTTAAATTGTATAAATAACTCCATTAAACAATAATTGAAATCATGAATCGATTAATGTTAGACCACCATTAGAGACCTAGAAGCACTGGAAGGCCCTTTCGTCCTGGTATGAGACTCATCAGTAGTGTGCATCCACGACTCCTGACCTCGTAGGATTTGAAACCAGGACCTTGCGCGTGAACGCCTAACCTTTGGACCACTGAGTCGGAATCTAACTGTGTTAATGTCTAGCTTCAATCAATTCACGGAGTTATGTAACCTCATACACAGTCTTCCGTAGTTACTGTCTACACCCGAACAAGTCGAACTTCACCGGTCACGACTTCCCACTAGAACTCGGAGAAGATTCCTCACGGAGTTAGTCACTAGTGAGCACAGATAATTGCATTACGGGATTGTGAAGATTGTTAAGTTACACATTTCAAATCTTGAATAATAAGCACTTACATTCTAGCTAGAATTCAAGTTAACTAAGTAGAAAATGGGACAAGACCTTATAAATTACATCGGATGATGTTTACTCAACATTATAAACTGACTTTGATCGAAAACATGGTCCATTATTATCCAAGTTAGTTACCTAAAGACATCACACTTACTTTGAGCAATGGTATGGAGATTCTAACTCAGATTCATTGATGTGTTATGGATACAAACCTATGAGCAGTTTCAATCTACGATGACAGTTCATAGCAGATTTTATCTTCGAATCATATAAAAATCTTTACAATACACAGGATTAAGTGATTAAAATCTTACAAGAATTTCCAATTATGAAAACGTTCAATCTAAAAACAAATTTTATGTTCTGCGAACTAAAATTTTAAAGTATGTAGATTCATGAGAGCAACGAGGTCACAGTTTAGAATAATTTTCGATCACAGGGAAGCAATAAACTGAAATGCATATTTTACTGTTTAATCTTTAAAGGTGACTTTCGAGAAATTTTGCTAGTAGATTTCATTTTGATCAGAGCACATCAATAGTGTTTTATGTAATTGATAAGAAAATTCGTCTTACTTATTTTCATTATGAGGTTGTGGAGATTGTTGAGTTATTTTGAAATCACAAATGAATCATCAGTAAGCCACCATTAGAAACTTGGAAACACTGGACGACCGTCTCGTCTTAGTATGTGACTCATCGATAGTACTCATCTGCAACTGCTGCTGCTCTCAGGATTTAAGACCAGAACCTTTGATCTTTCACACGAACGCCTAACCTATGGACCACTGAACCGGCATCTAACGGTGATAATATCTCATCTCGATGAATCCACAAACTTGCACAACATCATTCACTGTCTTCGATGAGTCACATACCAGGACTAAACGGCTGTCCAACACTTCTACGTTTCTAGTGGTGATCTGACATTGACCGGTTCATGATTTTAGAGTTACTTATGTGATTTTACATTTCTTTCATTCAGAGCCATAATTGATGAAGTTAAATATTAAAACCTTTACAGTTAATCACAAAAGCTGTATACTATATTTGGTAAACATTGTTTCATAAGATGCTCTGACTACTTAGTTAACTTAATTTCGATATTTCCTCATTCGGTACTACTAAGAATTAACTTATATTTTGGTGTTCAGACATCAAACACATCGATTAGGTTTTGTTTTCATAACTGAACGTTTTTCGGAATTGCTCTCTTAACTTAAAGGATACATTTGGAGTCGATATACGAATATAACTTCTTCAATTTTATTCATGACATTCTGATTAATCTTCTGAATTACAATCATCACTACCTGAGGAAGCGACTAATTCGATGGCATGAGTTTGAGTTCCAAATAAGAATACTTGAATTATCATGATCAACTAATATTCGACATTGTATACACTCTTGAATGAGAAAACGATTTATTCGTGATTTATTTTCTCCTACAAATGATATTACTTAATTTATCATAGTAATTTTCAATGTCAGTTCATAAGTTTCTGTTTTAAATTAATTTCATGATATAATTCTCAGTGAAAATTTTTCTATTCTGACTAGTTCTAATTAATGATAAACTGTTATTAGATAAAGTTTTATTTTAGTTTGAAATCATGAATGAGTCATCGTTAGACCATAGTTGGAACCCTGGAAGCACTGGACGACCGTTTCGTTCTGGTATGAGACTCATCAGCAGTGCGCATCCATGAGTCCTGTAACTCGTTGGTTCAAACCCAGAATCTTCGGTCTTGCTCACGAACGCTTGAACTCTAGACAACGGAGTTGGCATCCAACTGCATTAATGTCTAACTCTAATCAATCTACGGATTTCTCATCACCACACCCATTTTTCTTCGTTAGTAACTGCCTACACCCGACAGGGTTGAACTCGATTGGTCACGTCTTCTCACTAGAACTCCGAAAAATTTCTTCATGAAGCTAGTCACTAATGAGCAGATTTTTGATTTTTGCATTACATTATTGGGGGGATCGTTATTTTATTTTAGTGAATAATTTAGTATTTTCCTTCACATAATGATGAAGACCGATTTGTGTAAATTTGCAAAGAAATCAATCTCAGGAACGATTTGATTAATTGATCAACCATGATATCTTAACGATATACGTCTGTAATTAATATGAAACAAAATTAAATGTTATACTTTAGATGACGAATAATGTATTATCTGATATTTGTGTTGAACTATAAGAGTGGTGAAATATTGAAACTGTGTAAAACTGTCAACAATAACTGTAAAATATTCATTATTCTTCGGTTTCTCTGCATGTATATATATATATATATACATATATATATGCACTGTAGTGATACAGGTTGTTTGAAATAGGCTAAGAATGACATACAAGACAAATAAAACGTAATAGTAGTTACTTTTACCCCATTCTTTAGTACTCGGAAATAATAACTTCACAGCATATGCTTTGATGTCACTTATTGTTTACATGGACCCATATAATTAGACAAGACAATATTCTGTGCATATAAAAATTGATGAAACTCTATTCTCGTGTCATATTTCTAGACACCATGAACAATCATTAATGAGTTTTTATTCATATGGGTTTATTGATTATAAGCTGTTTACAAAAGTAAACTCATCAAATTAATTGTTTCGGACTACAACAACAACAACAAGAACGCTTAAAATGAATAAACATTCAAGGGTAAATTAATTGCTTACTAGATTTTGTCTTGAATAAACCAAATGGTTCAACATTTTTTATATGAAAGTATATCACAACAATCAAACATAAAAATTGATGAGATAAAAGTGACAAAAATACCATTTGTTCAAAACAGCTGAGTAATATTTTTAAATTTTATTGTTCAATACTTCGTATGAATCCAGTTTAGTAATTTTAAGTGTATATGATTACGATATTCGTTGGATTTTTAAATAAAGCTTAAAGACAATGAAACTGGGGAAATTACACCATGCGGCCACCTGCATAATTTGAACCGCAAATATCATTTCATAATCCAATGGACGTTGAAGGAAACAAATCAGGTTAGTTTATCCTGAAAACAACAACCACTTATTTGATGGACTTGAAAAATGATAACCTTTCAAAAATCATAGAAACAAAAATGTTGCACAAAATAAGGGATATTCTTTTAAATAAAAACATTCAGTTGATAGGAGCGCTAAAGTTTAATCGTTCATAGACTTGACAAGTTATTTGTTTTTTGCTCTCTTACTTCGAAATACTTCATGAATATATAACCTTTTTTCGATGAAAACTAGCGGAACGATTTATTTGTTTCATATCAGTGAAAAAAATCGAGAGTAGGAATGTTTCCAATAGTCGTCTACTCAGTTACATTCAGCTTAATTCATCACATATAACTTATGAAAGTTGTGAATGAAGCCCACAATGGTTTATGTATTCCACTGTGATCGATTCGCTATCTTACTCATTGATCCTACAATAATTGCATCATTAGGTCAAATGGTTTGAAGCTAAATAGGTGTGCTATTTGAGCGTATAATGAGTTACGGTTATGAGGTACTCTATCAAACACCTGGAACCATGCTGAAACGACAAGGATAGAGCGTAAAGAAATCAATTGGTTTATACTAGCTCGTGAAAAAGATATTGGATACTAGAAGGTTTAGCTCATGGCTAAATAGAAATACATGAGGCTGTCTGTGAATAGTCTCAGAGGTAATTACAACTGGATGATCGCTTTGACATGACAAAAAGGACTAAAATATGGAAGACAATTCAAAATATGTAGTGACCGCACTTTTACTAAAAAAACTAAATTGGTTAAAAAGCAACACTCATTATTCTAAACAATTATACCATTGAACGTTTTATTTAACGTTTAGCTTATTCGTACCTTTTTAGCAGGCTGTCACTACTACAGGTCACCATCTTTTTTCTGCTACTCCGAACTCTCGCCAAATTCTCTGGCAAGTTTTGGTATTGTTCCGATACTAGTGTAGTGGAACGCTTCTACGAAGAAAATGCGATTTTTGAAATGTAAACATTATTGTACTCGCTTTGTTTAACTTAACCAAAAACACTTCTACTACTTCTTGCGCGCAACGTTTCTCTTCGCGTTGCCGCCATGTTTCTCCATTTGCTGCTCCCTTTGTCATGCCAACGTTCTCCTTTAATAAACCACTGAACTATGGATTTATTTTGTTCTCGTTTTCATCACGCAACCGTATGGAACATTTAGTAGTGGGCATAGTCAAGCCGATTTCCTACAGCACTAAAATTGGTGAGACTGACGTTTCTTCAAAAGAAGTCAATTACGGTGAGTCTATTATTCATCTACCACTATTTTTATAATGTTGCAATACTATAAATAATGTCTTTAATATATTTTATACTTGCAACAACTTTTCGAAATGGTAGATAGCTATAATAATAGACTCCGAGGTGCAGGTCATGGCATTTTCACCTGTCTCCTCACCGTCACTTCAGGTTGTTAGTTTATTTTACGTGCTCAATTTTTGCACTAACGCTAGGTACTTGATGGCCACAAGTGCCCAAGTTTCTGTCGTATCGTTTGGTAGCAGTAAGTCATAAGCTACGATGCTTCGACCACGCACTGCGAATGGCTCTGTCATTCCTACCCACGGTACACGACAGCTAACTATCAACCTGAGTATCAGACGACAGTATCTATGGACGTTCATCCCTTCTGATGTTCCCATAGCCATACTCGGTATCGATCCATTACAGCACTATGAATTGCTATTCGATTCACGTAGGCTGCGTTAATCGATACTTCGTCGAATATCAAATCCATGGTTCTTAACACGCATACAGATATGTACCGAATCATTAATATGTATATTTTTTGCATTACTATTTATTTCATGTTATATTCGATAAATTCCCCAAAGTAACGAAACCGAGGAGATTTAACTGGTGATTATTTATGTGGTAAGCCACATCGTCACCTGCAAACCCCCAGTCACGGCAAAACCTCGCCGACTGGCACTGGACAACTTAGTTTTCGCTAAGCGTGAGTTTGACAGTTTACTTGCTATATGTATTACTTCGTCTTTCTCACAGTCCTTAAGCCTCCTCTCCACTCGGTTGGCAGAAAGATGGCATTTGTTGGAGACGACATGGCGATTACGGAGCAGCAACGGCAGAATCCAATGTTCCGCCTTCGAACTCATATACGGCACGACATTGCATCTGCCTGGGGAATTTCTTCACACCACGGAGCAGCGATTTTATGTATATCAGATTACGTCCAGCGACTATCTGCGCAGATGAGAATACTGCCTCCGGTGTGAACTCGAGTATAACATCGACAGGTCGCTCTCCCTCGAGAGTTATTTACCTGTCCGCAAGTTCTTTTACTAGTAGATTCGGTACTCAACAACCTTACGAAGGATCTTTTCACGTGATCTATCGTCACGAAATGACCTTCAAGGTTGATGGACACAGTCAGCATTGATCGTCTCATACCAGCGCACGTCAATGACAGTGCCCTACCTGGTAAATCGAGATTTAATGCTGGACTCGTCCAACTCACGCTAGCGAAATCAGAAACCTCATTCTCACGTCCCAGTCAGCAGCACGCGCCATCTGCACTATCTACGGATGAGACTCCGGTCTCACGTCCAGATCAGCAGACCACGCCGCACTTGAATGCGGATGAGAATGCAGGCTCACAAGGTACGCACGAGGCTACTGTCTCGCGTTCCGGTCGCCGCGTACGCCTACCTGTACGCTTTCTCGAATAACTACCAATCAACCACGGGTTCGGCATAGGATTTTACACTCGTACTACATGCATGCTACACTTTTCTCCCTTTTCTTCTTTTTTATCCCGAGCCTATACCTTCGACCATTGCCCTGTTGGTACCGTCGACTTCAGTCAACCTTGGCGAAAGCTGGCCTGATCACCCACGCTCTTGTCAATGCACTCAGTCGATTTTCTGGTGACGAATATATCTGGTATACGAATGGTTTCGAAATGGTCGTTTCTGGCTCCGCTCAATCTGGTTCCGTCCTACGTCTGCAGCTTTATCTGGTCCGAACGCCTACGAAAGCTATCTTCAGACTCTGGATACGAGCCACGCTGGTGTGGCATGCCAACCCGATAGACAAACTTGGCACATCAACTCGAGCAGCAAACCTGGCACGTTACTACTGGTACAGTTCAACGTAGAAGACTATCGGTGACAACTCGAGCTTCATTGGTCGCTTCCTGTTCGTCAACCCTTCCGCGCTAAAACCAAATGTTGGCCGACCAGCCCCCCGTCAAGCGTAGCCGCTATGTATCGAAAGTGTAAACCCTTTCTAGGCGGGGGCTGCTGTAGTGGAACGCTTCTACGAAGAAAATGCGATTTTTGAAATGTAAACATTATTGTACTCGCTTTGTTTAACTTAACCAAAAACACTTCTACTACTTCTTGCGCGCAACGTTTCTCTTCGCGTTGCCGCCATGTTTCTCCATTTGCTGCTCCCTTTGTCATGCCAACGTTCTCCTTTAATAAACCACTGAACTATGGATTTATTTTGTTCTCGTTTTCATCACGCAACCGTATGGAACATTTAGTAGTGGGCATAGTCAAGCTGGTTTCCGGACTCGCTCACTAAACTAGCAAGTATTCTTATTTCATCTAGTCACCTCCGTTTTTGCCCTTTCCATAAAAGATTTGGGGTAACGCTGGGGACCTGAACGTAATCGGTTTGTAGCCGCGTTCATATTCTTTCAACTTGAATATCTACTTTAGACAGTCCATTTTTTCTCGAAGAGAATAACATTTTCGTGAGTCTATTATAAATTATCCCCATTTTTGTTATTGTTTATCTACTGATATCCGTCAATTTATATAATATCAGCAACAACGTTTAAAAATGATGGACAATCGTAAAAATCTCAATAATATAACAGACTCCGAGGTTCATGTTACAACTTTTCAACCTGATTCCTATATCCCCCACCATCTCGCGTACCTCCAGTCTCTGGCAGAACCTGCAACAGCAAACTCCGATGTATTCAGAGAACTGTGGCTAGAAGCACTACCAGTGCATCTACAGACCACCTTTACTTCGCCGGTCGATAACAGATTTCTTTCTATGGTTGCCATCATAGCAGACAAAATTGTCTCAGTTACTAGCGTTGGGGCAACTATTTAGTTGCTTCAACGTCAAATCCAACCATGAACCTTGACGCTAGTCATAGTCCAGCTCAAAGTTATGTGGGTTGCTGTATTCCCAGCTGTGTGATATTCCGAGAGCGTACCGATGTCCCAGAACCCCACGTCCGTCTGTCACAATTGCAGTCACGTCGAGCTGTAGCTCCGGCCCGCCCTAAGCGAGCACCTGCCAAGCCACCTCGAAACGCAGTTGCGAAACCAATCGCCGGTCTTCGCCGGTCTCACTACGCCCTGGAGCCCTTTGCTGATCAGTCACACGGACGAAATCGCCATGTTTCGAAAGTGTTCATCCTTTCTAGCGGGGGGTTGCCGTAGTGATTTCGCTTTTACGTAGAAAACCTAATTGATTAAATAGCAACATTCATTATTATAACCAGTCGTACCAGTGAACGTTTCATCGAACATTTTGTTTATTCGTAATTTCGCAACGTCCTTACCTTCTTCGAAGCCGCCATCCTGCTTTTGCTACTTTGTACCTTCGTCCAATTCTCTGACACGTTTTATTCTTATTTCAACGCCATGAAATCGCCAGTAAATACACTTATTTAATCTGGTCTCCCCAGTTTTCATCTTTCCGAGGTAACGCTTGGGACCTGAGCATAATTGGCTTATAGACGTGTTCATAACCTTTCGACTCTAACATCTACAAATGTATCGGAGATAAAGTCTTCTTGATTTACCCAAATGTCAATCCCTGATTAAGTGACTGGATGTTTTCAGTTTTCATAATATCTAGGTGAAAGTGATCAGGAAAAGGGATGAAACGAATAATCAGGGACACAGTCATAAAATTAACTTTAAAGAGAACGTATTCACAAAGACGGAACTGCACAATTAATATACGACTTTCTAGAAAGATCTATTTGCTATTCTCGATAGAGGCAAATAGTCACCCAACGTCATGATATTTTATCTTTGTGAATGTTCTTCTTGGATATTTATAGTGTCTCTACAAATTCTTCTAGAAACTTCGGCAAGCACTGTCTCATTCACCAACATTACAGTGACTCAAAAGTAAATGTAGAACAAACCAGAGTTGGAACTCCATTTTTCCTAAGAACCTATGAAACACTAGAAAATTTCGTAATAAAAATAATTAGCTGGAATCAATGAAACTGTAAGCATCTAACACGGATGCTGACTTATCTGGTTCTCTAGATCCTAGTGGTGGGAAAATGCTTAAAATGGAGAGTTGTATAAATCGTTGAGACTGAAACTGACCTCTTTTGTTTTTTCTGGATATACCCAAGCTGAGAATGCTTGATAAATGATATGGTTTCAAAAATATGATAGATAATCATCGGATACTCCGTGTTTCGCATCCTTCGTAATAACTAGTCAGCTAACATCATATAAGTTTCAGTGTATCCCTTGTTACTTCGAGGTCATAATCCTCGACCTCTTTTTGATTACGTTAAGGATTTCAGGAGACGAATTCCAACGAAAGGAGCAATATCGAGCCCTGAATATCCGTATCATATTTACCTCATTTACGATTTAAGTTACAAACAGTTTGAATAATCATATCCTGTAACTCTACTTCAAGAAAAGAATCGTTCGCGTGCTCTAATACAGTGATCGAACTTCCAACATTTCGCAACTAACGCTAACAAAAATTACTCATTACTAGCATTTAAGCTCAATTTGACTAGCTTACGTTCTAGTGGGATTATTGATAACTTATTTCGGTAACAGTAGGCGAGAATAACTCATCAATTATCAATTCAAGGTAACGAAAACACTTTGAAGCGAACGTGGAAAGAAACCATTAAGTCAGTCCATTGAGTAAAAACTTTATTCAAAGGCACTATGGGCATGCAAATATCCGTCGATGTTACTTCTTGGGTACATAACTGATAAGAGCCCGAGAACAGAGATAAACAAGGCATTTAAATGAAGTCAGATGTAGAGAAAAAGGTAGACGTTCAACATAACTGTTGAATATGAACAAGACAAATTTGGTATGTCACTTTTCCATTCCAAACCCAATAAGTTAGGTTAAGATATACCCAACTAAACAATATTCCGTCCACTTAAAACATCATAAATACCCTTGATTATTTTCTGGAAAACTAAGCTAGGCATAAACCGAATGCTGTAATCTGTTCAAAACATTCGAACAGTATAGCTTAGTGGCGCTAGTTGCAATCTAAGCATTTTTCGGATCCCTTGGTGCAAAAATACAATGGCCCAAATTAACATAACTATATTTCTTTCATCTATTTAGGAGTGTTCTTCAAACCAGTGCCACCATATTGATAATATAAAAAAGGCTTGTTGGGTTAAAGATTCTCTTTTTCCACTCTTTACAATTTAGAACCTTCCAAGAGTATTTCGTGTAGGTCACTCGTTGCGCGAAATTTAAGCATGCGCTACATCAGCGCTACTTCTGAACTTAGTTAGATCAGGCTCATATTACATCAAGGATACAGGTAAACTATTTTAACTGTGTATTATAGCAAGAAGATATAAGTATAAACTTAGATAATCCTAATTTGTAAGATTCAGTGGCTTATTTCTATAAGAAAGCAATGATATTTGACGAAATTCAGTCAAGAAGCGGCTAGTGTTTATGGTAAACTTTAAAGCTTATTGTTTAAATAAAGATGAAATGTACCAGACTGATGTATGTTGGCGCATCACAATTCCTTGTACAGAACTTTTTATGTTATGTGGATGTGGTTTATAATTAAGATCCGAAGAAGTTACTGTGATCTTGACAGAGTTTTTAACGAAATTCGCCTAAAATAAACTCAGCGTAGCGGTAGAGAATCAGTACATCCCTGAACTTTGCATGCTTCCATTTTGACAACCGTTTCTGTTGAACGCGGATCGTTGTCACGATCCACCTCATTATTACAGAAGTGTGGTGATCGATATAACTGTTGAATTTATTACAAATGTAAAGTAGTTGATACTTTTATCGAACTATTTAAATAGCTTGTTATTAACGCTAGCAAAACGAATGTGTGCGTAGGCGGCAGTCAATGCTCAAGCATATATGCGCATACAAGCTCCACAATAATAACAGTACAATGTTATAGATAAGTTGTTGCCGTACCAATAACTGTTAAATAAGGGACTGCTAAACGGCCTTGTATTTACCAAGTTTAATCAATTTTTCGAATTCTTTTCGCTACTTTTTCGGTCCAGCTTCCGTCGTCTTGCGTGAGTAGATGGGCCTTTCGTTACAGTGTTGTACGACACTGTTGGTTTAAGATCAGTGATGTGTTACCCTTGTCAAATCGGCGTGCTCGTTTAGAGGTGATTTATACGGTTCGCTTTTTTTGACACTACTAAATCCATAGATACATGCTCGGTGATTACTCTTTTTATCACTACTGTACGGTCTTCGTCCAAGAATTGGTTTCGTCGGGGATTTACTAATAAGCTTAAATTCTTTAGGAAATCAATACCGAGTATAGGCACTGATACATCGGTTGTGATAAACTCCCAGTAAAATGAGCTGTTCCAACCGAAGTCCAAGGTTAGCTTTCGCTTCCCAGATGTTTTTATGTCACATTTATTTGCTGCTTTAAGCGTCAGTGCAGTATTACTATTTCGTCTTTCATCGCCCACGGGAGACACGACGCTTATTTCTGCTCCTATGTCCACTCAAAATTGAACACTCGTTGTTCTGTCCTAGACGTAAAATAAACGAATTTTTAGGAGCTACGCCAACTGGCGCGATCGTTTCCCTGTTGTATTAATTTAGATCCGCATGGCTATCCACATTTCCTAGCTCTATCACCATACGTCTTCTGGTGCAACCATATCATGGGAACTGATCGTCTCCTAGAGCGTGATGGGCTTCAGCCGCTCGATCTACTTCGTGATCCTCTCTGTCTGTTTTTCTAATTCAGTCTCGTTAGCTCTTGGCATGGAATACTAACCTCTTTTTCAACGTATCGATTTTATCGTATACCGTAGCGTTACCCATTAGCAGACTGGTATATTTGGTTCTCATATATTCTATCAGCTATTTTTGCGATGTCTGTCTGCATAGCTATCTCCAACTGCGAAGATCTGCTCATTCAGAGGGAGTCGACGAAGCCACAACTGGTAAAATATGCTACTGTCTGACTTTCTGCCCCATATTAAACTTCTCATGTAATTTTTTAGATGCAATGGAGTCCTATCTCTTATATGCACTTTATTGAGGAGCCGACCAATAGTTTGTTGGTCGGTTAAGGAGATGGTCTTTATTACAGCCTACTTTAATACGTCGTTTGGCTTTTCTGTACCTAATTGGCCAGAATCTCTCGTATGTTATCTGATACTTCATCCGGAAGCAGTGGGCCGAATTTCTCTCGTTGTGAATCGATGCGGTTTGCCGGAAAGTAATTCTCAAGTTTAATGAAAAAAATTTATGGGTGGGTGATCCTAAAGGACGTGACGGAAGCGAAAGATCGAAAAGGTAGCGGTGATAGGTAACAACAGGTAACTGTTCAGACTTATCAAGGAAACTGGTGTTAGAAATCTGACTGTTAGTGAGACTATCTCGGCAAAGAATGGTCTTATTATTCATTCTCAATCCAGGAGACTGGATCGATGGGCAGAACACTTTAGGGATCAGTTCAACTGGCCTTCAACCACACTTCGGTTTCCCACGATCTCCAGTCAACCTGAATGGTGAATCGATGTAAGTTGTCCGACTTTATGAAGTTGAGAAAGCGATAGGAAATCCGAAGCAAAGGAGAACGGTGGGTCTTGATAGATTGGTTACTGAGATTTTTAAAGATGTTGGTCCATTTTTAGCATCTAAATTGACTGAGATCTTAGGTAGAATCTGGAGGTTGGGTGTAATACCATCTGACTGGTCTCAATCCCTGATTGTCCCAGTCTGTAAGAAAGGTCAAAAGTCTTCTTGTGACAATCACAGGGGAATCAGCCTAACTAATATAGTTTCTAAATTTTTAGCCTCGATTATCCTCAGACGCCTACCTAGGACTAGTGGAGAGCAGACTCAACAAAACCAGGCTGGTTTTCGACCTGGACGTGGCTGTATAGACCACATTTTCACACTACAACAGGTCCTGGAACGCAGACACATCTAGGCGTCCGACAATAGTTATTTCCCTGAACCTAAAGGCGGCATTTGATTCTGTTGATCGTGAGGTTCTGTCATTGAAAGGTGTACCAAAGAAGTAAATTAACCTTAAAAAAGCTCTCTACTCGAACACCACTGGTCGAGTGAAAGCTTATGGTGAACTGTCATCAGAATTGATTACTTCAAAGGGTGTTCGTCAGGGATGTCCACTTTCTCCATTCTTGTTGAATTTTATCATAGACATGCTCTTAGAAATAACCTTATCCTCGTCTGAATTTTCAGGAGTAGACCTTTTACCAGGTGGCTCGCTTATTGACTTAAAATATGCCGATGACATAGTTCTACTTGGTGAAGACACTGACAAAATGCAGAGTCTTCTGACTACCCTAAGCAACAATGCAAGCATGTTCGGGATGCGGTTTTCCCCCTCGAAATGCAATATGTTGCTTCAAGACTGGGTTTCATCGGCACCTGAACTAGTGATAGGGAGTGAAGTAGTCGAACATGTCGACCGCTTCACTTACCTTGGGAGTCTCATCAGTGCTGATGGCCTGGTGACTGATGAAATCTCAGCTCGGATACAGAAGGCTCGTTTGGCTTTTACCAACTTGCAAGATATCCATCCGCTAACCAAAGGACGAGTGTACTGTGCATCAGTTTACTTCGTCCTACCTTACGGGTGTGAAACATGGCCGGTAAGAGTACAGGATATTCGCAGGTTATTAGTATCCGGTCGTCGGTGTCTTCGAATCACTGCTTGTATTTCCTGGGACCATCGCCTAAGCAATGCTTTTGTTAGGGAACGGGTACTATGTAAGTGTTACGCATGCGCGTGACCACGTCATTTGATATGCCTAAATTATCATGAGTTCACCTTAGTCAGTAAACGAGAGCGAAACTGTGATCCAATGACACGATAGGCCACTCTAATCCGAGCGCCCCAAACCCCCATTGAATGGAAGAAGAAGAATTGATATGAAGTAGAACGTGTATTTTACATGCATCCAGAAAGCACGAGGTCCGAGTCCAGAAGAGGCGAAGGATCTGGGTTATAAAAAGTTGCAGATAATGCATATTTATACAGTTAGGTCGAATAGGAAACAACGTTGAAGTATGTGTCATCGATAGTTCGGACGACCAGTATAATTAGACTAACAAATAATCCTCTTAGGATATTTGGTGAGTATCCTAAGAGTAAGGATGGTCGATCGATTGATGAAGTAGTGAATGTTCATCAGTTGAGCTGGTTGGGACATATGTTTCGTATGCCTAACCACCGACTACCCCGATGAGCTACATTTTGTGATGTAGGGGTAGGCTCGAAGAAAGCTAGGGGTGGCCAAAACGAAACATGGCACAAATCTATGACATCTTCGACAAGTGGACTTATCCATGTGTAGACTACAAGGTTTGGATCCGCGAGTTAATAGTAACTGATGGTTAGGGACTTTGAATGACATGGCTCAAAATCGTTCGCAATGGCTCAGGTGCATCCATTTTAGCCCTTGCTCATGACCTCATGAGCTCAGGACCTTTTCTTATCTCTTTTGAAATTTATTTCGCTGGATCATACTTCTTGAATGATTTCTTCGTACTGTAACCTTTTACATAACCGTTAAATACTGCTAAAACTTCTACTACTATAGGGTTTGGATTGACAATTTGATCTCCGTACAAATGTGATATGGCAACTTGAAATGATGTACGTACGTATGTAGTTTTACGTTGTAGCTGACTTTCTGACGAATGAAACGATATCATAAAACGAAATAAACTTACTAAACATCACCAGTATAAAATTTCTATATATAATGCCGTTTGTTGTGATGGTTAATGTTGTTAAAATACGTTCAACAATGTTGATGAAATGATTTACATGTAGTCAAAATACGACAATAATAATCTACAGTAATAATTTGAATTGAGACAGAGTAAGTTGATTTTCGTATTTCGTTGGAATCGTAGAAAATTGTGTCACATTCGTTAGTCGGACTCACCAATTGTGTGACAGTAGATATTCGGTATATTTCTGAACTTCGTATATTGTCATCCTGACAACCGTTACCATAAAATGCAGATCATTATCACAATTTACTTTATCATTACAAATATATAAGGGTATTATGGAGACCGTAGATTTTATTCGACATCATGAATGAATCATTGTTAGACCACCATCAGAAATCTGAAAGCACCGGATGGCCGTTTCGTCCTGGTTTGGGACTCTTCAGCAGTACTCACCCAGGACTCTGTTGAGCATCCGCGCTCAGGACCGAAGGTCCTGGTTTCGAGTTCTGCGAGTAGCAGGAGTCGTGGATGTACACTACTGATGAGTCCTACACCAGGATGAGACGGGCGTCCAGTGCTTCGCGAGGAAACTCTCGGCGCTCTTGTGAGAAGACGTGACCAGTGGAGTTCAACTCTGTTGGGTGTAGGCAGTAACCACCGAAGACAATGGATGAGGTTGCGCAAAAATCAGATTGATCAGAGTTAGACGTTAACACCGTCGGATGCCGGCTCAGTGGTCCACATATCAGGCGTTCGCGCTCAAAATCGAAAGTCCCAAGTTCGGATCCTGTGAGTAGCAGGAGTCGTGGACGCGCACTGCTGATGAGTCCCAAGCCAGGACGAAACGGCCTTTCAGTGCTTCTAGGTTTCTTATAGTGATTTAACAATAATTCATTCATGCTTTCAAGGTAATATATAAGGGTTGATAGCTTAAGTTTCTTGTTTCTAATCTGGAGTTGTAATTAATGCAATAACTGTTCAGATCACCTTGATTAGTTTCTAATACTCATCGTTATCAGTAGACGGTGTTTAGTACTACTGAGATATTAATACGGATTAGGATATAACGTTTGCTCTTATTTACATAGCTTTAATAAACTGTCTTATTCAATTACCTTTTTCAGCCAGTGCCTATCCTAGTCTGCAAGAAGCTCTCTTAAAGCATCATCTATATGAAGTCAGATGAAAATTGTCTAATTTTCAAACATTTCCCACCAGAAATAGCTGAAGATGAATGTGTTACTTTTTTAAAATCTCTAGGGGCAACCACAGCTCAGTACTTCGGGAATTCCGGTTCTCTTAAATATGTAATGCGTTCCTTTTATATGCTTCATTCTAATTCAGACTTAGTGTGCCTATGCAGAGTTCACTTCTGAACAGCATGCTTGGAATATTATTAAAAATCTTCACCAGAAGAAAATATTAGATCGACGTCTTTCAGTAGAATTTTTCCAGTCTACAGGAGGAGGGTAAAGATGAAATTTTCTAAACCTTCTTTAGATTTCCTCCGGTTAGTAACCAGAAGACCAATTCCGACAAATCTTACAAAGAACAATGCTCTCCTGTAACGACAAATGCTTTTTCAGCTAAGTGGGATCCATCGTTCGAAGTTCCTTCGCGATTGTATTACGAGTATCCGGCTGTATCCAATGACATACTTACAAATATTGTGCGATCTTTAGCTTCTTGTCCAGCATTTTATAATCAGGTAGGTAAACATGGTGATAATTGTACGTGTTTTTGGTCAGGATTCTTGAATATTTTTATGCAATAAATTAAAGTTTTACTAAACCCGAAAGTTTAAGGACATGTTCTACTAATCAGTGTATATGTTAGTGGTTCCTCTTTGGTGGTACAGTTGAATTACTTTATAGTGCATAAGCTCTAACATTGACTCGATTTAGACGGTGGTATCGATCTGCCTTTAACATTTAAATTTGTGAAAGTGTAACAGGCTGACAACATTGAGTGACCTATCAGCCAATCAGGCAAAGTAACATACTCATAAAACGATTAACGGCAAAAAAACATTAGGATAACAATGATACTTATTTTTCTGATTGCTTAAATATATTAGCGTTGATATAAGGGGAACTTAGATATTTGTGCACCACACAAATCAATGAATTTTTGAGTGGTCTGGGATACTTCTCAGATGCTCAAACAGAAACAACTTGTTTTTTTGGGGTGCCCACACCCTGAGTCTTTGACCAAAGGGCCTGGTCTGCAAGGCAGTGAAGCAACGTCGGAAGCTTTAGTCTCTTTGTAGTCAGTGACCAACAATAGGTTCAAACACCATTCGCACCATCATGTATGGCACAGAACGAGGACCTTCCAACTCCCCTAGGCGAATCCGTCAAACCCACCGACCCAGTTGAAGCGCCAGACGCTCACTTTTCGTTGTCTCAATTCCTTAAACAACACCGTGGCCATGAGAAGGCAATCAGGTAGGACTACCCTGGTAGTGGCTATATATCCATGATCATATGAGAGTATTTCAAGAGGGAGACTGGATTCTTTCCGCTATCAACCGTACCAGAGTATTTTGGGGCTTTGATCCAAGTAGTTAACCTTTACACGTCGAATTATTATTTGTAATGAGAGAAAAAGTTTAGGGTTACATATTGGTAGTAGAATTAATACTATAATTTCAGGTTTTCAACTCATAGACCTTTCATCGCCCAGTGACACCAGTTCTAATCTAAAGAGTTTAGGGTTAGCTACTGAGCCTTAAGCTGCAATTCTGAATCGGGTTTACGAATTAGGATTAAGGATTACATCATTAAATGTCACCAGCTTTTAATGCAATGTTTTGTGAACCTTTGTAACTTCAGCCTTTGGTCAGTTTGCTGTGGCCTGAAGGTACCTTGTGTGTTGAAGGAGTGTGAGGAGGAGGATGTGAGGTTGACTGGAAGTGGAAAGAACAAGAGAAAAGCGAGATGCCGACTCAGTAAGCACATAGAATGTTTCTACATTTATTTAAGAAGGCCATCGACAACAGTCAAAAATAACTCAAGCATGCGATTAAGACAAAGTGATAATCGGATATATGAAGTGTTATCTGGATTGTGATTGGTTAGCTCAAGGCCTGCCATTGTGTCATATTTTTACCTCTTATATCAGTTAAGCGTTAAACTGTCACAGACTTGATAATACGAGTAATTCAATCACAATCAACGTGGGACTTAACACAGTTGCTTCAACCCTTATTACACCATATTAGCACGAAATAAGTCAAAACAATGGCCAAATAATTAATAATATAAGCAATTAAAAAGTGAGTTCTCTGGATAAAATGTGTGAAATAATGTCAAGACTAATAGCATAAAAGATCATAAAGAATAATTTCATCTCGGCTACCTAAATTTGGTTAAAACCAACAGTCATCAAATATCATGTCTGAAAAGACTAGATTCAATCAGTAACAACCATTTTACTGTTTGATTAACGAGTAGGTAACATTGTAGTTCTTCAAAAATCATAAGTTCTCTGAAATCTGTATTAGATTTATTTTCTATTTAACATTTTGAACTGAAATCTATACAAAAACGTCATTTTCTGATGGTAGTATTATTTCAAAAAACCTTATTAATTTTTCTTGTTACTATTTATTGTTTATTATTTCTGAAACACCTCCCCTCTTAACTAAGGTTGGTTCAGTCAGTTAGATTACAGGATTGTAGGATCACAATCAAAATAGTGACCGACGAAATATATCCTTACCGGGAATCGTATACTATGTGTACTTTTTTTGTTGAACAACTATATAATGTATCATTTCGATTTTTGTTACTGTTTCCACCAACTACAATTATGACAAGATAGCATCAATCAGTCAACAGCAACGTAGAACTTCGTATGTACGCATGTACATCAGTCCAAGTTGTCATACCATATTAGCACAGATATGTAATTGTCAATTTAAATCCCACACTAGTAGGGGTAGTAAAGGTATTAGTAGTAATTGGAGAGATTAGGGTTTGAAGATATTATTCAAGAAATAGAATCTAGTGAAATAAACTTAAAAAAAGATAAATAAAGGTGATAAGGAACTCCACCTGTAGGCCCTTTGGGGCTCCTGCCGGTCCCAAACCTGGATAAAGGAGGAGGGTTGGCGACCCCGTGCCGGAAGAAACTAAGATGCCCAAAAAACGCTAATAAGAATGTCCGCCGAATCACTTTAGTTGATACTGTACGTTATATGTAGCCTAAACTGGCGTAGATAAATGTTTGGTCAATTTTAAAGTGGGCAGCTTGATCATTACTATGTTTTCGGTTAAATAATATGTCTAATTGTCACAGCTATGGTGACGAGTTTAGGTAAATCCTCAATGCTAATAAATGTATGGAAAGTTAAATTGTTTTTGTACATCCTAATTTAAAAACAATAACAGTCAATGACAATTTAGCACACTAATTTTTTAATATCTAAACCTTAAGTATACCGTAAAGCTGATGATACATGCACTGCATAGAGATTCTGGCTAATCTGTTGACAAAATGTTTCTAAATGGAAATATTTCTGCTAACCAGTAAATAGTAGTGATTTCACAGCTTCATCTAAAAAAAAATAATAATAAAACCGCTTAAAATAAATTATTGAACATTTTTGTATTCACGTTCAACAATTTGTGATAATATTTTTTTTACATGTTTTTCTTTTCTCTCTCTGCAGGTACTACACATCATGAACAAACTTCATTTACCGCCACCATTTAATGATCCAGAACATTTTCCTGGTGATTATCTAGTCATTTCAGCTTCAGATTATGCAAAAATGCAAGCTTTAGTAAAAAACAACAACCGACCCATGTCAACAGAGGAGAACAATGACTCAGGTTCAGTTTCAGAAGAAATGGATTTATCTAGTGGACCGGAATCTGAACTGGCTTCTGGTAAAATCTCTTAATTTCATTTCTAAAATTTTCCTTAGATGATGAAAAAACAACAACTTTACAAGTAAAAAAAAGTATCCCAGTCAGACGACGTTTTAAAGTTCACAAAAAACTCCCATCTGTATTATCTGCTCGTTTACCCAAGACTTCAAAACGTAAAAACATTCCTGTCGCTGATGTATTTGAACCACATCAAGCGGCCAAGAAGTTGAATTTGCCAAAAATTCTTGATATCAATTCTCAACAGGATCATCATAATTCATGTGATGATGAATCTGAAGGTGGATTCGGACTGATTCATACAGAGACTAAAATAGAGACAAGATATTTTGTTGATGAAACAATTCAGAATGCTCAAGAAAATCATGCATCAATCTTTTCTAATTTCCAGCTCCGTAAAGGTAAGGAAGTTTTTGTGAAGTCTATTCATGATACCATTAGCTCGTCAATTGATATGCTTGAAACTATTACGAGTTCAGCTTAGTCGGTAAACGAGAACGAAGACAGATGATCCAGTAACACGATAGGTTACTCTAATCCGACCATCTCAAGGTCTCCACTAAGTAAAGGAAGAAGTATTGACAAGACGTAGAAGTATATTCTACAAGCATCCAAAAAATATGAGGTAGACAAGCACACAAATCGAGTTTATTTATACATGATAGAAACGTCCTTGGAAGAGCCACAAAAATAGAGTGCTAAAACAATACAAATACATCAACCAATAACAACCAAGAATTTCCGTGTTGGAAATGCAGTCTCAAGGTTAACTGATCAGCTCATGCGCGAAAGCATAAAATCCAAAATTAGTACTCTTATTAAGTGAGTTCTGGGGATCTAACATCTTTAACAGTAAATTCTAGAATTTGATGTATACACTTCATTTAGCTTCACAGATATTCGGTCATTCAATGTGGAACAAAGTTTTGTTCTCGATTACTTACGTGTAACTAACAAAAAGCTTTACTGATCATTGGATTACACAAGTTAAATCAGAAGATAGTAAGTAATTTGAAATATATAAAATATCAGATGTATTCAGGTAGAACATTTCTTAAACTTTCTTTTAGACGATTTAATTCTACAAATTTTCTATTCTGTTTATCTTTTTTTTTCTACACAGAACAATTGTCTGATGAAGAACATGAAAACTTGGAACATTTAATCCCACTTCCATCACAACCACCTTCAAGTGGTGAAACTATGTCAACGGTTACTGACAATAACTTGTTTAATTTTGTAACAACACTTTCTATTGATGAAATCACATCCAATTGTTTAAAAATTGAAGATCGAATCAATTATCCAGTATTTGCTAAATACGATACTGGAGCTATCACCTCACGTTTGTATATTAAAAACTTATCACAAATGGTTACAGAAACTGACTTGTTTCAAATATTCGGGGTATTTTCAAATGGACCTGTGACTGACAATAATTACAAACCAAAGGTTCCGTTAGATTCAACAGAGTGTTTTTCAATAAGACTATTGACTGAAGGTCGAATGAAAGGTGAGTAATGAAATGATGCTATGCGCTAGTTTACTTCTTAACCCTTTTTAATTGTAACAGAAATAATAAATGGAGTCTATGTGGTCTAGTCCATGTTCTTGAATACATAGTCACTTGATCAATGTACGATATCCAGTTGTCAGATTTTCGTAGACCTTGAGAATACTTGAATGTGTGCACAGTCTAAATATGCAATCCTTACTCAGTCAGTTGCAACGTAGAACTTCGTACGTATGTACATAGGTTCATGTTGCCATACCACAGCACAGAGACGCAAATGTCGAATCAAATCCCATAGTGATAAAGATAATATAGGTATTAATGGTAATGAAGAAGACTAGGGTTCGAATATATTATTCAAGAAATATAATTCAGTGAGATAAGGTTAGAAAGACAAAGGTAGAGGTGCTGACGAATCCAGAAGATTAGGATTTGAGAGAGCTCAAAGAGTGGATGCACCTGCGCCATTGCAAACGATTTTGAGCCATGTCGTTCAAGGTCTCTAACCATTGATGACTTTCGTCTCGCGGACCCCAACCAGGTAGTCTACATCTACCAACATGACTCAGTCCACTTGTCAGTGATTAGTGTTGGTCTCGGAGACCTGGTTGCGTGACCGCAGAGTCCATGGGACAACTGATTGAGGCCTGTCACGCACAGACTTTTTATGAAACGTTTTTTGAGGATTAGCTCCGTTCTTAAAGGCCCTTAGTGGGCACCCTTACCCAAGGAGACGGAAATCCGTGAGGTAGGGGAGGTGTGACATTTTTAGGGCCGACCTTTTCTAACCCTTCCTTCCTTGTGAGAAGGCAGCATCGCTGCAGATGCTGGTTGTCCGAGGGAAACACCTTACTGCTGTCACACCCCTCTGCAGTCAGCAGTACGACTTCGCCCTCAGACCTTGGGTAGCTGCTTTTAGTCTCATCGTTCTCCAATCGACCAGCCTGGCATGGTAGGACCTGCAGGAACATGTATTCCAGCCAGTATAGCTCGGTTGGGTCATCACGATAGGCAAGTCCGACCACCACGTCAAGGTAGCAGCTTCGGTCCTTACTGGCAATATACAATAATATATCAGTGCATTCTACTGTCTTTTTAATTTTTTCTTCACAGTATAAATTTCAAATTCATTGTTTTCTTTTCTCAGGTCAGGCATTCATTGGCCTTGCATGTGAAACAACTGCTAAACAAGCATTGGAAGCAACAAACGGTTATATGTTATATGATCGTCCAATGGTTGTTCACTTTGCTAGAGGAGCTAAAGCGAAACCAGATGAAAAAAGTTTACTATTATCAAAATAATGCTATTGATAATTCATAACACCAACAGGATTCACATCCAAAGTTTGAATCTTACACAATCAATGAATTGTATAAATGTCCGATGTACAAATTGTAAATATATGAACCATTAGTTTATTGCATTGTAACAATTTCATCTCAAGTATGACCATTCATAAATATAACTATCTCAAGTAAATCCAATAAATAATATAGTTGAGGAGTGAGAGTATTAAGAAGAAAAACCCATTTTGATTGCTTAGTATTAATTAACATCTCCATTCTTCTAAGCATTGAGAAAGTATTTACAGTTAACAACAAATGATCAGTTTCGACGATGTTCATAGTCGTTCATCTTCTTTGACCATAATCTTACTCACTATTACGATTGACTGTAATTTTTCATACGTGACTGAATTAATTACTTCATTTACGAACACTTGTGTGGTTGTATAGACCACATATTCACTCTTCGTCAGGTCCTAGAACACAGACATACATTTCGGCTTCCGACAATGGTTGTCTTCCTGGATTTTAAGGCAGCATTTGCCCCTGTGGGTTGTGAGGTTCCGTAGCAGTGTCTGTCATTAAAACGTGTACTAGAGAAGTAGACTAACCTTTACTCGAACACTACTGGTTGAGTTAGAGCTTATGGCGAACTGTCATCAGAATTGATTACTTCAAAGGGTGTCCGTCAGGGATGTCCACTTTATCCATTCTTGTGTACTTTGTCATAGACATGCAGCTAGATATAACATTATCTTCGTCTGACTTTTCGGGGATGGAAATTCTACCAGAAGACTCGCTTGCTGACTTAGAGTATGCTGATGACATAGTCCTATTCGGTGAAGACGCTGACCAAATACAGTCTTCCGACTACTCTAAGCAACAATGCAAGCAAGTTCGGGATGCGATTCTCTTCGTCAAAATGCAAAATATCGCCTCAGGATTGGCTTGTACCGGCACCTGAAGTAGTAGAGCACAGTGACCTCTTCACTTATCTGGGGAATCTCATCAGTGCTGATGGGCTGGTGACTGACGAAATCTCAGCACAGATACATAAAGCTCGCTTGGCTTTTGCCACCTTGCGTCACTTATGGCGTAGGCGATATATCCGTTCGCTAGCCAAAGATACTGTGCAGTTGTTTGCCCCATCCTATTTTATGGCTGTGAAACATGGCCAGGGAGAGTAGAAGATATTCGTGGGTTACTAGTATTCGATCATAGATGTTTTCGAAGCATTGCTCGTATATCCTGGGACTATCGAGTGAGCAATGCTGTTGTTAGGAAACAGGTACTAGGTAAGGATGTCAGATCGATAGATGAAGTAGTGAAACTTCACCAGTTGTGATTGGGACATGTGTTGTTACTTATGCCCAAACACCGACTGCCTTGACGAGCAATGTTTTGTGGTGTAGGAGTAGGTTGGTAGAAAGCTAGGGGCAGCCAAAGTAAAACCTGGCACAAATCCATGAATTCACTGACAACTGGACTGAGCCATGTCGGTAGATGTAGACTACCTGGTTGGAGTCCGCGAGATGGTAATAATTGATGGTTAGAGACGTTGAATGACAAGGCTCAAAACCGTTTGCAATGGCGCAGGTGCATTCATTCATTGAGTTCTCTCAAATCCTAATTTTCTGAATTCCCGATGAACGTTCATTTCTCTTTTTTTAATCGGATCTTCTGGGGTATACATTTCGATTGATGTATGTAAATAATAATCTTTTTTATTACTGCTAATACGTCTGATACCTTCACTACTATGGGATTTCAATTGATAATTACATCTCTATACTAATGTGTTATGGGAACTTGAACCGATGCACGTACGTAAGAAGTTCCACGTTGTAACTGACGAACACTAACAGAACGTTGTTGGTATTACGCTGGCAATCTCCGACTCTTGATCCACACACTATATATATATATATATATATATATATATATATATATATACATGAACAGTGCAATGAAGTGTTGAAATCCTTAACACCTCTAGTCATTTTCTTTATATTTTGGTGATAGTTTCATTCACTTACGAAGCAAACATTTATGTACTCAGCTTTCAGCCACTCTGTGGTGTGAGCTACTTATAAGTAGTATATGACGCGAGCGTCAACGTAATGTCTGGCAGACGAAGATGGGAGAAGATCAAGAAAGGAAGAGTTAGAACACAAGTGGAATTTGTATGAAACACATCATGAATAGTGACAATGGATTGATGTCGTTTGCAACAGAAACAGCAGTCCAGTTCGATATGATGAACTGTTATTTTGCAAATGAACAATTTACGATATGGTTTTTCCGATTTTACTGAGTAACTCTGTAATTTTCGTTAAATACAATTCGGTTGCCCTCACCTGTGTTCTCGTTCACTACAGTATCTTTTAGGTGAAGTCTTTAAACTTCAAACTATTGCTGTTGTTTTCAAATTACTCACAAACAAAATGTAGATAATATTAGCGCATTAATGATAATTATCAAATTATTATTATTGACTGTAAATGTGTAGCAATTGTGCAAATGTCATATTATATATGTATATCGTTACCATAATTACAGATAAACTAAATGGGAATGTAATAGTATATTTTTTTTTTAGTTACAAGTTAAAAACAATTAAGATCAAAAACTATGAAAATAATAATGAAAAAAAAGAAAGAAAGACAACATTCTGATTGATATGTAAATGTAAATGTAAATAATTTCTTGTTTACAACAATGATATAATAATAAGTGAAGAGATTAACAATTCAAATTTAAAAGTTTTAATTAACTAGAATGAATTTCTAATTGTTTAAAGAAAAGACTACGCACAATATTTGCAGGAGTACAACAGTATGATGTATTCATTGTTTTATTGCCAGATAATGTGGATTGAAGTCGAACTAATTTACGATTGGCTTCTGCTAATTTGAATAATTCATGACTTCGTCGAACATGTGGAGGTTGAAATGAATCCGAGGCTAAACGACGTCGTCGTGATAAATTGATTACAGTTTGTCTTACAAAACTACTAAGACAACGTTGACTTAATACAAATCCATTTTGTAATGGACCAGCTTCAAATGTTCTACCATGCATACGCATAATACCAATTCTACATAATCCAGAACTTAAAGGATGAATATAAATTGTAACAGGGCAGTCAAAAGTTTTACAAGTCATATTTTGTATATTCATTCCAATTCCTGGTCCACAATGCATTGGTCCATCTTCCCATCGTTCAAGCCATACAACTGCTACTCGACCTCCAGTTGGGTCTGCACCAACTTCTCCCATACCTACTACGCTTTGACCAGTCCCACGAGTGACATTAGCTAGTACCGATGATAATTAAATCAAATACAAAATGATTACAAAGGATTAAAAGATTGTTTTCAAAAAATAAGAATTACTTATCGAGTAACAACCACATATATTATTGACGTAGAGTTAAATTACTTAGAAAGTCTTTTCATTTCAGCATGTAAATTCAGTACAAAACCACCAAACAATTTGTTATATGATTAAAAATGAGTATTTAGAAATCGTGAAACGTTTGCTTTAGTTCATTGATAGGCGTGGAAGTTTTTATCATTTGACATACGCTCAATTGAGTATGTTATATATAGTCTAATATTTCCAATGATTTATGCGTAAATTCTTATAATGTGAATTGCAATAAATAAAAATTCAAAATCAAATCAGATTCGTTATCAAGTAAACTTATCAACGGAATACTTATTATTTCTAAATTAAAATACATTTACTAGAGTTGTGATATCTCAAATGTTTACTTAATATATATACACACAGTTCTATCAAACAACAGTCGTCCTCAAAGTTCTAAACAACTAGATTCCCTTCAAAACAGTACCGATCAGCGGATTGTATCGCGTACTTCGAAAAAATCAGGTTTTATAAGGTCGACTGTATACAGTCTTAACAGTGGAATATTCCATGTCTTTTGTATTGAACAGTTAAATCGAGAAGTTATACAGACAGACAGATGTAACGCAGAACTTCGTACGTAAGTACATCAGTTCAGGTTGCTATACCACATTAACAGAGACGGCAATGTGAAATCAAATCCCATAGTGATAGAGATAGTAGAGGTATTGTTGGTAATAAAGAAGATTACAGTCCGAAGATATGATTCGATAAGTACAATTCAGTGAGATGAATTTAGAAGGAGAAAGATAGAGATTATGAGGAATTCAGAAGGTTAAAATTAGAGAGAACACAAAGAGTGACTTCATAGATTTCTGCCATGTTTTGGTTTGGCCGCCCCTAGCTTTCTTCCAACCTACTCCTACACCACAAAACATAGCTCGACGAGGCAGTCGGTGGTTAAGCATACGCAACACATGTTTCAACCACCTCAACTGATGAAGTTTCACCAGTTCATCTATTGATTTGTCATCCCTACCTAGAGCTCGTTTCCTAACGATAGCATTGCTTATACGGTTGTCCCAGGATACACGAGCAATGCTTCGGAGACACCGATGATCAAATACTAGTAACCTACGAGAGTCCTCTGCCATTAACGGCCATGTTTCGCTTCCGTGTAGTAGGACGGAGCAAACTACTGCCCAGTACACTAGTCCTTTGGTTAGCAAGCGGATATCTCGCATGCGCCATAAGTGACGCAGGTTGGCAAAAGCCAATCAAGCCTTCTGTATCCGTTATAGACGTTATTCTTACACCTATTATTATTGTAACTAATTTTAAACTTACCAATATTTTCACTAGCAGTACGATAACGTGTATTCTTTAATAAACGATTTGTTTCAGTTTTCTCTTCATTTCCATTAAATTTATTAGTAGGACAAATACATGCTAATTCTGTCATTGCATCAGCATAATATATAATGGATTGAATACCATCTGGACAATGATCAATATGTAGATTTTTTTTTGTTGAATTACAATGATTCGTTGATACACGATAACTAGTTTGAAGATTTCCTGTCCAACCTGGATGATCAGAAATAGTTTTAATACAACCGATACCACTTAAGAATTGATGAAATGCTTCCGATAGTCTTGGCCAAATTTTCTATCCAGTACAATAAAAAGGAAAATTCCAAAGATGAATAAAAAAACTATGCGGTTGAAAATCCAAAGTGGAATGTTTAAACATAACAGCAAGAAAAATTATTTATAATAACTCAAAGAAAATTATTTAAGTCACTAAAAACTCTGTTTAAACATTTATTGAATGTAAAATATAGTTAGTTCTTTGTGGAGTAAGTTCTATGGAAGCCATATATGCATGAGAATCGATGAGCAAGTGACACTTCCATTTTAGACATTTTTGAAACCATGAATCGATCAATGTTAGACCACCATTAGAAACCTGGAAGCACTGGACGGCCGTTTCGTCCTGGTTTCAAAAAATGTGTAACTTAACAATCTTCACAACCCCGTAATGCAAACTTCCATTTTAATTGCATAACTGTTAGCAAGACAAAACATTTCAAATGAGATTACGTTGGAGTGCGCTGATTGGTTCACTTTCAGCTAATCAGCGCTAACGAACAACCTGAATAGATTACCAAATATTTCGGTGTGAAATTAACAAATACAGTGACACTTTGTTTTCCACATTGACTGGACTTGATGTTCGTTCCATTTGGAAAATATTTACGCTCCTGTACAAGCCATGTTTTATTTAGTGTAGCGATCGGTCCAGTAAAGTGTCCAAGAATATCAGGCTGAATAAAGAGACTTAACAGTAACAGTGACATCAATTCAATTTGATCAATGTGACAACTATCATATACATTCGATAGAACAATTAGCAGAACATTCTTCAGAATATTTTTCTCCTAAGTTTTAGTGCTTTTATATTCCTTCATATAATTATAGATTTCGTTTTAGTTAATGTCACACCTGAGTTTATTGTCATTTAGAAATCCAACAATGAAAAATAATTGCCACAGAGATTTCTTAAATGAATGATAAGATATGTATGAATAATTGTTCATTAAAAATAAACTTTTTAACAAGCGACAACTTAGTCGTTTTACTGATAATAATATTAGTTTCATGTCTGACTGAAGGTAAACTAAGGGGAGTTGAAGTAAAAACAACAACTGGTTTTAATAGCTAGCTTAATAGTTGTTTCTAAAGCTAACAGAAACTTTTCAAAATGTTATGTAATTTATCTTTATTCATTGATATGCTTTCAGTTAAATTCCACTTTATTGAACGGTTTTCTTGTCATTCAGTCAGCTAAAACATAGAACTTGATACAGATGTATATCAGTTCAAACTGCCATACCACATTAAGACAGGGAGATCGAATTGTCAATTCAAATCCCATAGTATTAGAGATAATAGAAATATTAGCGGTCATGGAAAAGATTACGATTCGAAGATTTGATTCGAGAAGTATATCACAGTGAGAAAAATTCGAGAAGAGAAAATAGGTCATGAGGAATTCATAAAATTAGGACTTCAGAGGATACAAAGAATGGATGCACCTGCGCCATTGCAAATGATTTTAAGTCATGTCATTCAAGGTCTCTAACTATAGGTTACTATCATCTCGCGAACCCCGACCAGGTAATTTGCACTAACCAACATGACTGAGTCCACTCGTCAGTGACTTCATGGATTTGTGTCATGCTTTGTGGTTTGGCCACTCCTAGCACTCTTGGCACCTTGTGCCTTGACCATTGTGTTAGTCATGTTCATAACTAACCAATCAAATAGTGATTTAAGCGCTCACCACGTGATCTGGTCTGACAAGTGTCTGTAAACTATCTCTGTTGCATGTGACCTACCAATTGAAAGACATTATTATCTTATTATATTAACGTGACTCATAATTTTATTCATTTTGATAAGACACACAATATTGATCGGTATGTTTGTTCGTTTCACTTAATAGCTGTAATTTCCTTAATTATTGTACTAATCTAATTGTTTTTTACGTTTAGAAACAGATAAAGATTAAAGCAAAGTTGGTCTTGTTCTAACTATAGCTTTCACATAGACTCTGTCTGTGCTTCCCAGTATTGGGATTTACCGTTCTAGTAGTACATCTGTAGGAAAAATTAAATCCTACACATTGCATTCCTATCAGTTTATTCTGGTTAACTGACCATTATTTTATATTATTTCTTGTTTTTCTTTATAAATTTAACATTCACTATTTACATGGTAGTTTAAGTTATTCTGGTAGAGGAGATCTATCTTTTCTTTACAACGAAGTGTTAACTGTTGACGAACATTTGTATCATGGAAAGCGAATTTTACAAAAACAAATCGGATTACGTACAACACTAAGTGGCACATTATCCGATGGATAGAGTTAAACAGTTTCTACTGATAACAAGGGGCAACTAACAGTAAACTGTTTATGTAAATGTGTGGAATGAATCTTAGGTAAGAAGTGATTTTTTGAAATCCCAATATCATATATTTTTTATCAGACGGACGGATGGATGGAGGCGGCTAGTAAATATCATTATTCTCCAATGTTAAATATTTAGAGTTATTTATTTAAAAGAAAAATCCTGAATTGAATTTTGAAGCCCAGGGAGTCATTTTCTACTGTGTAACAAATTCAATTCCTATTCTACATTTAAACACATATCTAGTTAAAAGTTATCAGTCAGTCAGTCAGTTGCAACGTAGAACTTCGTACATAAGTACATCAGTTCATGTCGCCATACCACACATCAGCACAGAGATGTAATTGTCAATTCAAATCCAATAGTAGAAGAGTTAGTAAGGGTATTAGAAGTAATCGGAGAGGTTAGGATGAGAAGATATTATTCAAGAAGTTTGATTAATTGAGAAAAGTTTAGAAAGTCAAAACTAGAGGGGTTGAAGAATCCAGAAGATTAGCATTTGAGAGAACACAAAGAATAAATGCACCGGCGCCATTGCAAACGATTTTGAGCCATGTCATTCAAGGTCTCTAACCATCGATTGTTATCATCTCGCGGACCCCAACCAGGTAGTCGACAATTACTGACATGGCTCAGTCCACTCGTCAGTGACTTCATGGATTTTTGCCATGTTTTGGTCTGGCCGCCCCTAGCTTTCTTCCAACCTATTCCTACACTACAAAACAAAGCTCGTCGAGGCAGTAGGTGGTTGGGCATACGCAACACATGTCCCAACCACATCAACTGATGAAATTTCACCACTTCATCGATTGATCTGCCATTCTTACCTAGCACCCGTTTCCTAATAACAGCGTTGCTCACTCGGGTGTCCCACGATATACGAGCAATGCTTCGAAGACACCTATGATCGAAAACCAGTAACCTACGAACGTCTTCTACTCTCACTGGCCATGTTTCACAGCCACAAAGTAGGACGGAGCGAACTACTGCGCAGTACACTCGTCCTTTAGTCAGCAAACGGATATCTCGCCTACGCCATAAGTGACGCAGGTTGGCAAAAGCCAATCGAGCCTTCTGTATCCGAGCTGAGATTTCGTCAGTCACCAGGCCATCGACACTGTGAAATAAAGTTATTTTTAATAAACAGAAATGTAAAAATACTACTACTACTACTAACAGTAGTAGTAATCTTACCATATTCTCAAGAATATCATCCTCTTTTGACTGACCAATAGCAACATAAAAAACTAACAATGTATCACCAGTTCTTGTTGGCATATGATCTAAATTTGTTAATATATCAGCAAATTCGGCACTTTTCACATTGAATGGAAATAAAGGCAATAATTCATCTTCCGTGTTAGTTGATGATGAATTCGATGA
Source organism: Schistosoma turkestanicum (assembly GCA_944470395.2). Taxonomy (NCBI): domain Eukaryota; kingdom Metazoa; phylum Platyhelminthes; class Trematoda; order Strigeidida; family Schistosomatidae; genus Schistosoma; species Schistosoma turkestanicum. The sequence continues at coordinate 35,056,629 of OX103972.1, read as the reverse complement.
GAAGCCTTGCATAATACGATTATTTGTTGTTAAAGCTATACTTTGTCGATTTGTCAGATCAGAACGTTCAGTTGATTGACTATCACGTTTCAACTCTGGACGTGGCCATAATGATTGTGGCATTTGATAAGGTCCCATTGATAAATAACCCAAATGTGTTAATAATAAACGTATTGGATGAAAATTAACAACGGAACTGACAAAAGGAAAGTAGAAAAAACAAAATTCTTGAAAAAAAATTATTAGTTGTTAAACAAATAGAAGTAATCAGATCAGATTTATTCATGTTGGAGTGTGGGGGGTGGGTGGGAGAATTGTACAAGAAACTAATCAATCAGAGATCAATGAACATAGTGTATGACCAGTTTTCATTAGGAATCGATTTTTTTTTCAAGATCACTTCTTAATTGGTGGCACTCAAAAAAGAGAGGATTTTATTACGAGTTCATAAAGGAGTGCTGTGTATTATGAACTAATAATTGTTAGGATATTCATCCAATATCCTAAGCGAATTGTTCTATTGCTCAATTCGTATTGGTCGTCCTAAGTATCAATGTCACTTCAAAGGTTGTTTCCCAACTGTCAATGTCACATACTTCAATGTTGTTTTCTATTCGACCCAGATCCCTAGTCTGGGATCCTGATTCTCGTCTGGACTCGGATCTCGTACTTTCTGGATGCTTGTAGAATAAAGGTTCTACTACATATCAAGTCTTTTTCCTTTACTCAATGGGATTTTGGGACGCTCGGATTAGAGTAGCCTGTCGTGTCGCCAGATCCTCGATCCTCGCTCTCGTTTTCCGACTAAGGTAAACTCGTAATAGTTCAAGTATATCAATTGACGTGGTCACGCGCATGCGTAACAGTTTTTTGATTGGATGTAACTCACTTTCTCAGAGTAACTAAATAACCGTACTAAATTAACACTGGTTTAAATAGACTAATCTAAGATGTGACTTAGACTCAGTCAGTCACAAAACATCAGAATATCAAACACCTACTTACCTACTTATTGAGATATCACGAACACACTATTGTTTTATTCCAAACATTTTAATATTCATTAAGTAGGAAAATGTTCTTCTCTTAAAAAAACACAGCAGCTTTCGAGTCAATATTTATAAGAATAACTTTACTTCCAACAAATAAACATGTGGACTGGTCATTACTGTGTAAATCATCTGCTCTCTTTCAAAAGCAATTAGTACTTCAATATCATACAATTATAAGTTTTTTCAATTAGAGTTATGGAGATTAGTGCTTGTTGCAAATCAATCAATCATTGTTAGATCGATCAGAGTTATACGTTAACACCTTTGGATGTCAGTCCAGTGGTCCAGAGGTTAGGCGCTCGCGCGCAAGACCGAAGGTCCTGGGTTCGAATCCTGCGAGGTGCAGGAGTCGTGGATGTGCACTACTGATGAGTCCCATACCAGGATGAAACGGCCGTTCAGTGCTTCCAGGTTTCTAATTATAAGCTTTTCCGGCCTAAATACTGCTTTTATTCTGATAGCTATACACACACAAATTATTGATGACAGAAATCTTAACGATACACTGGTTACTAAGTTTTCAATGAAAGCTCTCTATCCAACTATGTGAATGAATATGTTATCGAAATACCTGTTATGCAATATCACAATTCAAATAATGAATCGATCAATGTTAGACCACCATTAAAAACCTGGAAGCACTGGATGGCCGTTCCTTCCTGGCATTGGACTCATCAGCAGTGCGCATCCACGACTCCTGCACCCCGCATGATTCGAACCCAGGACCTTCGGTTTAGCCCACGAATGCCTAACCTCTGGACCACTGAGACGGTATCTAACGGTTATAATGTTTAACTTCGATCAATTCATGGAGTACTGATCGAAGGGGTGCAGGAGTCGTGACTGCGCACTGGTGATGAGTCCCATACCAGGGCAAAACGGCCGTCCAATGCTTCCAGGTTTCTAATAGTGGTCTAACATTGATCGATTCATGATTTCAATGTGTAACTTAACAATCTTCACAACCCCGTAATGTAATATATCATCACTGACAGTTCAAATCCATCAACAAAAAAGACATGAATAAAAAATTCAAATAAATTTTTGCAACTCTTTTCATGTGTGTTATTACTTTGTTCAATCAAATCGAACTTACATTGGTGCTTTTGCTTCTGTGATTCGATCAGGATAAGGTGCATTGATTTTCTCTTGAACACAACGTAATCCAACTTCTTTTGTCAATGGAGCATGTTTAGCTATTAATGTTTTAAATGCATTAATTTCTTGTTTAACATTACTGCCAAGTTCATTAGCGACTTTATCCAGCGAGACTATTGTACGATCACTAAGTTTGGTATGAGAAAAGAATGAAGAATATCAATATTGATGCACAAAAGTACAACACGAAGAATTTTATGAACAAATGAGAAAATGAATTACAGCTTAATGTGTATCATTATTGCTATGCTTGTGCTAATTAAGATACGACTTGATATCGGCGTCGTTGGCCAGACACCATCATTTACAACCTACTGTGGGAGAGAACAAACCAGATTCCAGTGGAGGAAGAAATCAATAAGAAGCGGTAGAAGTGAATAGGACACACTGCGAAAAGCATCCAACTGCGTCACAAGACAAACCCTCACTTGGAACCCTCAAGGTAAAAGGAAAAGAGGAAGGCCAAAGAGCACATTACGCCGAAAAATAGAGGAAGACATGAGAAAAATGAACAAAAATTGGAAAGAACTGGAAAGGGAAGCCCAGGACAGAGTAGGTTGGAGAAAACTGGTCGGCGGCCTATGCTCCATTGGAGGCAACAGGTGAAAGTAAGTAAGTTAGTTGATATCAGCGGATAGAACGTAAACCAGTGACAGGACAGGTCCACCAGGGTGTCAGGTACTTGTGTGGTTGCACCACGGGATTGAGCCGGACTTTTCACGTGGGCAGTCTCCTTGGTTCTCCTGAAAACCAATGCTAAATTACCCTTGCCAATAGGGCGTTAATCTATATAATTGTGAATTATAAACCCCGAGGGAACGAATTAACAAGCATTTATTTCAAGCGTAATATATACAGTACAAAAAAAGCGTACTTCTAAGTTAGAAACAAGAACTGAGGGTTATAAGAGTCGCTTTTGGCACGACAATAAGAAATCCAAATTTCCAAAAATAAAATATAAAATTAAGAGATTTTTCAAATGATTTCTGGGGATTCAGCATCCCCAACAATCATAAAAAATCTAAAACATAACTATGAAAGAGTGATGAATCTTATTGACGAAAAATGTACAAATGAAAAGAAACAACACTTAGGAGAATGATACTAACAGGAAATGGTAACCCTGAGACTCAAAGTCCTGGGTTTTACATTAAGCATGATTGCTATGAGTGCCATCTACTATACGTTTTAGCCTCCGGTTATAAATTGTTCTCCACATCCGTAATCTAAACTACCATCGTATCGAATAGATCTTCAGAAACAATGTAGTTAAACGACAAAAAATATGAATTTTCTGAATTTCCGGTGGAAAGTTATAAATCGTGGAGTTATCTAATCGTTTTAGAACTGACACATTACCCCAACCCCTCTAGTCTTGACTTTCTAAACTTATCTCACTGAATCATACTTCTTGAATAATATCTTCTAATCCTAACCTCTCCAATTAGTTCTAATACATTTACTACCTCCTCTACTATTGGATTTGAATTGACAATTATATCTCTGTGCTGGTGCGGTATGGCAACAAGAACTGATGTACTTACGTACGAAGTTCTACGTTGCATCTGACTGACACATTACCCAATTCAATAACACCGAATGAAGATGCGCTAAATTTCAAATTGACTGAAGTTAAAAATATTGAACGTTGAACACAGACCTAATCACTTAATGATGTTGAACTTGCTGAAAAGCTTGAACATCCTTCAGTCAATCCTCTGTAATGGCTGTGACTAAAAGTAGCTGAATAATGCAAAGTTAGGAAAAAACAGTTGTCATATGACCCTTGAGTATCAATAGTCCTCCAACCTGTTATTTTAAAAAATCTTTTGTTATTAGTTTCACATGATACACCTAATTAAAAGATGTACTTTACTTGTTTAAGATATGTTAAACGACGCACTAAAAGATATTTTATCTTTTAATAATGTCCTTAAACACATATAAGTGCATAAACGCAGTTTATGTATGCGCCAGTTGCATAACAATAAAAAGATTATACAAACTGTAAATAATCTTTTATTGCCTCCCCCCTCCTGTATTGATAAGCTAGATGTAATATCATATTATTCACAATCCAATCTGAATTCATGAATTGAATTGAATTGAAAGTCAAAAGTGAATTTGTAACGTTATTCATTTGATGAAAGTAATCAAATTAGATGCGAAATGAAGATGTCAGAAGTATGCTTAACTGCTATAAACGATCAATCAATCGGAAATATTTCATAAGTACAGAACAGCTCAGCGATAGATAACGTGTCTCAGTATATAAAATGAATCTGAATGACGTGGATTCGAAACCCTACTAGAAAGCACCAGTCCCTGGAAGATTGACGGTAGATCTTGTTGCCGAAAGCCAACACTAGCATCAAACTTGGATTTAGAGTTTCTTGCCAACTATCTACAACCAACCAACACTTACTAGCTTCAAAAGCTTAAAAATGCTAGCAACTAGTCAAGAAGTTAGTATAATTAGTGTTCTGCCACAAAGATTTGCTATACATCTCAACAATTATATTATCAGATAATTAATTCAGTAATAAATTATATATCATTCATGACAAATAATCAATAAATATGTTCTTACGCTTCAACAAGTGGAATATCAGATATCGATGGTGGGAAATTTAAAGCATGAACATTTTCATTATTCGTTACAGTAGTGATAAGTCGTTCAAGAAAACAACCCCAAGGTTTAGGACGATTAATGACTACTTCTTGTTTTTGATATGAATTATTTGACTGAACAGTTGAATCATTTTCCAATAATGGTGAAAGACGCATATGTGTTATCCAAACATGACGACCAAATGGTCCTCGAATAATTAAAACTGTAGCTGGTCCATCTGTTATGGCATCATTTTGAAGTTTTACATATGATTTCAATGAATGCGCAGAGAATTCACATAGGCCAATAATTAAACCAGGTTCAGACCAAAAGTATTGAAATTCTAATTGATTTTTAGATGAATTCGATTTTTCATGTGTAATTAATTCTAAAATATGCTCTTCTGATAATCGAGAACATATTGTAGCTGTGCCGAATGGTCCTGGGAAAGATCCGGCGACTGACATTAAATTCGAAAGACAAGCTTCAGCTGCATCACAAACACGTTTAGAGGATGGAATTAAAGGTTTTTGACCTTTGAGAATAGTAGTAGGAGCTTCATTTTTTGTTTGTTTATTCTGATTTAACTTTTTAAGAAAAAAAATTGAGCATACTTTACACAAGGCATTGAGAAATAGCAGTTTACAGAGCAAAAATATTATGTAATATTAACATGAACTTTAATAGTTACGACTAGCTGATCAGTGAATAATGGATTCAAAAGTAATCTAGACCTTTTGATAACTAATATTTCTAATTGATTAAGATTTAACTCATCATGTTCATGATGATAAAGACCGTTTACATAGTGGTTCCTATAGACGTGTATCCAACAACAATGTTGCACACATATAAACAATCCTATTCGAAACTTAAAATTATGTAATACACTTATATAGAAATTCTTAATCTAGATTTCAAATCAGAACTTAATGCTGAAGAAATTTATCGACACTGTAGGACTACAATATACAACACACATATAAAAGAGATTGTCATACATATGTCTGGATTCCTGTGGTAGAAACTAAACATAAGATTAATATGACTAGTTGATGGGATGACAAGAGTTGAACGTTGTATCTAGAAATTAAAATGTCTAGATTCAATAGATAATCGTACGAACGGACTGAAATCATCAAGGTAGTGTTCCAGTTCGTTTGAATTTATTTCGTTTATAGATTTTATTTAACGATTTATTTAACTGATTACTGAAGCAGTAAAGAACATTTGGAGTTGAGGTGGACACTTTTGGTAGTGTTGTATCCTCTAAGGTAGATTGCTTAATTGCACACCTTTATTTGTCATTCTGGACAACAACTTCTGAGTCTATTCCTTTAAGAAGTGAACACAATATCCCTATGTTAACTTGCACCCGAAGCTGCTATGTTTTAACAAAATAATTGAACTATTTTTAAGCACGAATTTTAATTTTTCCTCAAACAAAATCTGTCAGAAAGATGAGTTGTCTTCTTCATCCTAAATTGAATCATCATTAATAAGAATGTAATAGTGTCGGTTATAGATTTTTCCACTTAATGTGATGGGTATTAGCCAGAAATAAAAATTAGAATATTATCAACATACTCAGTCAGCTAGTCAGTTACAACGTAGAACTTCATACGTACGTACATAAGTTCAGGTTACCATACCAAATTAGCACAGAGACGCAAATGTCAGTTCGAATCCCGTAGTGGTAGAGATAATAGAAGTATTAGCAGTAATGGAGAAGATTAGGGTTCGAAGATATAATTCGAGAAGTATAATTCAGTAAGATAAAGTTAGAAGGAGAAAGATAGAGATGATGAGGAATTCAGAAGATTAGAATTTCATCGAACACAAAAAATGGATGCACCTTCTCCATTGTAAACGATTCTGAGCCATGTCGTTCAGGGTCACTAACCAATGGTTACTATCGTCTCGCAGACCACAACCAGGTAGTCGACACCTACCAACATGACTCAGTCCACTTGTCAGTGACTTCATGGATTTCTGCCATGTTTTGGTCGGTTCCCCCCAATGATTTTCTTCCAACCTACTCCTACACCATGCAACATCTCTTGTCGAGGCAGTCTGTGGTTAGGCATTCGTAACACATGTCCCTAACCACCTCAACTGATGAAGTTTCAATACTTCATCTATTGATCTGCGACCCTTACCTAGGACCCGTTTCCTAACAACAGCATTGCTTACTCGGTTATCCCAGAATACATGAGTAATGCTTCGAAGACATCTATAACCAAATATTATTAACCTAAGAATATCTTCTATTCTGACTGATCATGTTTCGCATCCATATCAAAACACTATCAACTGTTACACATAAATCAACCGAAAACATTTTACTAGAAAATTTCTAATAAATCTATTGATAAGTTATGAAAATGGAAGCTTCTTTTAAAAGATTATTGTTCAATATGTATTATACATAGATTCTGAATAATTTAGATGATGGATTATCAACTAAACATTAAATCTCTGCATTAAACATCTATTTATAGAAAATATTAAAATGTCAAGAATAAAAAACTTAGTTCATTGATTGTTTGAAGGTGATGTTTTTTCTCTTATTATTGGAAAGTGATATCAACTGAAGAATCATTGAATATTGAATAACATTACATGTTTGTTACAATCTATTTCAGGTTTCGCCTCAGCAGTAAAGATTACTTACTGTGTTTGTTGTTTTTAAAATGTACAAATAGCTTATATTTGAAAATTATAATCCACTAACGATTGAATATATTGAAATAAAATCAAATAGGCCAATCTACTCGGCGTACACGTGAGTTTTGTTAGTATTCTGCAGAGTCTTCGTCAAATAGCTCTAGGCTTTATGTACGGTGGGAGGGTTCGAACCAAAGATTCAGTGATCGAAATTCGAATACGTTAAACAATGTCGTTGGGGATGTTAGATCCTTAGAACTCGCTTGATAAATATCTTAATTTTAGATTTATTTCATGAACCGATCACTTGACCCTGACATCACATTTCCCACCAGGAGAATCTTTGGCTGTGATTTGTTATTGTGTTATATTAGTGTGTTATTTTGTGACTCTCCCAAGGATGTCTTTACGGTGTATAAATAAACGCAATTTGTGTGCCGGCTGGATGTTTGTAAAATACACTTCTTACGTTATATCAAGACTTCTCGCTAGTACATTTGGGTCAACGGATCAGAGTAGCCTATCTGGACGCTCGTTCATTGTTTTGTTCTCGTTATTCGACTAAGATGAACCCGTAATGGTTTTAAGCATACCTAGAGACAAGCGTAACAAATGTGCCCCACTCATGCACTAAGACGAAACTGTTAAAAGTCTACTCTTGTGTTAGTTCCGAACGGGTTACTAGTATAAGATTAGGGTCAAAGATTTACGAAAAATAATATTTAAAAACAAAACATGAAACAACAAACTCCAACTTACTGAAGATTTAGCACCACAAATACCTAATTCAATTGTTTCTAATATAGTCCAAACACATTCTCTATCAGATAATAATAAATTCACATGTTGTACAATCCATGAAGATAAACAATAATAAGCCGCGACAATAATACTATGTAATTGTCTTTTATGATCTTTTCGTTCACGATTACATTGATTGGTAATAAATTCACATATTGATCGAACAGTGTGTCGATCTAGAAAAAAAAGATAAATACAAGAAACAAGACAAAAAGAAACCAACACACAAATATGTTTTCACTGAATTAAAAATGTAGTTTTCTAAGTAATATGATGAATGAATGAGTTTACAGTTGTCTCATGATCGGAAAAAAGGCTGTACAAAATTAAATTGTATATATTCATTTAGAGTTATGGAGATTAGCGTTTTTACACATGGAAATCATCAATCAATTATTGTTAGACCACGTGACCAATGAATTTCAACCTTGTCGGGTGTAGGAAGTAACTACCAAAGACAAGTGGGCGAGGTTGCGCAAAATCTCTAGATTGATTGATCCAAAGGTTAGGCGTTCGAGCGCTCAAACCGAAGGTCTTGGGTTCGAATCCTGTGAGGTACAGGAGTTGTGGATGCACACTACTGATGAGTCCCGTACTAGGACGAAACGGCTGTCCAGTGCTTCCAGGTTTCTAATGGTGGTTTAACAATGATTGATTGATGATTTCAATGTGTATACATATTCATCCATTCTGAATGATAATTTACTAGATTTTAATCGACTTTACTTATAATGTAATCGGCTAAGATATATTTCTACCAGTACATACACTCATGATACATGACACTTCGCGTGAATCAAAAAGTGTGACAATAGTGTCGATCGCTTTTTTTCCCAAAGATAAATTAACTAAGACTCTGAAGAAAATTGTTCAGCTGATTAGTGTGGTAACACTTTGTAAATAAAATCTTTTTTAGATTTATTCCAAACCCAATAAGGTTAATGACTTTAGATGTGTGTTTCTGAGGTGTAAAACACAGGGTATGAGACAACGCTTTAGTACTTCCTTTGTTTTCCAGTAATTATCCAGTTAACGTTAGTTTCGCATAAAAACTAACTTTACACGGAACAATTTTCCAAATGAGTTGCAATAATTTTTTTATTCGAAAAGGGAAGATTTAGTAGAATTTTATTTTTAACTGATAAATTATTTTATCCAATCAAATCGACTTACAAGTAGATGGATCAGCCGGTGTCACATGTACATTAGACAGGCCAGAGATGATTTCCAATAAATAAAGCATCACTGATGCATCATTTTTCCATTTATATATTAAATTCCCGCAAAGAAGTGGTGCCAGAATATTAAAGAAACTAGATGTTGTATCTAAAATGTACAGAGAAAGTTTGTAACTGTAAAGAGAATCTATACATATATATATATATATATAATATTACTGTATTGAAGCGCCTAAAGTTACTTGAGGTAATCAATATACACGTGATCTAACCAAAAAAGAATAAACCAAACGAAAGTATGTATTTTGAACTCAAAACAGTAAATCATATGAGTTTATTTCATGAATTAAACGATAAAAGGAGCAAATAAACTTGATGTCGTATAATCTACATGAAAGATATTGAATATAAACTAAATAGATCACATTATTCATACTCAACAACCACCTACCACTTTACTCAAAGATGGAGAAAATGATCATAGTTTATTTATTAGATAACAAACTATCATACTAATTGTTGAGGGCGTTAGATCTACAGAACTCACTTAGAAAAGGTCCTAATTTTGTAATTTTTATCCCTGAAATTTTGAATTCTTATGTTTTCGTGCCAAGAGACGCTTAGTTGACCTACAGCTCACAGATCCCCCTCGAAAAATCCTTGACTGTCATCGGTTGATGGATTTTTTTAGTACACTATTTTGTGGTTCTGACCAAGAGAGTTGCTATCATTGTATAAATAAGCTTGATTTGTATACTTAAACACCTCGTATTTTCTGGATGTTTGTAGAATATACCCTCTACACCTTATCAAGACTTCTTGATCTAGTTAGCCGGGGCTTATCGCGTCACTGAGCCATTGCTTTCGTTCCGTTTACCGAGTACAGTGAATTCGTAATAGCATTCAAGCATATCACTAATCTATGAAGCCATTCATTATTGGACTCCTACTGTATAAGGAAGTGTTGACTCGTTAAAGTACTCTATACTCACGAAATTGATATGTGAAGATTGGATAAAACAGCTTACAACTAATCACAATGGTGTAGATCGATTGATCAAACCATATAAACTGTAACAATCTTTTCGTTTTGAAAAGTTTTTCCACTGTGTAATAATAGTATGATTTTTGCATACGTCAATCAATCTTCTCTCTTTCTGTTATGGAGAAGTGGAACAATTCAAAACAATACATACTAGCAAAATCTTGTATACATCTGATGAATATTCAGTCAGTATGAATAGAGTTCTCCAACGGACATGAATGAGTAAAGTATTCAAAATGTTATACCTTCGGACAAGTTTTGAAAATAAAGTTGTAAAGAGTGAATCCAAAAAACGGGAAATGAAACTTATTGAACAGAAACCACAATAATGCACAACTACTACGCGTAGGTTCAAATGATGTATATTATAAGAATAGTCTTCAGACAGTTGAAATATACACTCTCATCGAAGAACAAGTACAATGATTCAATTACAAACATCAAGAATAATTACTTCAAAAATACACACACATTTAATAAACTATCGGAATAAAAGAAGAGTAATCCAAGCTTTCAAAGAAAAAAAACCTTACGAGATTTGCCAGGATCATTTCGACTACTGGATGCATGAATTTCATCGGCTGACATATCTTCAATTAAAGCCAATGCCACACCTAATCAAATAAATAATTGGAATTATTCATTACGATACATGGTACATATATATATTCAACGTTTTTAAGAAATAGAACTGTAGTGTATGTTAGCAAGCGTTCTTAAGAGTAAGCAAAAACTGAATAACGACGTAATGACTAATAGAAATCAGACATTTTCTAACACAACACCATTATCTTTATAAGTCCACTTATTCGAAAATATTATTATTGTAATGGTAGTTGTTGTATTTTACTTTCTTTCTTTGCGTAGTCTCATATTACACACACTTTGTATAACGTAGTCTCATATGGCTTTTTATAATCGATTTAAGAATTCTAACAAATACTTTAAAAACTAACAAGATAATCATGACTTAAAAGATTTAATAAAGTTATAGAAATATGAATAACTGATAAAAAAAAAAGCCGAATAGAGAATTGTTAAAATGAAATCATATATTTTCCAGGAAAATAAAGGACCCAACAGTCATAATAAGACGACGTTACCAGTGAACAGCCGTCTTTGCCCTGTTTAGTTGAACTATGTCAGGTAATAAAGTCACACAACACCCAGACATATGGAAGAATCCGATGTGTATACAGGACGATCTATAGCCATTCTGAACAATCATGAAGAGGGATGAACATTGTGACCATAGACAACAAACAATGACAAAGTGAGTTATGATGAACATATGACCACCTGGCATGAATGTGTATCGATTCAGGCGCCTATACATCACGAAAGTAAAACAACAGAGGGGACACTGATAAGATGAGACGTATGGTAGCCTGATAAAATGTTTGGACTAATAATATTCTAATTATGTCAGTGTTGTAAAGTTTTATTGGATAATTATGAACATCAACTGCTCAAATTTATGCGCTTTTAAAAAAAGCTTACAACTTATTTCAATGTTGAATACTGGAAAACTCAAACGAGTACAACGCATTTCTTAGCCTATTTTCCACCTACACCAGCCGCCTTTGAAGAAGCGAAAAGCAATTGTATGCATGATAAATTATTGGTAACAACTGAGCATTGAAAATATTGAATGTCATAATTTACATCACAAACTGACGTCACTTATAGAATCCTTTGAAAGCAAGAGGTATTGAATAACTATTCCGACCTAGTACGAGTCTTATCAACAACAGGAACCCACAACCCCGTCAGAGTCTAATCCAAGAACTTTAGGTCTTGTAACACGGTAGTCTAAAGGTTAGGTGCTCCTCCTGGGTCTGGTCAGCGATAAAGACGCCAGTGGGCACTGCTTTTGAGTCTCAATACTAGGAAGAAACAGATATCCAATGCCTTCTTTCTTGTTTTGAATGGTTGCCTAATAAATTTCATGATTTACACTATGCAATTATTATAATAACAGAAGACGTAAAATCAACTTCAACAGAAAACTAAATATCAAAAACATATATTTAAAGTGAAGCAAATGACAATATTCAAATCTAATTAAAAGGAGTAAGGTGGGAGTAGGTTGGAAGAAAGCTAGAGGCCGCCAGACCAAAACATGGCAAAAATCCATGAAGTCACTGACTAGCGGACTGAGTCATGTTGGTAGATGTAGACTACCTGGTTGGGGTCCGCGAGACGAAAGTCCCCAATGGTTAGAGACCTTGAATGACATGGCTTAAAATCGTTTGCCATGGCGAAGGTGCATCCACACTTTGTGTTCTCTCTAATCCTAACCTTCTGAATTCCTCATCATCTCTAGCGTTCTCTTTCTAAACTTATCTCACTGAATTATACTTCTTGAATAATATCTTCAAACCCTAGTCTTCTTCATTACGATTAATACCTCTACTATCTTTATCACTATGAGATTTAGTTTGACATTTGCGTCTCTGTGCTAATGTGGTATGGCAACATGAACTTATGTACATACGTACGACTGAATTAAAATGAAAAATAAAATACTCACTTAATAATAATTGAAAATTTACAGGATCTTCTGTACTACTCAATGTATCACATATTATATCAATCATTCTACTTTTCATATCATTCAATGAATATGGATCTTTTTCATCCGATGACAAAGGAATCAAAGCTTTAACAAAAAAACAAATAACAGTAAAATGAATTAAGAAAAATAAAAAAAGAAAGATTCATGAAAAAACAACAAGCTGAAATGATATTCTCATAATGTTATAAAAATATAGTTGAAACATTGAATGCAAAAAATTGTATTCAATGTGTTCAATTAGTTTAAAATCATGAGTGCGTCGTCTAGGACATATGATTTCTAGGTTGTTTGTTTTTCTTTCAGTAATCATAATATGGTGAGAAAAACAAAATTCAAGAAGAATATTTTGAATGAACATGATCAATGTTTCTATTAAAAAATAGATACATTAAGATGTTTACAATAACAGATGGTCAATAGAATTGTGTATGTGGTTAGCAATGAAACTCGTAATTTTTAAACTGAATGTATTTAGATTACACATTTTTGAAACCATGAATCGATCAATGTTAGACCACCATTAGAAACCTGGAAGCACTGGACGGTCGTTTCGTCCTGCTATGGGACTCTTCAGCAGTGCGCATCCACGACTCCTGCATCCCGCAGGATTCGAACCCAGGACCTTCGGTATTGTGCGCGAACGCCCTAACCGTTAGACCACTGAGCCGGTATCTAACAGTGTTAATGTCTAACTTGATCAAATTCACGGAGTTGCGCAACCTCATACACAGTCTTCGGTAGACACTGCCTACACCCGAACAGGTTGAGTCCCATACCAGGACGAAACGGCCGTCCAGTGCTTCCAGGTTTCTAATGGTGGTCTAACATTGATCGATTCATGGTTTCAAAAATGTGTAACTTACCAATCTTCACAACCCCTGTAATGTACTTAGATTAGTTATGTTAAGACTTGAGGCCAATAACCGTTTGCTTCAAATCGCTGACACGCTGTCCATGGAACTACTGAGCCTAGATAGCCAGTAATTGTTTAATAAGTATGCAGTGTTTGTGATTTTCTGGAATGGTGTTAAAGATTGAAATTTATCAGTTTGTGTTGGCCCCAAATGCAATATATTCAAACTTGTGACCTAATTCAATCTCAAGGCAATTCAATCAGGATGCAAATATAGTGACATAGACTAACTAATTAACTACCCAAATAGCTGCAGGCTTGAATATCACACATAATGGGAAATCTCAAAAAACCTCACTAACACTGAACAAACAACCAGAGAAAATTATGGTTGCCTATGTAACCAAAGAGAAATAGAAATTTCACGATTTACTGTTATTCCTTAAAAACTCATCAAATCAGCCGAAATAATTCTTAATTAAGCTACCCGACATTCAACAATAATAAGTAGCAATAGGCTGGCTGACCTTATACCAATCTATTCTGTTTTGAATAGTTGAATAGTATCATCTATATCTGAATACTTGATAAACGAGTGAATTAGTTTTTTTTTGCATTAGAAAAAATACAACATATGAGTTATGAAGAAATTATCAATCATTTATAAATTTATCTTTTTACACATCGAAATCATCAATCAATCATTGTTAGACCACCATTAGAAACCTGCAAGCACTGGACGGACATTTCTTCCTGGTATATGACTCATCAGCAATGCGCACCCACGACTCCTGCACCTTGCAGGATTCGAACTCAGGACCTTCAGTTTAGCGCGTGAATGCCTAAACTTTTGGACAACTATGCCGGCATTAGGCGTGCAAAGGCGTTCACGCGCCAAATCGAAGGTCCTAGGTTTGAACCCTACGCGTAGCAGGAGTTGTGGATGTGCACTGCTGATGAGTCCCATTCCAGGTTTCTAATGGTGGTCTACCGATGATTAATTAATGATTTCTATAATAAACCACAATCTCCATAACTATTTAGTGAATATCAAAAATAACTACACTAGGCTGAGAATAAGTGATCTAATAAGATTGTTAGCCAATGACACTGAGAATCAATATCCCGGCTAAGAACATCAACATATTTTCAAGCAAATTATAATTATAATAATTATTATTATTATCGAGGAACACAATCAATATCTTAAATGAGCTTATATTGTACAATCAATAACACTGCGTACTGGACAAGTAATTTTAGCTTAATAATACAAATACATTCCTTAGGAATATATTTCACAGCTGATTAATTAGAATAAACATTAATATATTGAGTAAAATCTGTGGCAGAGAACAAACCAGATTCCAAGCAGAGAATGAAATCAGGAAAAAGCACTGGAAGTGGATAAGACACATATTATGGGAGATTACAAAACTGGATCATTAAAGCAAGTGCTGATTAGGATTGTTTAAGGTCAAAGAACATATTACGCTGAGGATCGGAATCAGACACCAAAGTAATGAACAGCGATTCGGGCTAGAACTAGGAAGGGAGGCTGAGAACAGAGTAGGTTGGAGAATGTTAGTCAGCGGCCTACGCCCCATTAAGGATAATTGGCGTAAGTAAGTAGGTAAGCAAATCAAGTAAAATCAAAGTGATTAGACTGTTATTTCTCCATACCATCATTAAACATATTAAGTTTGTGTATAATATGACATGATAATGATTGCATAGTTTACTTACGTTTAACATATGCCCCTTTAAATTGAATAGGAATACATACCAATGACATAAGTTGATGTATGGCTGCACGTTGAACTAAAGTTGTTGATAAAAATTCAGGTTTCCTAAAAATACAAAACATCGATGAGGATACAGTATGTTGTATACGAAAATACACACACACATATATATATTTATATATAATGATTAATGGTGTAATTGGATACAATCAACATTTTTATTATTGTAATAAAAGTCACACAGATTTGTTAGATTTGAAAAAATAAACTATGCTTGCATAATGTTAATGAAAGAATGTGTAGATTTTAAACTTTTTCCGGATTAGTAGTACAAAGGAGTGAATATTTAAACGTAAATAATGCTTAGGTCGAACAAAATCTTTAAAATATAATACTGAGAAATATAGTTTTCTTTGCATAAGGATTGAACCACTGGAGAAGAATCTAAGCATTATTTTCATGCTTTCCAATACTTAACGATAACATGGCACAAATAATCCATGAAGTCACTGACAAATGGATTGAGTCATGTTGGTAAGTGTAGGCTATCTTGTTGGGGTCCGCGCGACAAAAGTTACCAATGGTTAGAGACCTTGAATGATATGGCTTAAAATCGTTTGCCATCGCGAAGGTGCATCCACTCTTTGTGTTCTCTCTAATTTTAACCTTCTGAATTCCTCATCATTTCTATCTTTCTCATTCTAACTTTATCTCACTGAATTATACTTCTTGAATCATATCTTTGAACCATAATATTCTCCATTACTTCCACTATCGCTATCACTCTTGGATTTGAACTGACAGTTACGTCTCTGCGCTGATGAGGTATGGCAACCTGAACTGATGTACTTACGTAAGAAGTTCTGCGTTGTATCTATCTGTCTAACGATAAGATATAACTGTCCTTTTGATTTTGTAGTACAGGTAGCTGAACTATTTAAGTCATTATTCATTCTGTTTAGAATCAGAGTATGCAGGTGTATGAGTCGTTGGACGTTAATCAATCTAATCATATAAGATTTTTTTAAAAATACTTGTTGTATAAAACATTGAAATAGTACTAGAAGAGATAGATATCGGATTAAAGTTTCGTTCGAAAAAAAACTATGTTAATCTGAAAATTATGAATCAATCATTGTTAGACCATCTTTAGAAATCTGGAAGCACTAGCCGGTCACGAGCCCTGTTCGCAGGAATTGAAACCAGGACCTTAGGTCTCGCGAGTGGAGTCCAAGGATGCGCAGTGTTGATGAGTCCCATACTAAGACGAAACGGTCAGCTAGTGCTTCTAGATTTCTAATGGTGGTCTAACAATGATTGATTCATGATTTCAATAATAAACACCAATCTCCATAACTCTATATTG
This sequence comes from Schistosoma turkestanicum, assembly GCA_944470395.2. NCBI lineage: Eukaryota > Metazoa > Platyhelminthes > Trematoda > Strigeidida > Schistosomatidae > Schistosoma > Schistosoma turkestanicum. The sequence goes on along the minus strand of OX103972.1, from coordinate 35,039,575 downwards.
AAAAATATCAATATGGATATCTTGCATTATCGAATACTATTATATATATATATATATATATATATATCCATATTTTCATCCAAGAGATAAGAGTTAAATAAATAAATATAATAAAGACTTTTAGTTAACCTAATGAGAACTCATAACACCAATGGATTCATTAAGAAGGAAAATAATATTGATGAAAATCTAAATATATATTCCCATGAAAATCTTTAGACCAGATTGACAAGTCCAACGTTGGATTTTATTTGAAGTTCAATCGTCAAGATTTTTACAAATATAATTTTCCGCCTTAATGCCCAATACTACTAGGAAATTTTAACTAGATTCAATCAAGATAGTAAAAATACATTCTAGTTTAATAACTTTTAATTAAACTCGATATGGTAAGTTCATATTACCTATTTACAATTTCTAACAAATTAATGTACAAAACTGAAACACATTATATTGATTAACATTAAACCATATGATTTAGAAAATTACTGAATCAGAGTGTAATAGGTGTATATTTTATTCATCGAAGAAAAATAATCTACGTTCAGCTTTATCAACTAATGCAATCAGTCAGTCAGTCAGTTGCAACGTAGAACTTCGTACGTAAGTACATCAGTTCATGTCGCCATACCACATCAGCACAGAGATATAATTGTCAATTCAAATCCAATAGTAGTAGAGGTAGTAAAGGTATTAGAAGTAATCGGAGAGGTTAGGATTAGAAAACATTATTCAAGAAGTATGATTCAATGAGATAAGTTTAGAAAGTAAAAACTAGAGGAGTTGAATAACCCAGAGGATTAGGATTTGAGAGAACACAAAGAATAAATGCACTGGCGCCATTGCGAACGATTTTGAGCCATGTCATTCAAGGTCTCTAACCATCCATTATTATCATCTCGCGGACCCCAACCAGGTAGTCGACAATTACCGACATGACTAAGCCCACTCGTCAATGATTTCATGGATTTCTGCCATGTTTTGGGTTTGGCCGCCCCTAACTTTCTTCCAACCTACTCCTACACTACAAAACAAAGCTCGACGAGGCAGTCGGTGGTTAGGCATACGCAACACATGTCCCAACCACCTCAACTGATGAAGTTTCATTACTTCATCAATCGATCTGCCATTCTTATCTAGCACCCGATTCCTAATAACAGCGTTGCTCACTCGGATGTCCCACGATACACGAGCAACGCTTCGAAGACACCTATGATCGAAAACCAGTAACCTACGAATATCTTCTACTCTCACTGGCCATGTTTCACAGCCATAAATTAAGACGGAGCAAACTACTTTGCAGTACACTAATGTAATACCTTAGATCAGAGTTAGACATTAACACCATCGGATGTGCTGACTCCCTGGTCTCGACCTTAAGCGTTCACGCGCAAGACCCAAGGTCCTGGGCTCGAATCCTGCAGGTAGCAGGAGGTGCGTATGCCCCCTGCTGATGAGTCCCATACCAGGACAAAACAACCAACCAGTGTGTGCTTCCAGGTTTCTAATGGTGTGGTCTAACAAGTATTTGTTAATGATTTCAATGTTCAAAAAATAACAATCTCCATAATACTATTATTATATAATGTATAAAATATAATAATAATACTATTACCCCCCAAAAAAACATAATTTCCCTACAAACAAACAAAAAACAATGCTCTCACCAGCCCCCCACCCCCACCCCCAACATAATTCACTTACATATTGATTTCTTCTTTGAATATATGCTGACAAGCAGCAAATATACGCGGTATCAATATATTAATACCAGGTAAATCAACACGAAATAAATCCATTGAATAGAATAATACTAAACATAAAATATAATCATTTTTAACCTATGAAAGAGAAAAAAAAATAAAAGAAAAAGAAAAAAGAAATCACAAATCAAAATTGATGACATATAATCATCATCATCAACAGAGAAATATTCATGTATAGTTAGTTAGTTATATATAATAGATTTCTATTGTAGAATATAGATAGATATATATGCACATGGGTATCATTCATTAAAAAAAGAACATTTAGGTTCTTAAAGAGAACAGAACATAACTAAAGGTAAATGAGTTCATTGAGTTGTAAACCATATAGATATATATAGATGCATACAACATACAGCATAAAAATACACTGAAATACATTTTGGTAAATAAATAATTAGAAACTTGTAATACAAGAGTACACATACACACACATAGGATTGTAAGAGTAGTACTCTACTTTTAAAATCTGTACATTATATATTTTGCTTCAAATCATCATCCTAAATAATAATAATAATAATATATACCATACATAATATTATTGATGTGAATTACCAACCAAATAATGCAAATCATG